>JAFIRS010001109.1:0-436530 GCA_018342105.1 Gonioctena quinquepunctata
AATTCCCATTGTTAATTTTCGCTACCCAATGATACAATGGATGTTGCGCAATAGAACTTTCTTGCCACTCGTACTGGCACTGTGGATAGTCGGCAATATGCGAGCAAAAGAAAAATCTGATCAAATATGTTACAGAAAAAAAATTCCCATTGTTAATATTCACTACCCAATGAACAAATGTTAGGGTCAAGTTTTTTTCGGGGGTAACGGTTTCAACAAGAGTGTCACGAGCGTTCGGAATCACTTTTTTCCACAGTTAATATTGCTTGACTGAATAGACGGACCAAATCTTGAAATTATAAATGCTTCCGATCACTGCAATGAAGAATACCACATGAACTCAATGGTAATTATGATCGCTGTATTGTATTGTACCAACCGGTATTAAGAAAAATATAATTTATTGAAACGCGCTCAGATTGGCTAATTGGCTAATTGTAAGTAACCAGTTTTTATTTTTTAACCGACGAAATAAAAAAGTAGGAGGTTTTTTTTATGTATGATCACGCTTAACTTTTCAGTTCGGTTCCGTTTTTTCCATTGGATAGGGTGTACTTCGAAGTTGGTCCCATTTGAATTTGAACAAAAAAATCCATCCCTAAGGGTAGCAAAATGGAGGATATTGATCGTTTACCCTTTGAATTTTCGTCCGTTAACAGATTCTATCATGCATAACTTTGTAGTGGGTTTTCGATTGAGATGATTCTTTTTTTAATAGATAGTGTATACCTCATAGTTGATCATATTTGGAATGAGATGATCCACCCCTATGGGCAGAAAAATAGGGATAATTGATTTTTCACTTGTGAACATTAGCACACATATGTAGTTGACATTGACAGATCCTCCTACATCCGTCACAATAATTACATTCTATGAAAGGATGGAATTATATACGAAGTGATGAAATCAACTAACTAGAACTTTCAAAAATAATTTAAATTATATAACAATAAATAGTTGAAGTAGATAATCATATTATTAACAGTTAATAGTTGAAGTAAGCTAGGTAAGTAAGTTTTTTGGAAGCAATAAAAAAACAAGTAGGTAGTAATTAGTGGATAGAAATTGAAAAATAAGAAGTTCTCCACAAAGAATTAAACCGACAAAAAAATCAACCGAAAAGCAAATAATAAAATAAAACTTCTTAATCTTAATGAAAATTGAGCTCCTAAACTAATGTGAGTAACTAATTTTGAATCGGCTCCAAACAAACTAGCAAGTGAAGTAGGTAAAGCGTAAAATGATGGCAGCAAGATGCACACCGGCATTTTGATTACTTCACCAAAGTAATATAATGATCTTCGATAATTGTTTGTTTGGCGCCGACTCAAAATTAGTTATTCACCTTAGTTTAAGAGCTCAATTATCATTAAGACTAAGAAAGTTTATTTAATTTTTTGCTTTCCAGTTGATTTTTTCGTCGGTTTGATTTTTTGTTGAAAAGTTTTTATGTAAAATCAGTTTTGGCATTTATAAAAAGATCTGCCAATTATTTGAGTTAAAAAAGACGGCCGTATCCTCGGCGAAACTCAAGATTTGGCCTTCGATATGTTGAAAGAATGAGTTGTATAAGCAAATATGGGCCCAATAAAATGCTTTGCGGTACACCATATTTAAAAAAAAATTATTCACTTAGATTTTCTTGCACCTCAACACTCATTTGAATGAGTTTCCAATAATCGCAGGCATGGACCTCGTATTCCCAAGTCGCCTAGTGTTTTAATGAGTTTTTCATGACTCACGGTATCGGAAGCTTTCGCCAGATCCAAGAAGATGACGTTGTTTGCATGTGCCCCACGTTTTACGTTTTAAATCTCATACAACTATTTTCATAGCTTTTAAAAATTAACAATAACAAATTTTCAGGACAATCTGTAAGTAAAATTAATGAAACGAATCATTAATTAAGTTCCTTTAAGCGGCTTGCGGTGAGTGTTGACTGGTAGAAATGTAACCTGGGAAAAAAGCGTTATGCCGCCCCCATGTGACTTTATCTCTCACTCTGTCTCTTTCTATTATAAACGAGTATGTCTGACAACTACACTTGCTGTCAGAATTGAATGTCAATGCATTCAATATGGGGAAATGCAAAATTGATGGAATAAGGGATTTTGAACTCACTACATACAATGATTTGATATTTGAAATCAAATATATCTTTTTCAGCATGTTTGAAAGCCTCAGTTTTTCAAGTAAGGCAATGGATAATTTAATGGGAGATGCAACGCAAAGCTTGGGCTAGATGGCGCCATCACATTACGTCTCGTTCGCGTCAAATTCACAAATGTCCAATCCATAGAGAAACTAAAAATAAAGAGAGTTGTCAAACCTGCAGTAAGAGTTGGCACCACGTTTAGACAGTGGCGACATATCTCGCAACTGGCCGAACTAAATACAGTTGGTAGAACCGAATGAGATAAGGCGGGTTTTTCAAATGTGTTACTTTTATATGATTGATATGGTATATATTTTATAAGTGATCGATTTGCCATTCTTCTATTCCATATGAATGGTTGTATCATATGAAATACAGAAATGGCAAATCGATCACTAATAAAATATATACAGTAATCGATTCGTAGAATCTGTTAGTTCGTTCGTGGTTAAAATAAAATTTCAAAGTAAATCTTTATTTCATGATATCAAGAACAAAATCAAAGATCTTATAAAACAAGAATAATAAGTTGAACACTATAAAAACACATTTTATTGTATCTAGGACAAGGTACAACTACAGACAAAACAATAAAACTCCGAAAAACAACAAAATTGAAAATATTCTTCAGTCTTATCATCAAATCAACCAAAATAAAAACAAATTACATTCACAGCAAACCTTCAATAATTTTGTTCATTTATTAGCACAAAGGAGAACGAGTAGGTATACTTAACAAATACTCCAGTTTGATGATACTCTTCGTACTTCCTCAAATGGTGATAGAAAATGGAAACTGATGGACGGAAATAAGTATCAGTTTGTGAAAAGCAGCTTATATTTTACCTTGTGAAAGAATATTTCGAGGAATTTCAGCGTCAACTCGTATAACAAAACATTCCATTTTCGACGTTGGGTTCATAATTCAAGTCCATTAGTATAATTTCTATAATTAATTTTTCGATGACAATTAACAGTAGAATTATTCTGAAATTATTACGTGGTTTGTCATTTTCTGACAAATGTCGAAATTGGAAAATTATCATGTCAGTCGTCTGTTGATTGCGGGCAGCGCCTCCATGCGCGACTGGCCGTACCAAAAACTTGGTGGTCAAGATCGCCAATGTTTCAAACAGTCTCTTTATTTTTAATTTGTCTATGGTCCAATCTGTGTTTGAGGAGACGAGGGTTGAGGCGATTACAATTTACATGATTCAATTTGGTTTTGATTAGGAGTCTTGCAGCAAATGAAATTGGCCATTTGATAATAGATGAACTGAATAATATTCTGAGAAGTAGAGGGGCCAAGGTAACAGGAAAAAAAGGGAATTGATGGAAAGGTTAGCTATCTACTTGAAACCATCTCGCATTGAAGATATTTCCCACTGAATGCACCTTCCTCAACTTTTGGATAGAAATGAGTTTCTTGAGCGGTACACTGATAAGCACAACACTGAACCATGATAATAATTATATTTATAGCTAGGTAGAACTAGACTTTCTTATTTTGAGATATGAAAAACGTTTATTTATTTGTTATTTGATAGAAAACAAAAACGCACTTTCCTTTGCGAAAGTGGAGGACTAATTTCGATTGATGTAGAGTAGTGAACAAAGGTAAACGTATCCGTTGTCAGTATTGTAGAGATATATATATATATATATATATATATATATATATATATATAATATGTATCTCTTTCATTGTAACTCGGTGCTACCCATAGAGAAACTAAAAATAAAGAGAGTTGTCAAACCTGCAGTAAAAGTTGGCACCACGTTTAGACAGTGGCGACATATCTCGCAACTGGCCGAACTAAATACAGTTGGTAGAACCGATTGAGATAAGGCGGGTTTTTCAAATGTGTTACTTTTATATGATTGATATGGTATATATTTTATAAGTGATCGATTTGCCATTCTTCTATCCCATATGAATGGTTGTATCATATGAAATACAGGAGTGGCAAATCGATCACTAATAAAATATATACAGTAATCGATTCGTAGAATCTGTTAGTTCGTTCGTGGTTAAAATAAAATTTCAAAGTAAATCTTTATTTCATGATATCGAGAACAAAATAAAAGATCTTACAAAACAAGAATAATAAGTTGAACACTATAAAAACACATTTTATTGTATCTAGGACAAGGTACAACTACAGACAAAACAATAATAAAACTCCGAAAAACAACAAAATTGAAAATATTCTTCAGTCTTATCATCAAATCAACCAAAATAAAAACAAATTACATTTACAACAAACCTTCAATAATTTTGTTCATTCATTAGCACAAAGGAGAACGAGTAGGTATACTAACAAATCTCCAGTTTGATGATAATCTTCGTACTTCCTCAAATGGTGATAGAAAATGGAAACTGATGGACGGAAATAAGTATCAGTTTGTGAAAAAAATTCTGCAACTGATGGATGGAAATAAGTATCAGTTTGTGGAAAGCAGCTTATATTTTACCTTGTGAAAGAATATTTCAAGGAATTTCAGCGTCAACTCGAATAACAAAACATTCCATTTTCGACATTTGGTTCACAATTCAAGTGCATAAGTATAATTTCTATAATTAATTTTTCGATGACAATTAACAGTAGAATTATTCTGAAATTATTACGTTGTTGTCATTTCCTGACAAATGTCGAAATTGAAAAATGATCATGTCAGTCGTCTGTTGATTGCGGGCAGCGCCTCCATGCGCGACTGGCCGTACCAAAAACTTGGTGGTCAAGATCGCCAATGTTTCAAACAGTCTCTTTATTTTTAATTTGTCTATGGTGCTACCCCTTGCATACATAGAAAGAACTCAACTATTCATAGTACTTTCAGACGGGTATGCGGAATGGGTCCTGAAATGCCAAGTCAAATCTCTGAGCTAATCATAACACACTATTTAATATTATTTCTTTAATGATCAGTCAGAAAAGTCGACTTTGATGATTCTGTGTTTCGCACGGTGTAAGATCACCCTCGTTCAGGACGTGCTATAGTGACGCTAAAGTTTGGCAGTTGCCTTTCCCATTGTGTCATCTTGTAGTTGGTAGAACTTTAATGTGTTCCGTGAATTTCGTGGAATTTACTGGTTCAATGTACCAAATGACCCCAAAGTGTCGAAAAAGTGAATTATAAACTTCTTCGTTAACCTAAAAACAATAAAACAGTATGCTGAATGTGATCTAAATGCCTAAAAAGAGTAAAAATAGTGTTTCTAACACGATTTCTGGCCATTGGAAAACTACAGGCCATTGTGACCCTCAATAACCGCCGAGTACGGGAACTTCGACCGTATTGGTTCGCCAGAGTGAAAAAGTGAGGTTAGGATTTCAAAACCCACGGAAGTGGAAACAAATTCGCTTATAAAAAGTGAAAGTAGACAACAAACAACCACAGCAGAATTGCTGGAAAAGTTCAACAAATGACCCTTCAATGGAAGAATCCAACGATGAAAGTGCAGATCACAACAAAATCGTGGATACATTGGAAACAAAAAGCCACAATGGATCACCCAGTGACAAAAACCGTGAAAAAGACATTATTTCACCAAACCACCGAAACTGATAAAAACGGTGATTTCGCAAAACTCACATCGGAAAACAGCGAAATCTCCAGCTGCTCGGTACTAGAAGCCAAGGAACTCCGAAAAAGATGGATTTAGTGTATCATTTTCCCCCAAGTGAAGCCGAAAAACTTAAAAAACTCAATAATTACATTTCTAAACATAGTGAAAGTGTAAAGAAGAGTAATATTAAACCTAATAAAGACACTGGAGAGCCAGACACCGAGTCCGAGGCAAAAAAGATCGCCCGAGCCGAGGTTAGCGCAGAATATGAAAAACTGAAAAGAGTTCAGAAACACTAAGTGAAACGGAAAACGAAAAGAAAGTGGTGAGTGTAACCCATCCAGTGGGAAATGGAAAGGCGGTGAGGAAAAGACGCTGGAAACCTCTGTCCAGAATAACAAATTTATTCACCACACTGTCCGAACGACTTGATTGTTATTACGTGACGATTTCTACCAGTCAACACCTACCTCGAGCCGCGTGAAAGAACTTTGTTCCTGCCGGGGGTTCCCCAACCGCACACATTTTTTTTCCATTTGACGCGAATGTATGTGTCATACTATTATATGTATTCAGGGCCGGATTAAAATGTGTGGATGCCTTGGGGCAACAAAGAAGTAGAGGCCCCTAATTATTTTTTGAACAAGTAGAACAATTTTTGTGATATTATGGAAATCGCACAGGGCTCTTATAAATAATTTGTTGCAATCGTGTTCATATATTGAAATATTATTTCCTTTTGCTCATGAAATGTAATTCATTGTATACCTAGATAGCTTGGGTCGTTCGAAGAATACAGAAAATCATTCATTTAATTAAAAAAAAATTATAAAAAGTTGTTAAAATTCAATTGTTCTTGTTTTTAATCAGCTGATTTCGATACGATATGATATTTCTCTATTTTTGGATGTAGATGAATTCATTTCGAAAATCAATAAATTTTGACAAGAATACGAAACGCGCTTCAGAATGTTAAAAACAAAAAATGAGTGCAAAAAGTGGGAGAAGTGCTCTTCCGTTGTCAGATTTTTTTTATATATAATTTTGCATATCATACGGTAATTGTCAGGAAATTTTACCTTACATTTTCTATGGTGGGGGGCCCGGGGTTGCAACCCCGGTTGCCCCCCTCTTAATCTTGCCCTGTATGTAATTTCGTTGTTATATTGAGTGACTATTTGGAGAGCATTTAAATTTAGAGCATATTGACTCATCATTCTGTTGGTGCCATGGAGAGTTTGTGTCATCCTAACCTCACTTTTCGCTTCGTAAAAGTTCTACAGACAGACGAACAGCAGACTAAAAAGTGAGTTGATATTGCATTGTCATCCAGTTTAGAGCGATGTCTGAAGTTTCTACCTAATCGGAAAGTTAGTTTAAAATCAATTGCAAGATTTGTACCGAACAGACACGAAAGCGAGCTAATATAAAGTTGGTAATGACTATTTCATTTATTCATCAGTATTCTGAGGAGGATCAGAGTTGAGCGTTGGGATCTCTATGGGTTTCCATACAGGAGAAAGATGAAATAGATTCATCCATTATCATTAATTTTCTGTTGCCATAACATCAATAAAAAAGCCTTTGAATCACATTTTCGAGAGTTATTCCATTCCAATTTTATAGACCATTAAAAGCCGACGATTCCTGAGAAAATTTCTGTTACATGATCAGAAATCCAATAGCAATTATTTACTTACACACTTCTCATACCACCAGTTCCAAAAAATATATAAAAATTTCGATTACTATATAAATCATTCTATTTAATTACCCAATCTTAATGAGATACCTTCATTTCGGATGATTTTTTATGGGGAAGGCTTGTTTATGGTCCGATGACAAAACAATAAATTGAAATCGTAATGCGTATTATTCGAGGGCGCGACGTCAAAGAACTAATTAAAATAGGTCATTAAAATATTCTTGGATGGTCACCCTGATAACGCGTGGGAGGAACTGATATTCTGGAGATGGGCAGTGATACAGCTGAAATACAGGAATTCTTTTGAGAATTCACGGCCCTAAAATAGGAATTTTCACATGACTTTTCCTCTCATCATCTTCAAACAAATTTAATTGTGATATATTTATTAATGGCCAAAATGTCCGTCAGTAATGTCTGAATTTGCTCCTTTGTCCCAATAAAATCACAAAGACAAAAATATAGTATTTTTTTATTTTTTATTGAGCAAATCCGCATCAGCCAATCGGCTATTAGCGGCAAAATAGTTACAATGATTATAATTTGTTATATTTTGAACAGGATGTTTGATTCTCGGAGGAATATAATTATTTTGTCTGTTGTGCAATTGTTGAAGATTTTGCTAAAATCACTGGGAAATCCGTTATTCAGCCTTTGAACTGCGAAACGAGGACACTCCACTGAGATGTGCTTTATTGTTGATGGCACTCCACATAAAAAACATTCTGGTTGAGGTTTCTTTGTGATTAGGTGTTCGTGTGTACGGCGTGTGTGACCTAGACGAAGTCGAGTGCTGACTACTTGATGGAAGCGGTTGGTTGACGTTTCGGTCCATGGTTGAAAAGCTGGTTTGATGAACTTTAGTTTTGAGACTTTCGTTTGCCAATAATGGTTCCATGTATCAGCTACAATCATTGTTGAACACAATAAACAATTCGATGCGCATTGAAAGAATTCTTCGAAGGTGGAAGCATACCATCGTGGTGGTGATTCCGAAGGAAGGACAAAACCCGATCTTCCCCCAAAATTATCGTCCAATCAGTCTGCTTTGCAGTTCAGCTAAGTTGGCTGAGAAAATCGTCCTGGAAAGGCTCGACGATGAAGTGGAGGACAGAAATGTCCTACCGAATGAGCAGTTCGGCTTCCGCCGAGCTCACTCCACCGAGCTTCAGGTTCTGAGGCTGGTGGAAGATATGATAAATTCATTAAATACCAACAACAGCGCCCATGTCATACTTCTTGACATCAGTAAGGCGTTCGATAGAGTATGGCATGAGGGCTTGCTTTCAAAATTGATAGACTTCCACTTGCCTCTGGGTCTGGTGAAGTGACTGAAATCGTTTCTGATGGGTAGGACATTCCAAGTTGAGGTCGACAATCGTCTGTCGGATTCAAGAGCAATTGAGGCCGGCGTTCCTCAGGGGGAAATATTGTCTCCTATGCTTTACGCTCTTCACACGTCAGACATACCCAGGAGTGAACACGTGAAGATTGCCCTTTACGCTGATGATACGGCCTTACTTTCTTCTTCAGCCGACCATCTGATGGTTGTCGTTCATTTGCAGAATGCATTAGACGACTTCCAGAAGTGGTATCTGGAGTGAAAAATGAGGGTGAATCCTGACAAAACGCAGGCTCGATGGGTCGCGAGAGAAACAACCCGGAGAGAGAAGTGACTGTCTCTGGAAATGAGATAGATTGGTTGGAGCAGGTCAAGTACCTCGGAGTTACAGTCGATCGCCGACTCACCTGGAGGCCACACGTTAAATTGATAAAAAATTAAATCCATAAGAAAATCACATCACGTTAGTAAACAAAAAAAGTGAAGTTGGATGAATGGCGACCGTGGAATATGATTTCAATCGTTGGATTTGCGGCAATTCGGTCGAATCGTTGAAGAAACCCAATTTTTGAATTGTCGACGTTTCGAAACTTTGTTGTTTCATTCTCAAGACTCTGAAGTACAAAAACAAGAACATACAAAAACAAGAACATACAATTGAAATGGGATTCTAGAATGTGTTTTTTTTGGTAAAATAAATTAAGTAGAATTACATCGTTAAAAAAAACAATATTCAAAAACACTTCGAACACATTACAGAAAACAACAATGATGAGTACTTACATTTAGGATGGCTTTGTACTTCAGAGTCTTGAGAATGAAACAATAAAGTTTCGAAACGTCGACAATTTAAAAATTGGTTTTCCTCAACATTTCGACCGAATTCCCGCAAATCCAACGATTGAAAGGAAAAAGTAAACTTTCCCTGAAAAATAAAGTTATGATCTACAAAATGGTTTTCAGATCTGTTATTTTGTATGCCTCAGCCGCCTGGGGCCAGACCTGCAGAACGAGCATTCGCATCCTGGAACGGGCGCGCAAATGAAAGTTCTGCTCCGTGGTACGTGCGGAATTAACGAATACTTGAGGACTTAAATCTGCCTTCCATCAGAAGTATCATCAGAGAACGCAATCAGAGAGTATTTGATTGTGCAATAGCCCACGAGAATCCTCTTGTTAAAGGAAGCCACTGATTACAATATAGACGTCCCCTCGCGCTTCAAACCGTCTCAGGAGTTATCTGGAGTGATGCGCTATTAAATAATCCATACAGGGTAGTGAAAGCTGCATCCTCTATAGAAATTATTATTTTTCGATACTTTTAGATCAAAAATGATTTCTCGGCTATTTTTGAGAATCACCACCATGGCTAGGACTGAAGATTCTTCTCTAGTCCTTGTCCAATCAAAATTCAAATTTTGTGAATGGTTGTGGCCCACTTGTTTTATGTTAAAAGAGTGAAAGCCTTCGGGTTACACTCGAATATAATAGTGATAATAGACCCAGAGAAATGTGTCAGCTATTTAAGAATGCAAGTAGGGTTTCAAGTCTGCTGCTAGTGCTCTCGAGTGGGGAATGATTGCTGGATTCTCTAAGGCTTCGCTCGCGTGTTTGTCAGCTAGGTAATTACCTCTTATGCCAGTATGAGAGAAAACACATAGAAAAGTTACTGGTTGATTGGTGCTGAGTAGTTTCAACTCTTCTTCAATCAGTTTTCCTAGGGGATGATGGGTATATGTTTTTTATATCAAGTGAAGAGAGTTGAGAGAGTCAGTTATGATCAGAAAGTTACTTCCAGATGCTCTCTTTATGAAACGGAGAGCATTGTAGATTGCATGAAATTCTCCAGTGAGAATGGTAGCGATTTTGGGTGGTCTGTATTCTTTAATAACTCCATCTGTTACGAATGCGCAGGCCACACCACTTTTTGTTTCGGATGCGTCGGTGAAGATTTGTATATATAAAGGAGCTTGGGATATTATGGTTTGATATCTTACATGGATCAATTGCGTATTTGTTTCTTTTTTGTTCGGAGGGAGTATTTGGGTATTTAAGAATGGTGGGGTGAGCCTTGGTGAAGTTGTGTGAGTACTGGAAGATTGTATTGGGGGAATTTCCTGAAGTTGGATGAGAGCGAGAGAACGTTTGATCCTTTGCGTGTTGACTGATTTGAATTTGGTGAATGATCTGGTCTTGACGTTTTGATGCTTAGGATAGACTCAGTCTTACCTTGGGGGTAGTTTTGTGAGCACCGGAGATAGTGCGGAGGGTCTTGTTATGAATTGTGTCTAAGACTTTGAGAGTAGTAGTGGAAGCTGATGAATAGAATATGCAGCCGTAATCTGACTTCGAGCGGATCAATATTTTGTATAATGTAAGTAACGTTTTTCCATTTGGCCCCATTGTTTGTTTTCAAGACATCTAAGGAGATTCAGTCTCTTTTGGCATGTTACAGATAAGTATCGAATATGGGGTTTCCAGGTGAGGGAATGGTCGAATATTAGACTTTAGTATTTTATTTCAGTAGCATAGGACAATATTCGTTCGTTGAGTTTCAAAATTGGTGAGTCCTGGAGTTGCATTGGTTGTTTAGTGAAAACAATACATTTGGTTTTTTCTGAGTCCGCTTCTCGAGGACCAGGAATTTAGATTAGTTACTTCATGTTGTAGCAGGCAGGCTATGCTTAAGATAATTTTGCCATCAGCAATCAGTCTGGCTTGAACTGGTTTTCGAAGAGTTTCGATTGTCATTGATTCCTAGAGGAATAAAGTGGGACTTATCACAGAACCTTGTAGAGGGCCGTTCTGTAGATGTTGAACGGTTGATAAAGTGCCATTTGTTTTTACTTGATAGTGACTATTTGAAACGAACTTTTGGATGAAGGCTAAGATATCCACAGGATTCCTGGGTTTTAAGTATTTTGTGGTGCCACGCCATGTCGAATGCTTTATATAAGTCGAAGTAGATTGCCATACATTTCTGGTTGTTTGAAAAGGCTTCATTGATGTTCTCAGAATCTTCTGAATCTCCTTTAATTGTTTGAATAATTTGGATTTTTCTTGCAGAGTCTTTTTCGCTTTTTTCAAATGACGGATGTTAATTGAGATCTGCCAAAAATTTGAGAGTGACGTATTGCCATTTGATATAAGGGGTGTTGTTCAGATCAGTTTATTAGCACTCTACTATATCTCACTTCCTCTCTGAGTAGGGGTAACCATGTACGGTCCATTTCAGTTGAAAAAGCGGAAGAGACTCTGCAAGAAAAATCCAAACTATCCAAACAATTAAAGGAGATTCAGGAGATTTTGAGAACGGGGACAGATGAAGTCCCTGAAACGTCAATCGAAAACTATATGGAGAAGTATCTTTTTGAATTTTCACTGCTTCTCAATAGGCAAATTCAGGAAACGACAAGGTACTGACAAATTGATTCATTTTTCTATAGGAAATATAATTTGGTGAACGCAGTAACTTATCGGGGTGGACTAATAGTTGGCCCTTCCTACAATTGTATAGATATTCCTGATTATATTTTCATTCTCAGATTGTGGAAGGTTACCCAAAAAAACATGTCAAGAAACGTTCCTCCACAGAAAATCACATTCACTCAATATATCTCGTACATTTTCAGAAGATGGAACAAAAGTTCGGAAAACACTTTTTCAATGTTCAAAAATGACAAATGTGACAAAGAAGAAAAACTGGTACATTGACGATGTGGAAAAATCCAGTATTTTTACGCGAAAAAGTGACTGCGGAGTGTTTATCGAAGCCAGTGTTTGATAAATCCGAACTTATTCCAAATCAGTGATTCACATGAACGTTGGAGTTGTGGGAAATTCCCAATGTAAGATATTTGCTCCGGTAGAAAACTTCAATAAGAAACAAAATAAATTAATTCCATATCTGCCAGAGTGTCATTGAATTCCAAATTATAATACAGAATGGGGAAGCGGAAATCCTAAATTTCACTTCAAATCGAACCGTCTCCATGAAAAACCAATTATAAAAATGTTCGAACAGATTTAGACAGACGAAATCTAATTGTTCATCAACACAAAAGGAATCTTGAGAAAACAAGGATATGTCTCAGATCATTATCTGGAAAGAAAACGAATAGATTGAAGATTTGAAAAAGTTGATGAGGACAGTTGACCAAACAATTGCTACACTATGCAGTATCTAGCATAGCATATATAATCTAAGGCTCCCAATTTTGCCCTCAACTAAACGTACCAAAACAAGTATAACTTCAGAAACATCTGCAAAAAAGTTTCTGAAATACATCGACATGTTTCATTTGCAAACTACAACAGATCTGGACACATTCTGTTAGATACATTTTCCATTTGTTATATCTTTTTCATGCAAATCCAAATGAATAGATCTGGGTCGACCACCCACCCACGTCAATATACCATTCAATGACTTGGGAATAACATACTATTTGAAATAATTATTATGTTTCTCCAAACAAACAGCGTGGGCTGCGGTTTTTTTCAAATTAATCTCCATCATTAGCATACACATAATGAGTTGCATATTTTTGCAACACTCTATTGAATTCGTTTTTTAGTGTTTTGATTATAATGATTTATCACGATTGAATGGGTTGTTATGTAAAACGTATAAGAAAGTTCGCATTGTACCAAATCAAAGGACATTGTATTCATATGATGAAGGTCGTTTTTCCCAATGGTCTATAGCAAAATGACTACGAGGTACCCAATAAATCTACACGGAATGGAATTCTTATTACAATTGTTGCCTAAAAGGTGCAGAAACTCGTTGTGTTCTATTTTTGGGTTGATTTCCACAACATAAAAATATATCTGAAATCACATATATACCATTCTTATTATGTTCTTCAATTCCCAAAGAGTCTTCCTTGTCCTGACTTTTGAACGAACAACACAATCGCCAGTGACACACACTGCGAATTTTTCCAATCGGATAATTTATTGTCTACGCTTAAAGAAATCTAAACGTCTACACACATGACGGAAAATTATCCGAGCGGTCGCACGAGTAGGCTGGTATATGCAGTATATTTTCATCTTTAAATCAAATCATCAGTTTAACTGTGTTATGAACAGAGAGCAATGCAATGCTAGTAAAAAAATAGTGCCACTAGAAAGTATGGTCACTGCCAATTCTAGAATCTCAAAAACGAATATTTTACGATCCCTAGTACGTATAGGTATGTGAAAAAATATGTATTCACCAAAATAATCTATCTTTGTTTACACACGTTTTATTAGCTTCACCTGTGCGTATGTATTTTTAAAATTAATTTTCACCCTCTTGCACACCTGATCATTTGAAATTTTGCACACCGTATTGAAAACTGACAATACAATAATTTGAAAGCCATGACCTCTCTCACCAAGATCGTCAAAAAAGGTTAATTCAGAAGATTTGGTGAATTCACTGGTAAAAATGCCTGCTTTACATTTCGAAGATTTGATATTATTTTTCGCAAAAATCAATATTTCCATCGCCCCTGGCGCGCAGTGTATGTCAATCAGATTGACCCCAGAAGAGATTAAGACTTATCCTCGGTATATCTAACGATCGTGCAAATTACAGAATTCCATGGGAAGTGAGACGAATTCGAATTTTACAGAATTGAAAATTTTCCACCGAGAATATGGAATAGTACTAAAATTGATGTCCTGATCACGAATCCATAAGAATTTCGAGCATATCTTGCCCCCTTGTATTATTTTTCGCAAAAATCGGTATATCCATCGCTCCTGGCGCGCAGTGTATATCACTCAGGTCAACCTTATAAGAAAATTTGGACCCCCTTCCGTATATCTACAGATCGTGAGAATATCAGAATTCTACTCCAATAATTATGGAAGATATGGGGGTGTTTCCATGAGAAGTGAGACACACTGTGTATATATATATATATATATATATATATATATATATATATATATATATATATTGTTATTATGATGAGAAATATTAGTTCAATGTAAAAAAGAATAATAAGTGATATAATGATAAATACCTGCTAGGTTAGTTTTGCAATTTTTTCTATACATTTTACCGTTCTGGAACCTTGTACCATTTTCTAGTCAACGCACATGTCTCAAAAGTTCAGCACTGGAGTTTCTCTATTATTATAAGTATGTTGCCAACAATATATTCCATCTGCACAACCTATAAAAAAAATTGAGAAATCAAAATTCATGAATAAACTTTAGATCTCAAGTAGACAAAATGGTATTCAAGTTGGAACATCCTGTATGGCAAAATCAACTCAGAAGGAAACATCAGAGCGACATTTCAAAAACATTTTGATGAAAATAATAAAATGGAAAATTTTTGAGAACAGAAAAATGTCAAATATGAATTCGAACAATTTCTCTATATATTATATAAGCAATAGAAATGTAAATTGTAAATAAAATCCATAGAATAGTTTAGAATGAGGAAGAGTGTCCCAGAAAGTGAGCAAAAACCTTGAATTTGTGGAAATAAACAAAAAGTGAGGGTTGCCAAGAGGAGAAATAACAAGCTTTGAGGAGATGAAAAATTATGTTGAAAACGAAAGCCGTACCAAATTGTATAAAACAATAAATGAGAAAATACAAGGAAAACTGAAGCAAATCATCCATGTTGAAAAGGGAAACATTCTCAATTGGATATTGATAGAAGGATTTTTCTGTAAATTGAAAGAACCACGATTAAAATGAAGTTATTTTTTGTGAATGTTTAACAGAAAACAACTACTTCCCCGGCTGAAGCCACGCTGGACATTGAACTACATCTGATAGATATTCTGAAAAGGCCCTAACTCAAAAGAAAAAATCTGAAATTGAAAATTTGCATTTTCATTCAGATAGTTATTCGATTTTCTTTTCCAGTCTCAATTAAGAACACATAAAGATGAATGAGGCAAAGGAGAATGTTTTCCAAAAGAGAGTACTCACCAGAAATCATTCGTAACATTGACGCAGGAGAGACATCGCATTCACTAGGTCTTCAATACATTTTTGTCGCCGAAAATCTATTTCACGCTTCCACGATCATCAGGAAGACCGGAAGAAATGGAAAACACATTTCAGTCGCAGATGATTCCACATCTGATTTTATGAACATCCTGTTTATATTTTCAACAAATCAATCTATCATACCCCATGACAGGTTTTAATGTCAGAAAACACTAATTTCAAAGTGTCTCTCCAAAAGAAATGATTCTAACTTTTTCCATCTTTGCAAAGTGAGATTTCTTGGAAATGTGTTTTCCATTTCTTCCGATCTTCCTGATGATCGTGGAAGCGTGAAATAGATTTTCGTCGGCAAAAATGTATTGAAGACCTAGTGAATGCGATGTCTCTCCTGCGTCAATGTTACGAATGATTTCTGGTGAGTACTCTCTTTTAGAAAACATTCTTCTTTGCCTCATTCATCTTTATGAGTTCTTAATTAAGACTGGAATAGAAAATCAAATAACTATCTGAATGAAAATGCAAATTTTCAATTTCAATTTTCTTTGATTAGACCTTTTCAAATATCTATCGATTAGTTCAATATCCACTGCTTTCGGGGAAGAAGTTTTTTCTGTTAGCATTCACAAAATAACTCTTTTATCGTGGATTTCAATTTACAGAAAAATCTTTCTATCAATATCATTGAAATTTTCTCTTCAACATGAAACTACAAGAGGTTATCTTGACGATGGAAGATAGTGACTAAAGTTTATCTTTCAGTCGCAGATGATTCCACATCCGATTTTATGAACATCTCGTTTATATTTTCAACAAATCATCCAATTTACAATATAACCAATAACAAGAGACAAATAGGAGTTGAAATTTTCAAGGAAAAACCACTCACCTTCTAAATACACCCCAAGTCATATCCGTGACGTTACCATCAACAAAGGGGCCTTCTACAGTAGAAATGCAATATTTCATCATCTGAGGAACACTTCCAGGATTCACGAGAACACTCAAGAGGAAGAATAACAGGTATTTTTAATCCAGAACTGAACAAAGTGAGAGTATTCGTGCCAGACACTTCTTTCGGGTATTTTGATGAGTTTTTCTATTCACTTGAACATTATTTTTCATTCATGCTCATGAACAGAGTATGACCTTCAAACATATATTCACTAGTCACCTTATTGCACATGAGCAAAGATTTGACAACTTCATTTCACTGTTTGATAAAATTACGTTAGATTTCCCAAGTTAGGTCTATTTAAGGATTCAGTTGAAAAAATGAAACATTTTTGACTATTTTCTGAATTCATTATTTATCTGTTTGATCACATCACCATAAATATTTCCACAAAACAGTACTTTTGACTTCAGGCAGAGCAACAAGTTGGCACTACTGAATCCTACTTTGAGAACGGAGACACATCATTTTCCATAGGCGTACCGACTAAGCTGGGATAAGGTAAAATAATTCAGGTAAAAGAGTATTTGAAAAAGGGTAAGAAAAACATAGCCGGATATTCATTACTGTTATGATAGGTATTTTTTTTCACAAATTTCAAATGAAAATAAATCATTTAATCCAAAGTATCATAACAAATAGCAAATATTTTCTTATGACGACTAAGTATTAATAAAATTAAAATAATAAGAAAAAAATAATAACAATAATAACATCATCATAATAATTGGCGACCAACGCGGGCCAATAATAATAAATATTCGAGTCATCATAATAATATATATTTATACCTTATTACTGTATAATCTACCTTTCCGACTGGCCGCGCCATCAGGTTTAGCTTTTGAGGTATCTGTGTGGGACACATCATGGTTCAGTGGGATGATATATAAAGTATGACTTTCCGCACGATCGTGGGTATTGTTTTTTCCTGGTTCATGCTTTTATTCTCTTCTATAATATCCATCTATTTCATAACGTCTTGACTGGACTAGATTGCATAGCTCCACAGGTGTACTGGCTACACTGTAAAGAGTGAAGAGCTGGCACGCATGACCAACCGATATTTATGAATCCCGAAGATTTAAATACACCCGGTTCAGCCGATATCGAAAGAGGCCTTTTCATTCAATAAATTGTGCTCTGTAGGGAGCTGTGGCCATACTTCATAGGCGGAGACTTTACAATCAATTCCGATCGAACTGAGACTGACAGATGGCTATGGTATATATATATATATATATATATATATATATATATATATATATATATATATATATATATATATATAAATATATATATATATATATTTGGCTTGTTTTTCTTGGGTTTTAGGTTCGTGGATCTGACTTTCATAAATCAATTACAACTTAGTTTTGGTATAACACGTGTAATTCATACGTTTCGACGGGAGGATCCTCGTCTTCATCAGGATTACAAACATTACAACTCTACAAGGTAAAAACAATGAGTAAGTAAAATTGTACAAATTAAAAACAAATAATAATTACGGTTATTAAAAATGTTAATGCCGTACCTTCAAACATAGGATTCGTTTGGACCTTCTTACTTTTTTATGGTTTTTGTTTTATATCCATAACAAGGTAGTGATTGAGTTGTTTACTTACGATCTGGTGATATTAATTAGTTCATGTGTAAGGTGGAAATGATTTATGGAGAATAGTGTTGTGGACATCTGTGGGAAGTGTTTTGAATTGCATATTTTATTTGGTTAGGGCTATGTTGTTTTCGAGGATTGTGTGCTCGGCTTGGATAGGTGGCGTTACTGTTTTCATATTAGATTGTAATAGATGCTGTTCAAGTCGCGATATCAGTTTTATCGTTTACGCAGTTGGGAGTATTTTTGATGTAATCATCTCAAATATTTCTCTCTTTTTTTTTTTCTGAACATAGAATGGTTGTTTTGGTATAATCAGACTCGTGGGTGGTTGTTTTTTGTGTTTGTTGAGTTCTGTTGCCGCGTTGTTTGTATATTTGTGTGATTTTATTCTATTTTCTAAAATATTGTTTGGATTGGCCCAATATAGACTTTGTTACAGTTTGGCTCTTTGCAAGGTATTTTATAGACGGTGTGTGTTTTTTTGTTGTGGGGATTTCAGGTTTTAATTTGGAGAAACACGGCAGGGTTTTATAACTTTTATGTGCGATTTTTTAGGTTTAGTGGATCGAGCAGGTGTGAGATATTCTCTGAAAGGTGTTTTATGTATGGAATGGCTATATGTGTGGATTGGTGGGTTGTTTTTATCGTTAAGATTTTTTGTTGTATAGCAGGTTGATACGTGATTTGAATATAGAGTCGATTAATTTTTGGGGTAATTATTTTTTAGTAAGGCTGATTTTGCTTTCTTGATGGCAGTGGGTCGGTAAAGAGGGTCCGATAGGCTGATAGATCTGTCAGCTAGGCCGATCACGACAGACTTTTTTGAGAGTGGGGGTGGTTGGACTGGTAATTGAGGTAACGTCCCGACCATGAGTTTTTGAACCATTCTGTTTTATAATGTTATTGTTCGTGTGGGCGTGAGATCAAGGAAATTTATTCTATGGTTTGTCTCTTTTTCAATGGTAAACTGTAAGTTGGGATGGTAGGAGTTGAATTTTTCTTGGATATATTCACAGTTATCGTTTGGAATGCAAAGGATACAATCATAACATATCTGTAGTAAAAGGTAGTGTGGGTTTAGTGTGGGGATAATTGATGTTTCGAAATCCTCCATGACTAGTTTGCAATTACACTTGAGATGGCAGCGCATGGCGCAACCTTCCCATTGTTTATAAAAGGTGTTTTCGTGTTTGAAATATGTAGATGTTAGGGTGAACTCAACTGCTTTCAGAAATTCTTCGATAGGGAGCGTAGTGTGTTGTTGTATTTCAATCCATTTTTTCAATGATATTTTTGCTAGGGCAGTGGGTATGTTTGTGTAGGTGATGTAACATCCAAAGGATATCAGGATATGATTGGGGGGTATGTCAAAATTGTTGATTACCGTTTGGAAGTGCCAGGAATCTTTTATGTAGAATGGGTTTTCTCCAGTGATGTTAGTTAGGATTTGCGATAGTCTGTCGTGATCGGCCTAGCTGACAGATCTATCAACCTATCGGACCCTCTTTACCGACCCACTGCCATCAAGAAAGCAAAATCAGCCTTACTAAAAAAAAATTACCCCAAAAAATGTATCGACTCTATATTCAAATCACGTATCAACCTGCATACAACAAACATCTTAACGATAAACAACCCACCAATCCACACATATAGCCATTCCATACATAAAACACCTTTCAGAGAATATCTCCACCTGCTCGATCCACTAAACCTAAAATCGCACATAAAAGTTATAAAACCCTCAAACCGTGTTTCTTCAAATTAAACCTGAAATCCCCAAAAAAAAAGAACACCGTCTATAAAATACCTTGCAAGAGCCAAACTTTACAAAGTCTATATTGGCCAATCCAAACAATATTTAGAAAATAGAATAAATCACACAAATATACAAACAACGCGGCAACAACACTCAACAAACACAAAACAACCACCCACGAGTTCGATTATACCAAAACAACCATTCTATGTTCGAAAAAACAAAAAAAAGAAATATTTGAGATGATTCATCAAAATACTCCCAACTGCGTAAACGATAAAACTGATATCGCCGACTGGGAAGCATCTTACAATCTAATGTAAGAAACAGTAACCCACCTATCCAAGCCGAGCACACAATCCTCGAAACAACATACTCCCTAACCAAATAAAATATGCAATTCAAAACACTTCCCACAGATGTCCACAACACTATCTCTCCATAAATCATTTCCACCTTACACATGCGCAACTAATTAATATCACCAGATCGTAAAGTAAACAACTCAATCACTACCTTGTTATGGATATAAAACAAAAAACCATAACAAACTAAGAAGGTCCAAACGAATAGAGTAGAGTTGTAATGTTTGTAATCCTGATAAAGACGAGGATCCTCCCGTCGAAACGTAGAAACGTATGAATTACACGTGTTATACCAAAACTAAGTTGTAATTGATTTATGAAAGTCAGATCCACGAACCTAAAACCCAAGAAAAACAAGCAGTCAGGTATAGGGCTGATTGGGAAAACTCTTTGGTATCCGTCAAGCTTTCGGCAATCTTTATTGCCTTCCTTGAAAACGCAATTTTTTGCCGAATGTTATTGCAAGAGTGAATTTCTAGTGTCTGTGAATATCTATATATATATATATATATATATATATATATATATATATATATATATATATATATATATATATAGGTGTGAAGGTTAGACGACTGTCTAAGTTAAAGAAGAATCCATTTTAAATTCGGGTATGCAGTCAACAAGGGTATGGAAAATAAAGTGAACTCTTTTTTCTATTCAAGCTTTCGAGTCATTTATTGTCTCTTTATCAGGAACTCTACAATGAATTAAAATTGAACATTATCAGAATTGAAAACCAAATAGGCATGTGTGTACTTACGAAAGTGAGGTTAAAAATCCCTTTCACTTGCAGCAATTTATAAAATAACATGTCACAACAGACAAGACTCTTGGTATAGTCAATATATGGTTAAAACTCTGATCAAAATTGATAATGATTGCTCAAACATAAGTGTAAAAACATTTTAAAATTCCAAATGGGCTCTTATGGAGGTCATGTTGGAATCAAGAGGAAGTGGTGACAGATGAATGACAATTGAAGTATAAATGAAGTTGACACTTGACAAGTATGAAAAATAGATATTAGACTTGTTGCCAACATACAATGAGGTGAAAACTAATAACACCAACAAATCAAGGGTACCAACTTAATGTTAATTGAAACGATTATGGTATGTCTCATAAGGAGAATGACATAGAAAATATGAGTTTTTAGAACAAGTGAAAAAATTTTTCAATACCAACCATTTCAGGGGACCAATTTATGTTTAATGAATTGAATTGTAGTGTGTCTCATAAGGAGAACGACTGAGTAAATATGAATAGATTATGCTAAGATTCCCAAGGTCCGTTCTCGAATTCATTGAATTAGGTTCTTTGAAAATTTGTGTCATTTCGAGAAAAGTTATCTTTTTTAAATTAGATTCATGCTCCAAGATATTCACATTATCATAATCTGGGTTATGGTTCAAAGCCATGGTGTGATGAGCTAATAAACAAGTTTTTTTAAATTTCTGATATCGCTTTTATGGAAGGTAATTCTGTCTTTCAATTTCCTTTTGGTTTGGCCAATGTACTTCTTTTCACATTGAAAACGAGGGATACAATGAACCAAGTTCGAATTGTCTAATAGAGGATCTTTGTCTTTTGACTTTGAAAAAATATTGTTCAATACGATTTGGTTTTTGTAAGCGATTTTGATGTTAGGAATCTTGGAAAATAATTTGTTGAATTTATAATTTAAAGATTCTATATGTGGCAAAGTATGGTAAAAAGTTGATTCCTAAATGTTATTATTAGAATTAATTATATTATTATTCTTTTTGTTGTTTGGGTGATCAATATCAATGGAAGACCTAATGTTTTTACACTTATGTTTAAGTAATCATGATCAATTTTGATCAGAGTTTTAACTATATATGACTATACCAAGAGTGTTGTCTGTTGTGACATGTTATTTTATGAATTGCTGCAAGTGAAAGGGATTTTTAACCTCACTTTCGTAAGTACACACATGCCTATTTGGTTTTCAAATCTAATAATGTTCAATTTTAATTCATTGTAGAGTTCCTGATGAAGAGACAATAAATGACTCGAAAGCTTGAATAGAAAAAAGAGTTCACTTCATTTTCCATACCCTTATATATATATATATATATATATATATATATATATATATATATATATTTATTTATATATAGAAGTAATATATATATATATAGAAGTAAGAACGAAATTGTGGCATGGCAGACAAATTTTCAAATTCCAGAAAAATAACATATTTGAGCAGGAATCGAACCCGCAACCTCTAGATTGCTGGTCTAATGCTCTAGAGGTCATGTGTTTGATTCCTGATCAAAGATGTTTTTTTTTTCTGGAATTTAATAGTTTGTCTGCAATGCCACAATTTCCTTCGGACTTCTATATATACCGGGGGACAATAGTTTAAGGGCCATGCTTTAATCTCCTTTACGTATTAACCGATTTGAATGAAATTTTGTATATAGATATGAGACACAAGTTCGGATTGACAGACATATGAAAACATCATGGCCGACTTCCGGTTCCACCAGAATAGCTAGCAACTTCGATTTTTCAAATTTTTTTTTTATTCAAAACGTAGAGAGCCATCTAACAAAATGAAATAAATCTGAAAAAATTGGTAGGTCACATGACATCTATTCATTCTTTCAAACTTTACTTCAGAATGGTAACAATGAATTACCAAAAATAATCGACTTGACAATATGTTATGATCATAAACCCATTACAGAAAAGATAACTTTAATATAATCAAACGGTTTGAATAAATCCAACGACTGAAAGATTCAACGTACAAATTATTACTCACAATACCATTATCCTGTTTTCAATAGAAGAGTTTCACTACCATCGAAAAGTCATTTTATTCATTGATGACCAATGATATGTTCGAAGTGATGCCCGTTTTCCCTAACACATAGACTAGTTCTATTTATTGTACACATCACATTTATCATTTCGTGAACGGGAATTTTCTGAAATGCGCGCTTAACTTTATCTCTCAAGACCTTCAAAAAATTTGGTCTCCTCGAGTATACTTTGGATTTCATGTGACCCAATGAATAAAAATCAACTGGGGTTAAATCGGGCGATATGGCTGGCTATCTGGTTGGACCATTTGTTCCAATCCATCTCTGCCCATAGGTATCACTAGGCTATTGCCTAACAATATTAGCATTATGTGGTCCTGCACCATCGTGCTGAAAAACTTATTTTCCCTGATATTCTCAGGTAAATCGTTCATATTATTTTGAATATCGCTCTCTAAGAATTGTAGATATTTCTGGCCCGTCAAAGTACCGTCGAAAAGAATTGGTCCAATGATTATTGTCCCTATGATTCCTAGTCAGACGTTGAATCCAAGTCTTTCTTGAAAATTACTTTGTATTATTCTTATTGAACATACCATTTTTCATAAACCTGGACTCATCTGTAAACAGTATCTTCGAGACAAAACCATTATTTAAATCATGATGACGCAGAAGCCAATTACGGTAAGTTAGTCTCCGTTCTGGGTCATTTTCATATAGATGCTGATGAAAACTGTATTTATAGGAGCAATATTTATGTTTTTTCAATACTTTTCTGTCACTTTCCCTGCTGATCCCATATTCAATTTCCAATTCTCGCACTGAGGAGAAAAGTCAATATATGCTAAAACATTAGTTACCGCTTCTTCATTGACGATGAAGTGGATGTGGTTTTGATCAGCTGGTTCTTTCCTTAGCATCATTTCCAATTTCCTGAAATATGTCCTCGATGGGAGCCGTTTTAATGGATAACTAACAGCGTATAGCATATGAGCATTGACAGCGTTCTTCTGACATTCTCCGTATATCAATATCATATCGATTTGTTCGTTTCGAGAATGACGATTATTATTTTCCATTTCAAAAAAACTTTTGACAAACGAAACGAGATGACAAGTCAAATTGGTATTTCACTTTTGACATGAGATCGCTTCGGCCAGAGGTCTTCGGATCTCTGACTGGTGACTATTTCGTACCTGAACCCGGTATGCGGATTGTTAGGCGACCAGGTATAAATTGAACATATTCGAATTTATCAGAGAGAAACATTTGCAAATAATTCTCATTTTCTATAGATTTTTAGGTGAATATCATTCAACGTTCTGCGTGGTATTTGCCAGGAAAGTGGTTGTTCTTCGCTTGTGGTCTACCATCATCGTCTTAATTTATATCGAATTCGTTGTGAAGAAGACTTCAAAGTTCCTTATTTTCTTACATTACACTTCACATGGCTTTTTTGTTTGATATCCATTATTGTTTCAAGTTGAGATATTCGATTTTCAATAACAATGTTTACGCAAATGCATGTCGTGATATATGATTCAATTTTCAATATTTCATATCATATGGATCAGACATATCACATGGATAAAGATGCCTGGTAAAAAGCTAATATTTTTAAAATACGGGAAGTTGGAGCTCAACGCCGACGAAACTTCCTCACGAAAGGGTACGAGAGATTCTAGCAAAGCTGCAACGGGTAAAGTCTAGTTAACAATATGAAGATGATCTAATCTAAACTCCCCGACTAACATATCAGCCTGGGAAAAGAGAGAAAATAACTGGGTTATGCGTTATGGCTTCCGCATATCACACATTTGGAAATTATGAGGCTAATTAATGAAAAATTAACAACTCCTCACCAGGGATTCAATGCTAACTTCGATGTTGAATACGGTTTTGATTCGTTTCAAGAGACGCGGAAAAGGAGTGTTACGATGTAATTCACCTGAATTAGAAATGTACAGGGTTTCTGGAAAAATATATGCACGTGTTGAATCGAATACAAGAGAGGAGACAATGATAGATAAATGTATTTAAATCAACTATGTTATGTTGAAATACATTTGTAGCAAGTCCAAACATTCATTCCTTAAAGTAAAACGTAAAAAATATTATGTCAGCTTATTGCACATAAAAATAGAACTTTCCAAAATCGTGCGCATACTCACAGGAAGTCTATTACAAAAAAATTAATATAGAAAATAATTTGAATGGAGTAAATACTCGATGAATGAGTCCTGCATATCAAGGTATAATAATAATAATAATAATAAACTTCATTGGTAATATAAATACAATTTTAGATGGTTACAATGAATAAAGTAATCATAACGATAAGTGTAGAACAATAGGGAGTATTAAGAAAATATATGATTGAATAAATGTACAAAAATAATATATGTAATGAAACAATGTAGTTCGTATTCCTCACGATACAATAA
Source organism: Gonioctena quinquepunctata (assembly GCA_018342105.1). NCBI lineage: Eukaryota > Metazoa > Arthropoda > Insecta > Coleoptera > Chrysomelidae > Gonioctena > Gonioctena quinquepunctata. The sequence goes on from JAFIRS010001109.1 coordinate 25,682, forward strand.
ATAAGATTATTCATAAATAAGTAAATAAAAGCATATGATTAAAAGTTAAGTGAGACACATATGACTGATGGTTGCAATAGTATACTATGAATGAAGGTGTTGAAAATACATTTGAAATGAGATTGAAATGGGGACATAAAAAAATAAGAGAAGATATTAATATGAGTGATTATAGGAGGGAAGGTAAGCCATAAGTAATCTATTCTAATCGGAGAAAGTATATGATTTCTGGAGGACAATTACATTACATTAAGTTTGTAGGATATTCTCGTCTCACTTCAAAGATATGGGACTGCAGTGATTTTTTAAATTTGTATTTAATTTTGGGTTCTTTGATATGGTGAGGAATGGTATTGTATAGTTTAGGGACTAAGAATGAATAAGAGCGTTGACCAATTAGAGGTATTTGCTATGACTGTTTTTGTCGAGTATTGTAAGGATGTTTGGGATACGTGAAGTTTTTTGTTCTGTGATATCTATCGACAGCTTTGTAATAATGAAGTTGACGACTATCCAAAACCTCGGATTGCAAAAAAAAATCATTGGATGAAATTTTTTTTTTTATAAATGATTTTGAAGTTATGTTTCTGCAGTATTTGCAATGGGTGTAAATGACTTTTCAAGGCACTTCCCCAAGCTACCAAACCGTATCTTGGAATCAGTGGAAATCGAGAGGTGTTGCGTTTTATCTCTATTCAGTTTGAGCTTATTTGGTTTTCTTTATTATCTCTTTCCGGTAATTTTTTATTGTCGTTTTTCAGTATGGGAATTATTTTTGGGATTTTTACTGCATCTAGAAACAATACATCACTAAAGCCTGCATTTATCAAGAGTGTTATTGGGGGGATAAAAAGATCCGTGGCCTCTTTGATTATCATACTATTCAGGTTATAAATGTCGAAACTCTTAGTATTTTTCAAATAACAGATTGTAACTTCAAGGGAAGTTACAGATTGACTTGTGGAACATATGTAAGGAAATCAGCGGCTTTCAAATTTGAAGGCGGAAGAGAATTGAACAAATTGTCAGCAAAGCTGTCGGAAAAATCTATGAGAATGTCAGGTTCAACACAAGTAGACTTGAAATCACTTTTATGCGAATTTCTCTCATAATTTATCAGTTTGTTGGCGGAGTTTGAAATGAAGTTGCTATAAGCGTTTTTTGTTATTTGAATCAATGACTGTGTATATTCGTTTTTATAGGTATATGCGGCCTTATCTACTGGATGTTTTGTAGAATCTTAGATACTTTTTATCGATGTATCGCGCATGTCGCCGGTGGTTTAGAAGTTATATTGGTTTTCCTCATTGGAAAGTGCTTTTCAAGAAGAGATTGTTGATTACATAGTAGAAAATTCGCTAATTGATTCACATCTAATTGGTTGGTATTTAGAAAATGACAATAATGCACCTGCTCAAGAGTGTCTCTTAATTGTTGTGAGTTATAACCATTTATGCACCTCATCCAAATAAAATTTTCTCAACGTTAGGGGTACAGTTAGAAATAATCATGAACTGTACATAGTGATATGGCTCAACAATGCCCGTATCATACGTATTTTCTGAAAGATTAGTCAATATGTTGTCGATGCAACTCGATGATGAATCAGTGACTCTTGTATTATCGGTAATAATTGCAACTGAACCAAATGATGCCAACAGAGTTTCTTGAGAAAATGTATATTGAAGTCTCCCATAATTACAATTTTATCGGAAGAATTATAGGCTCTCACAAGTAATTGTTAAAATTTATCAAAGAAAGAATTTCTCCTTTGCAGGACTGTTATTAATGAGGTTTTGGTCGAGGGCAGATCAAGTGCACGAAATTCAGCATGAAAATTTCCACAAAAATCGTTCACCTCAAATTTTTTTACTTTGAAATTATCCTTAACAAAACCGTGTTTGTTCATGTCTCGGCACAAAAAAAAAGCCGAGATATACCCTTTTATATTCACTGTCTGAATTTGCATCTGATTAAGCCAATGTTCGGTAAGGCATAAAATGGTGTGATCTTCATCCTCGAGATATAATGCCAACTCGATTTTATTTGAAATAGACTCTATATTAATATGCCACTGTTCCACTATAACTTCCGGATTCTTCCTCTTTTTGGTCAATATTCGGGGATAATACCAAGTGCTTTGAAAATTATCGATAATTCTGGAAAAACGTGTTTTTTAAAAACTGCACGAGTTTATTTTTTTCGTTGTTTCAAAGCGTAAATTTTGAAAAAAGAAAAAAATTAACGAGTGCAGTTTAAAAAAAAAACACATTTTTTTCAGAATTATTTGGTTAATTTTTAAAGCATGGTATTTGGTAGAAAATTTCAAGAAAACAAAAAGATTCATATTATTTATTGTTATAGTTGATACTACAATTATTGAAAGTAATATTGTAAACATTTGTATTTGTCTTCTCCGTAACTGAAATTGATCTTGAACCTCCTCCTGGCGCGCATGGTTGTAGATTTTCATTGGCACGCATTTTCTCAACGATAGCCTGATGGTGTCTTTCATCTATCTGTAGATAAGGTAAACGCACCAGTTATTGACAGTGCTCCAGTAATTGACATTTGTTGATATTTTTTTTCAAAAATAAGGCCATTGGAGTGAAGTGAAGCAATTTCCATGGATAATCTTTAAGATTGGAACATCTGGCAACCTTGTAGCTATGGGCGGGAAATTATGCTCCGCAGTTTGATATATTCTGGAATGTCAAATTTCACTATTTGTTAGTATTCAGTGGCTGTAAAGTTGATTTTTGTATAATATTCAACACAATAATATGACCCTTTTTCTGGAATGTCAATGACTGGATCAAGGAATGCATATGTGTACCAGTCATTGACATTGGGTGTCAATGACTGGTACATTGGTAAATATTGAAAGGTGAATGCCAAAAAGCACAAGAAGACATACATAAGCTTTCCTAGAAATATGGGCTCGAACAAATTCCTGGTTCTAGTCTTTGACAGGGGGTGTCTATTATTGGAACATAGAGTGTCAATTACTGGAACATCAATTGTTACAGATTGGGCCAAGGAAGAAGTATAGTCAGGATCAGATGAATGCAGCTCTAGAAGCTGTAGCAAGAGGAATACCTGTAGCTACAGTTGCGAAAATTCACTCTATTCCTAGAGTAACACTGATGTATAAATCTTCAGGTAGGCTACCTACGGAGTGTAGAATGGGGCCGAGTACCGTTCTTACCACCAACGAAGAGGACCTTAGAGAGAAGTGGAGCCTTTCACTGGATAAGGTAAACCACCCCAGTCAATAAGGAGCAGCTACTGGACAGTGTGAGTCAGATAGTCCAGGAATCCAAAAGACCAAACCCATTTGCCAATCTCGTCCTGGTCGAAAATGGTACGATTCCTTCATGAAACGACATCCAAATCTGAGTGAGAGGGTCGCCCAAAATTTAACGCCCGCTCGCGGAAACGTTTATGAACCGTAACTTCGACAATGGTTTCGAGAAATGAAGGAATATTTGATATCCAAAAACCTATTTGCGATAACAAACGATTCCACACAAGTTTTCAATTGTGATGAGAGCGCTTTTTTTCTTCATCCAAAGGGCGACAAAGTGTTGACAAAAAAAGGTAATAAAAGTGTGTATAATGCAGGAACAAATGACGAAAAAGATAATCTTACCGTTTTGGTAACTGCTAATGCGGCTGGAGAATTAGGTCCTCCTATGATTATTTTCAAATATGAAAGGATTCCGGGTCCTATAGCCCTTAGTGTTAATAAAAGTTGGGGCATAGGACGGTCCGAAAGTGGTTGGATGTGTGGCTCCACATTCTATGGATATATATTTGAAGCCTAGCTCTTTCAAAAGTGTTTCGATTTTTATTGTAATTGTTTTTCTTTGTAAGAAGTTCATTTCAAATTACTGATTTGAATAAATGTTCTTTTTTTGCGTGTCAATCATTGGTGTGTCAATAACTGGTACATAGAAAAAATCTGGGTGTCAATAACTTGTGCATCAAATTAAATTTTTACAAATAAAAAATATGTTTTATTCAATGAATCTATTTCGGTATAGTGATTGTCAAAGTACAAACTACCGGAAAAAAAATATGAACTGAATCTGAGGTCATAATTGTGACCCATGGAATTGTTTTAATGCAATTTATTCCCTAAAAGTGTCAATAACTGGTGCGTTTACCTTAGCTCGTTCTTGCTCAGCAACTCTGCTCTTTTCCAAATTGGACACCGCTGTTGCCCTCAATGAGTGATCGGTATTTTTTTTTTCCACGTCTAGTCCCACCTGGTTTGCTTGTTTCTCAGTCTACTTTGCTATCTCGTTTTGCCTCACAGGTATGTTTTTGAACCATTGATTTCTTACTTTCCAAAATGGATTGATACTTAAAAATAAACGGTCACTTTCTATGTGTTCTCTTTTCGTTTTTAATGCGTGAAATAATCGAACTGGACAAAAATTATGGTTATTTCTATTCATTACTAACCTCTCAGATGAGGCACATGGCTTGGATCCGCCGTGGGTAGTTTTCCCGAAAATCGGATTGTATTCATATCTGTTTGTTTTTTGGCCTGAGTTATCGAGTTCTTCCTTGAAAAACTGTAGCTTTGCTCTGCATCCTTCGCCTCCTCTCCACGCCAATTCATACGACAAAACAAGAAACACCTTCATTTGTAGTCCCTCTGGGGTTCCTTCGACACAACTGTTTACTAGTTTTTTTAGTTCTTCGAATTTCAGAGCAGTTGAGCTCACTTTTCTACTATCTTGAGCCTGTAGGTCTCTTCTCTTCGCATTGTTTGCATCCCGTGCAGATTTGAACACGACATCTTGGAATGGGTCAATTATTATACCATATTTCTGGAAGTATTCTTCCTTAATCATTTTGGCGGTGTCATTCTAAATAGTTCTCACGGTGCTTTCTTTGTACTCCTCACCGTTACTTTTCTGCATGTTATGAGCCCAGTCCTTCAAGATTTTCGCAATTTCGCACACAGGTGTTTCTCGTTCCAATTTATACCCCCTTGTTGCAAAAAAATTCATGAACTGATTCCAGACAAACTTCTTGTTTTGCTTTGTATTCGCTGGAGTCGTTTTTCCGATTTGCGTGTCTATTTCAGCTTCTTTGAAAGTCCCGAAACGGTTTATTTTAGACGTTAAATATGAAACACTGACTGAATTATAGTATCTGTTTACTTCAGGTACGCGTTGCTATGGTCGTAAGCCTCTCTGTTACTTTCATGGCGATCGCGAAACATACACTACTGATTTTTAAATCGCGTCACTGCAGTTGAATTGTTACCTAGCGCGCTGAATTACAGAGACAATTCCACTCAAGTATAATAATTCCCATTTGTGAGTACAAAAATCTTAGTTTACTATCGGCTAAATAGGAAGGAACAGAAATGCAAGTGGATTTTTTTTTTATGTTCTGGTTCCCACGAAAAGGGATATCCTGTAATGTTCAGAGAACATCGTGGGAACCAAGGGAAAGAAGGTAGGAGTTGGTGTTCTTCTTAAATTTCTGGAGGTTGTATGCCTCGGGGAACACCTCCCTAGGCAATGAGTTCCAAAGCCTCGCTGTTCGTTGGATGAACGAGTCTTTGGAAAGTGATGTTCTGCAGGTCTCCAAAGTGACCACGAAGGGGTGTGATGACTGAACTTGACGGGTTAATCTCGAAGAGACTGCCAAAGCAGGAACGATTGTTGATATTTCAGAAGAGCATCGCCCATGAAAATATCTATAAAATAGAGACAAATCGCCAACTTTTCTACGGTGTTCCAGGCAAGTGAGCGAGTTTGTAAGCGAGGCATCACCGACGAGACGAATTGCCCTTTTTTGGACATAATCCAATAACTTCAGGATATGTTTAGGTGCCGCGCTCCAAATATGGGAACAGTATTCCAGGACAGGTCGGATCTGTGCCTTGTAGATCATAAGCAGCTGAGTGGGGGTGAAATAGCTCTTGGCACGAAACAAAAAACCAAGTTTTTGGGATGCACTTTTGGCAATGGACCTCACGTGATTTTCCCAGGAAAGGTTATTGCTGATAGTAATACCAAGCATCGATATGGATGACTTCAGTGGTATGGTTACTCCTGACAAAGTTATGTTAGGCACAGTGAGATCGGCTTTTCTAGAGAAAAGACAAGCTTGTGTTTTGTTCGCATTGAATTCTACCAAGTTATTAGATCCCCACTCGAGAATTATTGCTAAGTCCATATTTATATGATTAACATTTCTTCCTCGTTCATTTCTGGTTTCACGGGCTGATATAGGGGCCCTGGAAGAGAAAGCGGTATGGAGGGTACTATCATCGGCAAAGCTGTGTACTGGACATGAAGTTGCTTCCAACAGGTCGTTGATGTGAAGTAGAAATAGTGTTGGTGCGAGAATAGATACTTGCGGAACACCAGCATTTATGAGTAGAGTGTCAGATGAAACTCCATCGACCACTACATGGAGAGACCTGTTTGAGAGAAAACTAGCAAGCAGAGAACACAGCTGAGGGGGCAAGCCATAAGACGGAAGCTTGGCGAGGAGTCCCTGGTGCCAAACTCGATCGAACGCCTTGGAGATATCTAATGCCACAGCTAAAGTTTCTCCATGCTTTTCAATAGATAGCTGCCATATATGTGAGACGTAAGCGAGCAGGTCACCAGTTGATCTCTGATGGCGGAAGCCATATTGCCTATCGTTGACAATTCCTGAGTCTTCCAGATATTTCATGAGCTCGATGTTAATGGCTTTTTCCATGACCTTTGAAATAATAGATAGCAGTGCGATAGGTCTGTAGTTGCTAGGTAGGGCCTTTCTGCCTTTTTTAGGGACTGGCTGTACTCTTGCAATTAAAAAAAAATTGGATAAATTACGTTACCGTAGTAACACTAGTATTTATTGTTCGTTTATCAAGCGTTGCGCGTCTCATCAGTTTGACAATTGTAATTGTCAAAATTAAATATACGCGTCGACTAGAGAATCTCCTCCTTTTTGGTTTCGTCGGTTAAAAAGCAGAATTGAACAGCAAATACTATTCCAGTAAGTATGTCGAGATTTGGAAATATTAGCGAGGCAGAAATAATGAGGGAGATTGAAAAATCAACTCCAGAAAATACAAAAAAGGTCATTCCTCCATTTGGAATCAATTTAGGGAATTGTGTAAACAACGAAACTCAAATTTGGAATCCGAACAGTCAGTGGAAAATGTGGCAGGAATATCGATGGACTGGGACTTTAATATGAAGAAACAGAGTGGAGAAGATTATAAAGAATACGTGGTGAAAACAATGAGGAACACAACAGCGAAAATGTTGCAAACCATGTATTTTGAAAGATGTAATGTTACTTTCAACCCTTTCACTGATTTGGCATTTAAGAAATCCCGTGATGCATGTAATTCTGAGCGGAAGAACTTACAAGGTAATTCAAATAAACGTAAAAATAGTTCAATAGCATTAACTAAAAGTGAAATTGTTAAAATGGTCTTTTAAAAATATTTTTTCAAATCGTTGCATATTAATTAGTTTGGCGAGGAGGTGAAGCTGCAAATTGTAAAGTACACTATTTTAAAAAAGAAAAATCAAATAATGGTGATTTAAGTGGTCGCATTGAATATAATACAGTTTTTTCCAAAACATGTCAAGGTGGCTCAAACAAGTGCTGCGATAGTAAATGGCTAATAAAAAACATATAAAACCCTAGCATATGCCCAGTAACATTGTTTTATAAGATATCATCACACAGATCGAACCATATTACAACTGATAGATTATTCATAACTCCCAATCCGTTTTGGAAAAATAATTCATCAAAAGGTTGCTACAAAAATGTCCCTATAGGAGTCAAGGAAATTCTTAAGTGGACGTAAATTGGACTGGATACAAAGAATGAAAAAAATCTAATCATTCTCATCGCTCAAGCGCCGTGTCAACTTTAGCTAAAGCAGGTATTAAAGAACAAGAATTAATTAAAATAACTGGACATTCCTCTTCCAAGTCTATAAAGCCTCATTTACAACTTGATAATGAGCAGAAAAATCGAATTAAACGGTTTTCTTCACATAAAGGATTCAATATAAATTGATCCAGAAAATGGTAGATCTCAGGTGAAAAACAACTACTTTCCTGGCAAATACCACGCAGAACGTTGAATGATATTCACCTGAAAATCCATGCATACCTCCATATAAATGGACATTGAATGCAAATGTTTCTTTCTGATAAGCTCGATTATGTTTAATTTATGTCGTGTTCACCTAACAATCCGCATACCGGTTTCAGGCTTCTTGGCCCTCATCAGTACGGAGTAGTCAACCGGAGATTTTCGGAGTGTTTCTTTCTGTCACTAGGTACCGCCAGTTGAAGTTTATCTTTTCCGGCGTACCTATAGGTGTTACAAGCTCGATGATGGTTTGTTTACGTTGTGTCTCACTTCAGCCAGAGTTCTTTGGACCTTTGGCTGGTTGACTACTCCGTACTGATGAGGGCCAAGAAGCCTGAAACCGGTATGCGGATTGTTAGGTGAACACGACATAAATTAAACATAATCGAGCTCATTTATCAGAAAGAAACATTTGCATTCAATGTCCATTGATATTATATGGAATTATGCATGGATCTTCAGGTGAATATCATTCAACGTGGTATTTGCCAGGAAAGTAGTTGTTTTTCACCTGAGATCTACCATTTTCTGGTTCAATTTTATATTGAATCCTTTATGTGAAGAAAACCGTTTAATTCGATTTTTCTATTCATTCCACTTCACGTGGCACTTATCTTTGATAATGAGCATCATTCGAATCTTGTAACAAATCTCCGAAATAAATCTTCGGATAATGAATTAGCCACAGTGTCAACAACATCCATGTCAATGTCAACAACAAAATCTGCATCAGTAAAGGAGCAAATGTCTACTGGACCAATTGTATAGATATAATAATTGTATTTCTAACAATTGTTCTTTCTGAACATTATTCTTCCACTTATTATTCTTTTAGTTTGTTAAATGAAGTTTAATTGAATAGAGTTTTCTATTCATGGAATTGTCTTACCAAATACCATGCGAGCTCAGATTTAGCAGGATATTTTTCACGATGGTTTTCTCATACTAACTTTTATAAATGTAATTTAACTCGATCTGTTCTCTCGTTGAATTGCCAAAGAAAGTAAGTATTCGAAAACAACCGCAAAAATATCCGGCTGAATCTGAGCTCTTGTGGTATTACCCCCGAAAATTCCATACCTCTTATGGACATTTTAACACATGAGTGTGTTTTATTCACCACTTAGAATTGATATATTGTATTAATTTAAATTAATTAATTAGAATGTACACCTTAATAAATTGTTGTAATATTTCCAACTTATAAAAAAAAATATTGTCAATATTAATTCAATATTATTTTTGTCTAATTATATGATAGCTGTCATGTGCCGGGAAATTTGCACTTATTAATTTTACGTCTACATGCTAATGTGGATGAAACATTTTCAGAAAATTTGCTGGTTACCATAGTGACAATGTCGAAATAAAGCATTTGATTGGTTGAAAATGACTGGTATAAAATTTTCGCTGAATTACTGCGGTAATCCACCTACTATGTGGATTATCGCTGTAATTCAGCACGCTAAGTGACAATTCAACTGCAGTGACAATATTACTTACAGTAACTGTAGTATCAACTATTACAATAAATAATATGAATCTTTTTGTATTCTTGAAATTTTCTACCGAATACCATTCGTGCTTTAAAAATTAAGCAAATAATTCTGAAAAAACCTGTTTTTCGAATAAACTGCACTCGGTTATTTTTTTCCTTGTTTCAAAAAATGTATGTTTTGAAACAACGAAAAAAATAAACTCGTGCAATTTTTAAAAAACAAGTTTTTTTCAGAATTATCGGTAATTTTTAAAGCACTTATGGTATTATCCCCCATAATCCACATAGTAGGTGGATCACCGCTGTTATTTTTCAGCAAAATTATAGAACGCATCATCTTGCAACATGTTCTACGTCATATAGTATTTTATAAGCTAAAACTGAAATCGTTGAAAATGTATTCCTTCCGTTTCCGTGTTGACCCGAATTAACCGTGCTAAATAAGCAAGAACCGCCTGCCAAGAAGTGTGAGCCTCATTATGGAAATGTAGCAAACTCCACTTTGTTTTTTGTGTTTAATTGATGCCACGGTAATTGTTATGGATGATGTTCACCGGAAAAATTTCATTTTATTTATGATCAACGAGTACAGTGTGCTGTTGTTGCGAAGCTGTGCGTCCTTCACAGCTCGCGATGTGTTTCTCTCACGATTTACTGGTCCACTTTTTAATTGAATACTTCGTACTTCGTGTGCAATTTATTTCGCCTTCTTGTAGAATCAGCCGCCAAAAACTATTGTTTTTCGATCTCGTCGGGAAGAGAGCTATTCGAATAACAGAAATAGTTAGTAGTAGCCTTGAGCATAATAGGTATGAAATATTTCACTACAATACTGATGCTCACCTCCACTGATTTATGAAATAGGACCGTCAGTCACGTTCAGTTTTATACAGTTTTTGTACAAGGCCCATTGTGGGACTCACAGAAAGTGTTTTTATAAACTAAGTCTAACCTATAAATAAATCGGTTGAATTAGAGTTAGTACCCACAAAAAGGTAAGATAGAGCTCGTCCAATATTGAAACGACCGTTTGGTTGGTAGAGAGGGGGACAACACGAGTGGACACGATTTGCTGTGGCAGCTTATGCTACGGAGAATCTTCACCAGTGTCTTGGCATGCAGCGTTTGAAAGGTTAGGTTTGTTAGATTAATAAATAGGTGGTGCGGTTATTCATTCAACTCTGCAATAGTTTACTTGCCAAAATGATCAGAGGTAAGTACTATTCAGTAGCGGAGAAAGAAATATGGCAAATGTTATCAAATTCATGAAAAATTAGGCCAAAAATGGGATACAAATACCTTTACAAAATTACAAAGAATGTGCCAAGGCAGCAATGGGTATAACAGAATATTGTTTTAAAAAAATTAAAACCGAACAATCAGCTGTGAATTCAGGTAGTAGTCCTTCTTTGCCATCTCCGCAAAAAAGAGTAGGAAGAATCAAGTCGAAGAGTAATATTACGGAAGGGCAGGATGAAACAATGAAAACGATTATTAATGATTTTTGTTTGATTGGAAAACAACGCCCTACTTCGAAGTATTTCTTCAAAGAATCAAAAGTGCTCAGGTAGGGTTTGAGGGCTGTCGTTCAACATTGCACAACATAATCAAAGAGTTAGGTTTTGATTGGGAAAAAACGTCTGATAATCGAACGATATTGATGGAAAGTCATGAAGTTAGATTAGTGAGGCTGGAATTTTTAAGAAAATTGAAATGCATCGTGAACAAGGAAAACACATTATTTACACTAATGAGACGTATTTGCACAGTTCTCATACACACACTAAGAAGTGGGTTGATGAGAAAAATCCTAATTTAAATTCAAAAAAACTGTATAGTAAAGGAAAACAACTGATAATAGTTCATGCAGGAGAAGAAATGGGGTTTGTAATGGATGGCCTTTTAATTTTCAAATCTGGGAAAAAAAGTGAAGACTATCACGATAACATGAACAAAGAAAATTTTATGATGTGGGTAGAAACACTAATTCCAAATAGTCCCGCGAACAGTGTGCTGGTGGTGGATAACGCTTCTTGCCACAATACTTTGCTAGAAAAATGTTCAACATACTCTTCAAGGAAGGACGATATGCTAGACTAGCTGAAAGATAAAAGTATAGAGCATCAGGCTACTTTGACAAAAGCACAATTGTACGAAATTATAAAAAAGCACAAACCTCGTTCTAATAAATACATATATAAGATGAAAAAATGTCATCGAATCGGACCATAATCACAAAACTCGTCCGCCATCTTGAATACATGAATTTTCACAAAAATTGCATGATCTCCGATCCCGAAAACCTCCACATACCAATTTTGAATCGAATCGGACCATAATCACAAAACTCGTCCGCCATCTTAAATTCATAAATTTTGACAGAAAATTCATAATATCCGACCTCGAAAACCCCCACATACCAAACTCGTCTGCCAAAAACTACGTCTCGTGTATCGCCTATACCAAATAATTTGGTACGCCTGTGGAATTTCTATTAATAGCCACAGTTCGGGCATCTTCGAGAAGAATTGGTTGTTAGCTAGGGAAAGGCCAAAGTGGTCGTTTCAATATTGGACGAGCTCTACTTATACGTACTTATCAAATTCAAATTAAATTATACAGGGTGTCTCGAAACTATGGTGCCAAATTGAAACGGAAGATTCTCTTCGAAAAATAGATAGAAAATTCTTAAAATATTTTTTACGCCACTGGTGGAATCAGAAAAATTATGAACTTCTCACATTCCTCGATCAATTATATACCTGTTATGAATACCTTTTATGAATACATAGTAATGAAAAAATTGTTCGGCTGAAGTGAATTTTACAATCCCAGTTACTGGTTCAAATTATAACTGGATATTCTACCAAAAAAATTAATGACACTTTCACATGCATTTTTTCACAAAACTAGTTTCTTGCAGAGGTCCAGAGTGTTGAAACTGGAAAATTAAAAGGCATTTTTCTCGTAATTTCATAGTTTTGAAAAAAAGCAATTGAATTTTAAGGTATGCTTTCAATAAAGATATCAGTTAGCACAGTGACGTGCAGAAGAGTACCATAGTTTCTTTTCCCACCTCACATCCCACGAGACTGATATACTTTTAGTAAAAAGTGTATAATCTTTTCAAAAATAAATTTTGACTATAAATACAACATATTAACGATTGTTTTATTGAATTGTATTATCATTTATAAAACAGATTCTGCATTGAATTCCCACCCAATTATTTCAAACAATAATGCACTTTTGAGGTGCATTTTTTTCCAACTCATTCACCATAATATTGGAATAATGAAAAACATTTGTCCTATGGTGCTTATTGAAAGGACCCGATTGAAAATATAAAAGCACAACAAAACCATTTGATATACAGAAAAATATTCCAAAATGATATCCAAGTAAAGTAGAAAATTGAACTAATTTACATAATTATTTATTTAAATTGAATTTTGCAATGCAGTACTATCCGCAATGAGGTGATTAAGATGATTATATACGGTAATCAAGGTGGCATCTGTCATTGCAGTGATATTTTATGAAAAATGATTTGAGTAAAGTAGGTACCTGCCTATCAATTTCAGTGTTTTTTGGTCGGAGTAATAAATACACTTCCTCTGAAAAACTTGTTCCAGAATGCAAAAATTTTCCTTCAGTGAGCTTACATATATGAATATTGTTCATGGTATTTGTCTTGGAAATTCAAGGGCCTCCTTGAGAAAATATCAAGAATTATATCCGCATAGGCGACAACCTAGTAAAAAGATATTTAGTTCCTTACATCGAAGTAAAAATTGGTCTTTCAAGACCAATATGCGATCGACAGGAAGACCAAGGTCAGTCAGAAAGGTACGGGCAGAAGAAATGGTTCCCGAAAATGTATATCAAGACCCCTCAATGAGCGTTCGAAGAATTGGTTTGGCAAAAAATGTATCCAAATCATGTGTTCCCATGATATCTAAGGAACAGCATCTTTCCATTTGGTCAAAGTGTTAGAACTTCGTGCTGGTGATCACCAAGTTCTGTAATTGGGTTATCGACAAACATGAAAATGATGCTAGATTCATCAACAAAATAATGTTCACGGATGATACAACATTTACCAGGAATAGTACTTTCAATCATGTATATGTAGAAGAGAATCCACATGAAACTATAGAACACCATTTCCAATATTCATTTAAAATAAATATTTGGAGTAGTAGCCGATAATCTATTGGGATTCTTTGAAATCGAAGGAGCTCTAAATGGACATGAATATCTCGAATTCCTGAACAATAATCTTCCGTAATTCTTGGAAGATATGAATTTACAAGATCGACAACAATTATGGTTTATGCACGATGGTGCACTTCCCCATTGCACACTGCCAGTGAGGGAATGGCTACATCTTCATTTCAATATCAGGTGGATTGGTCGCGGCAGATATGCACCTCTTAGTTGGCCTCCTCGAAGTCCAGACTTAAATCCACTAGATTTTTATGTTCGCGGAGAATTAAAACAGAAACTTCATTCAAGACCCATACACACAATAGAGGAGTTGCGAGAGAGAATTCAGGAACACTTGGAAAGGATGCAGCTGAATGAAAATGTTTTAAGAAAACTCAAATTCAATTTTCTCAAAGGGGTTAGAGCTTGTATCCAAAATAATCGTGGACACATCGAACAGTTTATGAGATAAAAGGATTTTGAAGAAATTGTTCCATAAATAGATTCTATATTGAAAAGGGAAACATTCTCAATTGAATATTGATAGAAAGATTTCTCTGTGAATTGAAAAATCCACGACAGTTCAATGTCCAGCGTGGCTTTAGCCGGGGAAGTAGTTGTTTTCTGTTGGACATTCACGAAAAATAACTTCATTTTTATCGTGGATTTTTCAACCACAAAAAATTCATCAAAACCCGGTTTTGACGATGGAAGATAGTGACTAAAGTTTATCTTTCAGTCGCAGATGATTCCACATCTGATGTTATGAACATCCTGTTCATATTTTCAACAAATCAATAGATTCTATAGTTTTCTATTTTTATTTTTAAGAAAGACACTTTTCTTGTACGCCACTGTGGCAACTGATTTTTTTTCAAAATAGAGCACCCATTGAAGAAGAACATCTCTGCATGCAAATTTTGAATTTTTTTGAAATATATGATATATATGAGAAAACATGTTTTTTATTTTTCAGGTACAATACCCTGAGCCTCTGCAAGAAAGCAGCTTTGTGAAAAAATGCACGTGAAAAAGTCATTAATTTTTTTGGTACAATATTCAGTTGTAATTTGAACCAGTAATTAGAATTGTAAAATTCACTTCAGCCGAACAATTTTTTCATTACTAGTATGTTTGTATTCATAAAAGCGTAATTATCTTGAAAACGGTTGGTTTTTCCGGATTCAAACTAATCTGAATTTTTCACTCAAAATTGAATGAGGAATGCGAAAAGTTTATAATTTTTCTGATTTCACTAGTGGCGTAAAAAATAAGGGAGGATAGAGACCATGATATCCTTCTTGTACGCCACTGGTGACAAGTGAAAATGTGTTTCTTTTTTCAAAATAAAGCACTTACTGAACAAAAACATTCTTTCAGATGTACTGTGGAAGTTTTGAATAAAAAATACTTTTTTATATTCAACATGCTGTATCTCTGCAACAAACATTTGAGAAAAAAGATATTAGAAAAGTCGTATTTATTGAGGGTAATCTTCCGTTTTGATTTGGTACTATAGTTTCGGGACACCCTGTTGTTTCCTTCAAATGCCAAAAAATCTCATCTCATCTCGAAATGTCATTGACTCAAAAATCTCAAAATCTTAATTTGAGCAAGTAATTTCTTCATTTCTATCTTATATTCCTTTCTCCACTGAGTAAGTTATCACTCTCGAATCTATATTTCTTATTATTCTCATTTCCATTTTTGACCCATGATAAAAATGAAACTGAATGATAAATTATTTCATTTACGTTCTATTGGAGTTCAGATCATGTGTTAATATCTACGAGGAACTGAGAACTCGACTTCTGATGAATTAGTGGTGAGCTAATTATATTTCACAGGATTGGGGACAAGCTGGAGATACTCAAAGAAGATTAGAAATCAGATATCAGAGTCGTCAATAAAAAGATTTTATAATTGAACTGATGCGGCTTGTTTTTCTACCTCATTGGAACTTGATTGAGAAGTAGATGGGCGTTAGACTAACGAGAGATGGCACGTTTCGTTAGATTTGACGAGAACGATTTCACCCGCATATCTGTTCTGCGAAAAAAGTTATGTTTGAGAATATTACAGTAAACCAGTAAAATGGTAGCGAAAAAGCACCACTCGTGGACAAAATTCAAGTAGTCGGTTCCTCTGAGTTTCTTGGTGTTTTTTGCCAGTAACTTGGAGACTATGCTTTTTATAGAAAATACCATTCCATACAAAGTTGAAGAAGACATAATTGACTATATATTTTATCTGAAAAATTTTAATGGTAGGTGAAAGGGTGAGGAGCTAGAGCAAGTTGAATATATATATATATATATATATATATATAAATATATATATATATATAAATATATATATATATATATATATATATATATATATATATAAATTATTATCGAATAGTACCGAAAAAATTATTGAAGTTTCGCCGATGATACCGAAGTACTGTATAATGCTGAGACATGGCAATAGCCGAATGTTATATCTGAAGAAGATCTCCTTCATATATCAAAAAACTTTTTAACAAAAAATTAAACCGACGAAATACGGAACTGAAAAGTAAAAAATGAAATAAACCTTCTTAGCATCAATAACTTAGCTCCTAAACTAATGTAAGTAACTAATTTTGAGTCGGCACCAAACAAAGAAGCAAATGAATAAGGTAAGGCGTAAAATGCGCGGTGACATTCTGATAATTTTTTTGAAGTAATTTAATGATCTTCGTTGATTGCTCGTTTGGCGCCGACTCAAAATTAGTTACTTACATTAGTTTAGGAGCTTAGTTACTGAGACTAGGAAGGTTTATTTTATTTTTTACTTTCCAGTTCCGTATTTCGTCGGTTTAATTTTTTGTTAAAAAGTTTTTATTTTTCAATTTTTTTGTGGCTGAAATATACCAATTACTACCCACTTGTTTTTTGATTACTTCCAAAATACTTACTTACCCACCTTACTTCAACTATTACCAGTTAAATAATATGATTATCTACTTCTACTATTTGTTGTAATATGAATAATTTTTTTGTTGTTCTGGTTAGTTTATTCCATTACTTTGTATATCACTCCATCCTCTCATGGAATATAATGACTGTGACGGATGTGGAACAAAATAATGACAGTAGCGATCTGTCATTGTCAACTACATATATGTGTGCCAATTATCCCCAATTCTTCCACCCGTAAGGGTGGATAATTTTATCCGAAATCCAGATATGAGGTATACCCTATCTATTGAAAAAAGAATCATCCAAATCGAAGAACCAAGTACAAAGTTATGCCTGATAGAATCGGTTAACGGACCAGAATTCAGAGGGTGAGTGATTAATATCCTTCATTTTGCTACCCTTAGGGGAGGATTTCATCTTTTAAATTCAAATGGGACCAACTTCAGAGTAAGCCCTATTCACTGAGAAAAGCATTATCGGAACCGGACACCTCAGTAAAAAGTTATGCGTGATCATACATAAAAAAAAATCGCGTCGACTAGAGAACCTCCTCCTTTTAGGTTTCGTCGGTTAAAAATGGATAGATTATAAACTTTTAACCAAAAATACCAAAAAAACGGAATTCATGACATCCACTCATACCAGAAAAACCCTACCTACTTATACATCTCTCAAAGTTGACGTTTTCTCAATAAAAAAAGTAAATTATATTAGATAACTATCGACGAACATCTAAGATGGTCTCACCATATAAACAATGTTACTGGAATAATGGTTTATTTTGCACTAGTCCAATTGAGGCTTAAGAAAACTCATCAATATACAAAAAATATTTTAAAAAATATATACAAAAAACCCTTGAAATACCCTACTGAAAATGTATTACGGTACCTAGTCATATACCAATACAAAAAAACTTTTTAACAAAAACTTAAACCGACGAAATACGGAACTGAAAAGTAAAAAATAAAATAAACGTTCTTAGTCTCAGTAACAAAGCTCCTAAACTAATGTAAGTAACTAATTTTGAGTCGGCGCCAAACAAACAAGCAAATGAATTAGGTAAGGCGTAAAATTATGGCATCGAGTTGGGTGGTGACATTCTGTAATTTAATGATCTTCGTTGATTGTTTGTTTGGCGCCGACTCGAAATTAGTTACTTACATTAGTTTAGGAGCTTAGTTACTGAGACTAAAAAGGTTTATTTTATTTTTTACTTTTCAGTTCCGTATTTCGTCGGTTTAATTTTCTGTTAAAAAGTTTTTATTTTTTAATTTTTTGTGGCTAAAATCTACTAATTACTACCTACTTGTTTTTTGATTACTTCCAAAATACTTACTTACCCACCTTACTTCAACTATTACCAGTTAAATAATATGATTATCTACTTTTACTATTTGTTGTAATATAAATTATTTTTGTTGTTCTGGTTAGTTTATTTCATTACTTTGTATATCATTCCATCCTCTCATAGAAAATAATGATTTTGACGGATGTGGAACAAAAATAATGTCAGTAGCGATCTGTCATTGTCAACTACGTATGTGTGATAATGTTCACAAGTGAAAAATCAATTATCCCCTATTTTTCTACCCGTAAGGGTAGATAATTCCATTCGAAATCCAAATATAAGGTATACCCTATCTATTAAAGGAAAAATCATCCAAATCGAAGAACCCAGTACAAAGTTATGCCTGATAGAATCGGTTAACGGACCAGAATTCAGAGGGTGAGTGATCAATATTCTTCATTTTGCTACCTTTAGGGGTGGATTTCAACTTTTAAATTCAAATGGGACCACCTTCGAAGTACACCCCATCCACTGAAGGAAAGATTATCGGAATCGGACTCCTCAGTGAAAAGTAATGCGTGATCATACATAAAAAAAAATTATGATAAAAAAAAATATACGCGTCGACTAGAGAACCTCCTCCTTTTTGGTTTCGTCGGTTAAAAACAGACAACCCAAAATCTCATGATCACACATACAATACAAGACAAATAAATATCCGCTATAAAACCCCATTTACATCGAATTCTGTAGGACAAAGGAGTTTTGTCTACCTATCTCCACGGATGTATTGCATAATTCCTGAGGAAGTGAGAAATAGTCACACGACTAACCTATTTTAAAGAAGTTGTAAAATCTTCATCTCAACTTATTCAAGGGAAGAACTCACCAAAATTATTGAAATAAAAATTTAATTGTAAGTTTTTATTGGCAGTTTGTATTTTTTCATCTTTTTTACAAGCTTTCGTTTGGTTTCACTTGTTCGTTCGTTCGTCAGGGTCAAATCTTGCAAGAGAATTTTGACAAACTTCTAGTCGTCCGATTGATTTGAAATTTGGCAGATGTTTATGATTCCGGTGACAATGTATTATAGAGTTTTTGTTACAGAATAGAACAAAATGGCGGCTCCAAGATGGCGGAGGAGATTTGTAATTAAGTTCCGATTTGATTCAAAATTGGTATGTAGGGGTTTTCGAGGTCGGAAAGGACCCTGCAAAATCCTTATGGAAAATGGCTCTCGGCTAAATTCGCTGAAACTCTGCAAAAAGATATTATTCGGTATGCTGATCAAAAGTCTTAATGGGCACAACCCTCCATTTTCCACCCCAGACCCCCTACAGCTCCCCCAAAGTACACTTCCCGGTGTGTTAATGCATAACAGTTTCAATTCATCTTCAAAGCGTTTTCTTTCACTCCCACCCCTTTCTCCAACCGAATCATACATTCTACCCTCACCACACCTCGCCCTCACCCCCACACCCCCACCGAACCCTTCATTAACGCCCCATTATACACTTTCAAGGTTAAAATTCTTTAATTGTTTCATTTCAATCTTTTGAAGCTTTTATTAATATTATATATATATATATATATATATATATATATATATATATATATATATATATCCCTCACCCCCCCGCACCACCACCCCACCCGTTATGAATGCTCCATAACATAATTGCAAGGTTGAAGATTTTTCAATTGCAAGGTTAAAGATTTTTCAATTGCAAGATTAAAGATCTTTCATGTGTATACTATGTAATAATATATATATATATATATATATCTATATATAAATATATATATATATATATATATATATATATATACATATATATATACATTTTTGGAGTTGTCGATCAGGTTATCGGCGCTCCTTTGCAACTTTTCCTTCGGAGCTTTGGAGGGGGTGTAGGGGGTCTGGGGTTGAAAATTGAGGGTTGTGCCCATTAAGACTTTTGATCAGCATACCAAATACTATCTTTTTACAGTGTTCAAGGGAATTTAGCCGAGAGCCATTTTCCATAAGGATTTTGCGGGGTCCTTTAGAATTTTGTGTCAAAATTCATAGATTCTACATGGCGGCTCCAGGATGGCGGACAAGTTTTATGATTATGGTCGGATTCGATTCAAAATTGGTATGTGGGGGTTCCTGGAGTCGGAGATAATGAAATTCTGAAATTCAAGATGGAGAACGGGATTTCTGATTATGGTCATATTTCATTTCACTCAAAATTGGTATGTGGGGGTTTTAAGGATCGGAGATTATGAATTTTTTGTCAAAATCTATCAAATCAAGATGGCTACTTCAGGATGACGGACGAGTTTTGAAATTATGGTCAGATTCTATTCAAAATTGGTGTGGAGGAGTTTTTGTGGTCGGAGATCATGATTTCTTCCAGCTCAAAACTTACAGGGAAGAGAACTTGTAATAACGATGCTCTATCAGAAATGAACAGATTAAGGCGAACTAACTGAAATGCAAAAAATAAAATGACTAATAAAAAAACTTTTTCAAGACAAGCTTTTATTTAAGCCGTACTAAAATGTATAAAATGAATTCAAGTCATCGCTGACAATGATTTAATCATTTCTTGTTGAATTATTTGGTTTCAAAAAGCTTGTCTCGCGAATTGTAATTAAATTTATACTTCGACAAGTTGTTACTTACCAACCATTCATTGTACAATGAATTAATTCATGAATTCTCTGTGAAAATCAAATAACTCGACCACTTTTCACTTACCAACTAATCACTGCCCAATCAAATTAATTGGTACCTACTTTTATGAACACTTCGAGCGACAAGCTTTTTGAAACCAAATAATACAACAAAAAATTATTGAATCATTGTCAGCGATGACTTAGATTTATTTAATACGTTTTAGTACACGGCTTAAATAAAAGCTTCTGTTTAAAAGGTTTTTTGAATAATTATTTCTTAATATATACTATTTTCTTTCTTCGAGTCTCCATTGTAATATTGTATAGATATGTGTTCACATTCCATAACAAACTCTAGATGAAATCACGTGTGCCTACGTGCAGCCTGAAGGCTTTTTTTTGGTTTTGTTTTTGGTTCATTTTCAGTCAATATGAAACCCATGTATTATGAATATAAAAGAATATATGAATTACTTCATTGTCGAAATAAACTGTTATGATTATCATTATATATGCGTGTTTTTCTAGTCTTTTCAAACTATAATTTTATATTTTATTATTATTTCATATGACATTTTATTTAGAATAGTGTTATATTGATTTGATGATGAAAAACATAAATAATAAATGGGCCATGACGCT
Organism: Gonioctena quinquepunctata; assembly: GCA_018342105.1. NCBI lineage: Eukaryota > Metazoa > Arthropoda > Insecta > Coleoptera > Chrysomelidae > Gonioctena > Gonioctena quinquepunctata. Next base: position 47,073 of record JAFIRS010001109.1, read on the forward strand.
CAACTTGTTAAACTTGATTATTGAGTTTATATCATCTCCATCTGAAGAAGCTATTGAATAGCGAAACACGTGTTGTTGTTTTTGAACCCAGTTTAGTGGAAATCAATTAGTAAGGTGAGTGATTTTTGTTTGCTTAATTTATTTACAACAGACAGCCAAAATACCAATTTTTATGACCCTAACTCAAAAACTAACGGAATCCTTTTACAAAATTCCGATCCCGATTGAACCCCCAATTTAACCACTTCAGGGGTTGAATTTTCAAAAACACTCAAACACATATTCCTTCATTTGTAACAAAGACCTCAGATACCAATTTTTATGACAGCAACTTTAAAAACTTATGGTACTGATATACAAACTTTTGAATTTTCAATTCAATTGAAATAGAAGATGAGCCTCTTCTGGCAGTGGAAGTTCATCCATAGCGTTGGAAAATTCGTTTTTCAAAAAATTAAAAAAATTTGACCATTCAAATTGCTTTCAAAAAAAAGGGGCCAATTATTTTGGTATGTAATATTCCACACCAAACATTTATTTTTTGTGAGTACTGTCTTCTGCAATTTATTATCCAATGTGGATTTTCTTCCGTCCACTACCTTGTATTTTGAGAATTAACTGTTCCATTGGTTGTGAATGTCGTCTCGTCACTGAACAAAATTTTTCTCAGTTAATTCCTTCATTTAGATATTTTCCTTGAGCCCATAAACTATATTCCATCCTCTTTTCATTATCGCCTTCTTCTAAGGTGTGAAGAAACTTTGGTTTGAAGGGCTTCATCTTATTATATTTCCTAAGATTTCTCTTTATTGTTTTCGGATTATTATTAAAATAATTTCGAATTCGTTCAGAATTATTTCGTCTTTGTACAATATTACTATTCTTCAGAATATGTTTGAAAACAGCTCCATACTGATTGAAAATTTTGTTTATTCGGCCAACTGTAGCTCTGCTAATATTTCGACGCTCCGGATGCTTGTTATTGAAAATTCTACATACTTCCCTTTCGGATCTGTCGTTGTTACCAAGAAGTCTTACTTTTTCAATTTTCTCCTGCAAAGTCAAATTATCAGTTATACTTCTTTATTAGTGTAGGTACTTGACACTGACAAATTTGTGTCTTTTCGTCTATTGTTCTGATGACTTGTCATCTCTATAGCAATTAAAGTTACAAAGCCTCCTAATAAAAATAATATTTTTGAAATGTGATATCCCAAGCATGTTTGAATGAAACCAAGATTGATATTTGGAATAACTGTCAACCACCAAAGAGGAACTGCGTGAAAGAATAAGACAGGCTTGCACAGATATTACCCCAAACCAATGATCAAATGTTGATCGAATCTTATGGTTAGTTAGCATTAGAAAAGGGTGGAATAAATAAATCGAATTAAATTGGGATTTGGTTGAAAAGTACGAAAATTAATGTGTAAGTACTCTCATTTCAATCCATTCTTCTGTTGTAGTTCATTTATGTTATCTATATTGGTTATTATTGATTATTGAATATTGATGACTATTCGATGTAAAGATGTACATTCAATTTCTTTGGCAAAAAACTGCAGTGTTCTGATGGACATAACTATCTCCTATACTATGGAGTAACGTTTGAAAAAAACATAATTTGACGCCATTTTGAAAAACTCCTGTTTACAAACTCGACTGCTAACGACTTGAAAGAGCATTTTAAACGATATTTTTAACATGATTGTGATTTATATGACGACTATTCGAAATATTTTGATAAAGTGATATGAATTTTACTTATGCCATATTTCTGTTGAAAAAAATAATTTCATCGTGAAATTTTGGTCACACCCATTTGAAAGTATCACAAATCCAGTGGCGTCGTCAAATTTTATTGAAAAAAATCGCTAGAATGTTTTTTGGATTTTTGACCTTGAGAAAAATTCGAAGTAGGCCGTGAAATTTTTATTTTTATTTCGAATTTATTGCATTCATCTAGAACTATTGATGCTTGCTCTATCTACTGAAGAAAAAAACTTGTGAATCGGATAATAAATAACAGTTTTAGAGAGGTGGCCCGCTTTCAAATGGGTCACTCTGTAGATAGATGACGAACTTTTAACCCCCATCTTGACCCATCTAGGGTTGCATTTTCAAAAACCCTGAAATACATTTCCTTCAATTGATAAGAAATCCCAAATACAAATTTCCATGACTCAAAACTGACGGTACTTTCACCCCTCTTTCCGTCCCTTTTTTTTACCCCTTTAGGAATACGTTGTCAAAATGTCAGCTATTTAGGTCCAGAGGCTTGGTCTGTTTATAGATAGATGACGACTGCTTTCTCCTCTGAGAAATTGCAATTTAATTTGAGTGTTTTTCATCTCTATAAATAATATTAAATACATTGTCAAATTTCGTATTTGACTTTTATAAATGCACCTTGTATAAAGTATAGGTAATCTTTGAGCAAGCTCAAATTAATTCATCTGACATTCCCTCCCAGAAGATAATCCTACAGAATATCGGAATATGCGAAAAGAAAAGACGACATCATGCAGAATCTGAATTGGCAAGTGTAAATAATCATAAAAATATAATTACCGCAGTCTGATGCAGAGAAAATAATGCAATTAAAAACTAAATATGGATTTAAATGCATAAGATGGAAAATAAACAAAATCAGAGACATTTATGTCCTTTCAAAATATTTATTATATGAGTTTGAATCTATTTCAAAGCCATGCCGCAACGTTGTAGGAGGAGCATGATAATAATTTCATCTGAACGAATTAACCAGGTAATCATATGCAGCTTTGGCATTTCATTAAAGGAATATTGTGGTGTTATTAGGTCACTATTGCATATTTTTCATCGAATGACACGAGTTTTTTCATTCTGCCAGCATGTTTGACGTTGAATGAATCACTTGCACACAGGAATAAATAATTGTTTAGTTACAATTTACAGAAATTACGCGAAACTCACAAAACAGTATCCCCATCCTGAATTCTAAATAATCATCCACTTTACTTGAAGAATCAATTAAACGGCTACGCTTTTTTTTTCATTTGGGCCAGTTGTATCATTCAAAAAAAGATTTAAATCTTACTCGGAATTCTAAGCGAATATATCTGAAATATAATCTGAGCTATATAAATGGGAGGTACCGTCGAGCGTGGCTGGGTGGACCAAATTTTTCGAATTTTTCCAAGTTTTTCTTCAACTGATGAAAGTTTTGCTTTGAGAGTTTAGATATGAAATCTACCATACCTAAATAATTCAATTCTGGAAAATTACAGTTCTAGGATGTTTAGTTTCGAATATATCATTTTTTCAAAAGGTGGTCCGCTTTTCCCGCAGAAAGGGGTAAAGAAGACCACCTATATGGTTTACGTATAACGGTCTTATTTGAACACTATATTGGGAAAGTGGTCCAAAAAACCGTTTTCATTCATTATGAATCGATATTTGGAAATCAACAAATAGTTGAAACGATATATTACCCATGGTAGTAAATAGTAAAAAAATTATATTCCGATTCAAACAAAAAACAAACTATAAAGAACAGTTGAGAAATTTCATTGAATATTGATAGAAAGATTTCTGAATGACCAGTTAAATGAAGTTATTTTAATTTAGAAATGCATGTTATTTGGATTATTATCTGATATTCGAAGTTCTAACTCAAAGAATTGAATTGAAAATTTGCATTTTCATTCAGATAGTTATTCATTTATTCTAGTCTTAAGAACTCATTCATCTTTATGAGTTCTTAATAAGACTGGAATAGAAAATCAAATAACTGTCTGAATAAAATGCAAATTTTCATTTCAGATTATTTCTTTGAGTTAGGCCTTTCGAATATCTATCAGATGTAGTTCAATGTCCAGCGTGGCTTTAGCCGGGAAGTAGTTGTTTTCTGTTAGACATTCACAAAAAATAACTTCATTTTAATCGTGGATTTTTCAATTCACAGAAAAATCTTTCTATCAATATTCAATTGAGAATGTTTCCCTTTTCAACATGAATACCCCACAAGAGGTTATCTTGACGATGGAAGATAGTGACTGAAGTTTATCTTTCAGTCGCAGATGATTCCACATCTGATTTTATGAACATCCTGTTTATATTTTCAACAAATCAATATAAAGAACAGATTTGTAATGAGTATAAGGAAATAACTCTAAGAAAGAAATACAACGTGGTAAACTCATAAATGGTTCCAAGATAACAAAGAATTGTCGGTTTTCATATTAAATGTATATCTGCCTCTACAATGGTTCCTAACAGAAATTGTTTCCACGATATCTTCAGAATCTGTAAGACACTCATCACTCATGAACTTGAGGAAAACAAAAATACTTTTCCTACTACTTTCAAGGTTGTTCTTGGAATGGAATATTTTTCACATATTTTTCTTCTAGATAGCCTACCTAATCGTGCCTCTCTGATTGCCAAACTTATGTTTTTTTGTGTAGTTGCAGTTAGGAACTTTTCCTGATTTTTCTTTTATAATTTCGGACCATTTTAAGTTGTAATTGGAATTCCGTTGGAATTAATTAAGGAATTTTTTTCCTTTTTTAAGGAATTTTCCGACTTATAAGTCGGAATTTCGACTTGTATTCGGAATTCCGACTTGTATCTTGGAATTCCGACTTGTAATTCAGAATTATTCCGACTTGTATTTCGGAATTCCGAATTGTGAGCCGGAATTCCGACATGGTGGTGATAACAATGAAATAATATACAGAGTGGCCACTTTTTTAATGGGATTGTATTGGTAACTTTTAAACCATAAGAGTTAGAAGGTCGGTCAAATGGAGAAAAAGTTGCATTCATAGAAGCATTATCAAGCAGTTCAAACAAATCGAGATTATCAGGGACGGTTATTGAGATATCATAAGAAAAGTAAATTCTGTCATTTTGATTTTTAATTTTTTCCCACTTTATTTCGAATATTATCGAAAAATGTCACGGAAGTTTTTTATTCGATAGTAAATTATCCTCATTTTGACATAATCAGATTTTGTATCCAACGTTTCGTACGCTCTGGGTCACCCTCAACCTCATTTTTTTCAATACGGACCTGCATATTTTATGACACTTTTCGAAATAACTTTTAACGCTAAATTCAACGGAATATCATACAATGCCATTCAAAGTTGATTTTCAGGTGATTTTGACCCATATCCAAATTTCTTTGGGTCGGATCTGTATTACATTTAGGTACCTTTAGTTTAATTAACAACATGCAATACATTTCGATAAGATATCTACTTACTCATCTTCAACTGAATGGAACGTAACAGAATCAAAGCAAGAAACAAGTAATAATTATTTACAAATTTCAAGAGGTGAAAAACCTAATTCATAATAATTAAACGAAACTATCATTTGATGAAAGAAAAATCAAATGATTATTCGAAAGTAAATGATAAACATTAATGAAGTAAGTATTCGAAATGTCCACCATTTTGTAAAATGCACTTTGTGGTTCTGGAACCCATACTTCTTATACATTTGCTTATTTCGTCTCCTTGAATACCTTCCATTACATTCTCAATCTTCGCGCGAAGAATCTCTATTGTCGGGTTTGTACTATCATGATTTTTTTTTGAGATATCCCCACAAATAAAAATCCAGCGAATTCAAATCCGGAGATCTGGCAGGCCATGCTACTGGACCTCTTGTTCCAATCCATGAATCGGGAAAAGTTCGGTTTAGATAGTCTGTGACTATTCTTGAGTTGTGTGGAGCACATCCGTCTTGTTGGAACCATGGACTATAGCGCCGGTACCATATAGGAAGATCATCAACATTTCTTCTATAATTTCCACATATTTTGCTCCGGTTAGGTTGCCGTCAATAAAATAGGGTCCCAGTAATTTATTATTCAACAAACCGCACCATATGTTCAATGAAAAACGATATTGATGTCTAACTTCATGAATTAAGTGAGGATTTTCTGTGGCATGAAAATGTTTGTTCCTTCGATTGAACATGCCAGAATTTGTGAATGTGAATGATATTGTGCGCAAAATTGTTGTTATTCCGCACCTTCCGTTGAAACCAATTACAGAATTGCAACATTCTCATCATTGCGATATAGTTTTTGCACGGCTTGGTATTTATAGTCATGGTATCCGTGTCTCTTGAGTATTTTATTAACAGCACTTTTTGATAAATTGCATTCACTGGCCATAGTTCTCGATCCTATTCCTGGATTCATTCGAATTTGGGCCAGAACATTGATGTCATTGATAGGCTCGTTTCGTCGTACATAAGGACCTCTAGGTTTGAAGAATGAATTATGTGCAAGTAACGTTGTAGATAAACGTCGAAACATTTTAATATTTGGTGTTGTTCTTTCAGGATATAATTCACCATACCTTTGTTGTGCTTTGAACGAATTTCTATCTAGTTTTATGTACACTTCGTACATATCTCTCTTCTCTTCATTTGTGTATCTCACCATATCGAATAAGTTATATTGAAATTACTCAGAAAAGTATTTAATGACAAGTTCTTGTGACACAATAATAAACGAAATGACAAATAATATGACATTTCTTGTTATGTTCTTTTTTATCCACGGCCTACTACTTGAAAATAATACATTCAATAAACCTAGAGTTGTGTGTATATAAGAAAAGACAAGTCTATCAACGATATCAATGTTCTGACCCAAATTCAATTGAACCCAGAAAAAAAAATCGAGAAATGTGGCCAGTGAATGCAATTTATCAAAAACTGCTGTTAATAAAATAGTCAAGAGACGCGAATACAATGATTTTAAATTTGAATACCAAGCCTTGCAAAAATTATATCGTAATGATCTCAAAATAAAATTCGATTCTGTAATTTGTTTCAACGGAACAAATGACAAATCCAACAATAATGATTCCTCGCGAGAAGATTGAGAATGTATTGGAAGGTATTCAAGGAGACGAAATAAGCAAATGTATAAGAAGTATGGGTTCCAGAACCGCAAAGTGCATTTTACAAAATGGTGGACATTTCGAACACTTACTTCATTAATGTTCATCATTTACTTTCGAATAATCATTTGATTTTTCTTTCATTAAATGATAGTTTCGTTTAATTATTATGAATTAGGTTTTTCACCTCTTGAAATTTGTAAATAATTATTACTTGTTTCTTGCTTTGATTCTGTTACGTTCCATCCAGTTGAAGATGAGTAGGTAGATATCTTATCGAAATGTATTGCATGTTGTTAATTAAACTAAAGGTACCTAAATGTAATACAGATCCGACCCAAAGAAATTTGGATAAGGGTCAAAATCACCTGAAAATCAACTTTGAATGACATTGTATGATATATCGTTGAATTTAGCGTTGAAAGTTATTTCGAAAAGTGTCATAAAATATGCAGGTCCGTATTGAAAAAAATGAGGTTGAGGGTGACCCAGAGCGTACGAAACGTTGGATACAAAATCTGATTATGTCAAAATGAGGATAATTTACTGTCGAATAAAAAACTTTCATGACATTTTTTGATAATATTCGAAATAAAGTGGGAAAAAATGAAAAATCAAAATGACAGAATTTACTTTTCTTATGATATCTCAATAACCGTCCCTGATAATCTCGATTTGTTTGAACTGCTTGACAATGCTTCTATGAATGCAACTTTTTCTCCATTTGACCGACCTTCTAACTCTTATGGTTTAAAAGTTACCAATACAATCCCATTAAAAAAGTGGCAGTGGCCACTCTGTATATATATATATATATATATATATATATATATATATATATATATATATATATATATAAAGAGACATTTGTTACGGATCCAAGAGAGTCCATCCGCCAACAGCTGTTTCATGTTTTCTCAATCATCAGGACGGCTTGTGGCTTGTGGTCTCTTTCAAATTCGTATCAAATATCTCGCAGTGGTAATACCTACCGGCAAGTACGGAAATGTTAAAAGCATCAAATTATAGATAGTGACACCTATAATCTGTGCGGCGAAGCTCAGACCAAGTATCGTGGAATTTTAATGGCACGAAATTTCGTGCACATTAATAGGTCACCGACAGATGCCAGCATAGGCCAACCCACGACACCAATAGTCGTACTCCTAGTGCGTTGAGAGTAACGCAGAACAAATGACTAGATAAAGAGAAATTTGTTACGATTCCAAGAGAGTCCACCATCCGCCAACAGCTGTTTCATGGTTTCCCAATCATCTGGGCGGCTTGTGGTCTCTTTCAAATTCGAATCAAATATTTCGAATTTGAAAGAGACCATGCTGGCATCTGTCGGTGACCTATTAATACAAATACAAATATACTTTATTCCAGTAGGACCATATTACATGGTATTGGACATGTCAAAAAAAGAAGAAGGATAATATAAATTGTATAAACACACACATATAAACACATTTAAATAAGCTCATACACAATACAAAGGACTGTAAAGAGGTCTTGAAGATGTGATATAATAGTACCAAAATTATTCTTCGAATACATCAAATAATCCATGGGACATACTCAGTTTGAGACATTATATAAATAAATAAATATAAAGGAATCGTCAGTGTAAAATATTAAAATAAACAGATAAAATAAACATATAAAGCTTTGTCATAGCTATTTTCTACCAGAGTATTCCAGATACTCGTTTATAGAATAGAAACTTCCTTCTAACAAATATTTTTTTTATTCTCACTTTGAACAAAAGTAATTCTGAAATAATTTTTATGGCTGGTGGTAAACAAGTGAAGAGCCTTATGCCTGCTGCAGAAGGTGATTTTCGAAACAACGAAGTACGATGTTGTTGTAATTTTAGTAGGTTTCCGTTTCTAGTTGGGTATATGTGACACTGTATTCATTTTTTTTTCACCTAGAGTATACAACTATAAATGTAGATGCAGGTTAATGTTAAAATATTATTTTCTTTGAAAATTGGTCCGCAGGAATCTGTGTAACGAAGACCATATAATACACGAATTCTGAGCTACAAACGCTCTTTCTATGTTTGTTCCATCTCCCCACAGGAGTACATTATAAGACAGAACTGAATTTACCATGGCATAATAGACATCCTTCAAACAGTTTTCACCCAAAATCTCTTTCAGTTGTACTACTGCATAGAAACTGCTGTTTAATTTTTTACATAAATGGTTTATATGGAATTTCCAACTAAGTCCAGAATCAATGTGTGATCCTAAAAGTTTGGTCGTCTCTGATGGATATATTGCCAAGTTACTAATATCAATGTTCAGAGGTTCATGATATGTATATTTCCTGCCAAAAAATTGAATTAAAACTGTTTTATCTGGATTGACTATGAGCCTGTTTCTGTGACACCAATCTGTGAATCGTTCACTAATAATGTTGAGTTCAGTTTGAAGTTCCGCAGGACTGTCGGCTTCTTCTGAGATTGAAGTATCATCGGCAAATAATGATATCGAGCTTATACCCAAATGTGGGAGATCGTTTATATAAAGTGAGAATAGCAATGGTCCCAAGACTGAGCCCTGTGGAACTCCTATGTTCACCCCACACATATCAGAGTCAGTATTGTCCCATCTTACATATAATCTCCTATATTTCATATAGGAAATTTCGTGATATTAAAATTCCACGATACTAGGTCTAAGCTTCGCCGCACAGATTATAGGTGTCACTATCTATAATTTGATGCTTTTCATATATATATATATATATATATATATATATATATTCAGAATTCATCAACGTGGGTGGACCTAGCTGCTTCCCTATTAAAGATACAAAAATGTTTCAAATAAAAGTTATAGAAAGCAATCAAAGCCATGATCCAAAAATAAATACCAACATACAGGGTGTTCGATAACTGTGTGACTCATCAAAGTTATGTTTTTCCACACAATATTCTCGAAAATGGCGTATTTTCATTTCCTATTCAAAACTTGAGATCACACTTTTTTCTCAATTTTTTCAAATGAAACAGTCTCTGAATAAGGCTATACTAGAATAATCCATACTATGAGTTCGCAGAAAATGTAGTGTTTGCCCACTTGTTTTTCATCGCAAATGTATCTAATTCTTGCGGAAAGTATGGAAAAGACATCATTACAACAATAACGATTTTTTTTTATTCAATAATGGACAGAAGAGGTAACAAGACAAACTCCACCAATTCAAAAAAGCGTAAATCCACAGCAGATGTTCTAACAATCTCCCATTTTTTGCTATGTACAAACTGAGTCTATCTACAATTACTCTTCGGACATCAATTAAAGTTGATCTTGTAATGGAGCGAAAAACTTTTCTAATTCTATTCTTCTGATGTCGTTGGTTTCTCGCGGCAGACCTCTCCTTCAACATATCTCCATAGAAAGAAATCTAGGGGCATGAGGTCTGGGGACCTTGCTGGTCACTGATTGGGTCTGTTTCTTGCTATCCATTCATTTCTGCGCCATCTGTTTAAAAATATTCTTACCTGATTTTTTTGTGGGGAATTGTGCTCTCATGTTGGTAATATAACCTATGTCTATTATCAATCGGTATACCCCCCAACAAATTTGATAAATCAATTTGGAGAAAATCTCTGTAAATTTATCCATTCAGTGGCCCATCAAAAAAATATGGTCCTATAACCTAATCTCCAATCATGCCCCGAAATTTATCGACCATGTTTTTTGGTTATCAACTCCTCTTATAAGGATTCTCTGTCGAGTAGTAGTGGCAATTGTGTACATTCACCATCCCATTACTTTTGAATGTGGACTCGTCACTAAACAAAATGTATTTCAGAAAATGTGGTTCCTCGCGAATGAAATTCAATACATTTTCGCAATAGCAAACTCTGGCATCATAACCTTTTTCATAGAGTTCTTGATGTAACTCAATTCGGTATAGATGAAGAAGTTTTTTTTTCATAAATATTCAGTTTCTTCAGCCGAGTATGTCTTTTCAATGCTTTCAACCAGGCAATGTAAAGCATCAATTGTTCACTTTCCTGCTTCTATTATTCTTTCAATTTTTTCAAGGAGACTGATAGGGCGATAAGATTTTAGTTCGTCTGCTGGACATCTCCTAGTCTTTGGTATGAAGACCACGGCAGCCACGGCTCCAAGTATGTATACAAAAAGTGGCCCAGAACAACCTTTTCAGGCAAGGCTCTATTATCTTAAGAATATTTTTTAGTAGGGAGGAAAATATTCCTTCCTTTACAGGCGATTTAAAAGGCTCAAAGCTTCTGATAGCTGATTTTTTGGGTGATAAAGATATTTTCCGCATGGTCTGTTGGGGTTTGTGGCAGCCACTCTCAAGTGAGCGCTTTGCGGTTCGTCTTCAGCAACTTTGAATCCAGGAAAGTATGTATGTATGGGTACACTTTTACTTTTCCTCTGGTTTTCTGGAAGGGTGATTTTTTAGCAAAATGAAATATTTGGAATTTCCATGACTCTAACTTCAAAACTAACGGACACCCCATATACACTTTCACCCCCCCCCCCTTCCACCCCCTTAGGGTTGTTTCTTTTTAAATACTGAAACACTTATTTATTTGAAACAAAACATACCGAAGATTATTTATACAGTATGGAAAAAGAGTGACTATACAGAGTGCGCCATTGAAAACGAAACAGCGGCTCTGTAGGTCGGCAGAACCAAATTATATAAAAATGCTCGGACACATCAACTACATTTACGAGGGGGCCATCGTTCGCGATGAAATTCACCCGAAATACATTCCATCCTTCGGAGCTGTGACCGCCACCCCTAAATTTTTCAATGGCAACATATGGCAAGTGATACCTCATTTGAAAGAAATTTTCCTTCTTAATATCAAACAACAAACATAAATTAATTATATCGATTCGTTTTCGAAATATAGGAACTTGAAGTTGGGAAATCACTTTTTAATCGCTCAATCAATAAAAACAATATCTGATAAAGCAACTGTCACAATAATCATTATTGTCAATGAACTGAATGTTCAAACTGTCCACCACCCATTTCCATATAATAGTACAAGTTCTGTTCAAAACGAGACCTCACATTTCGTAGCATTTCCGGCGTTTTTCGACGGCATTCTTCAATAATTCTGCTTCGTAAATCTTCCAAAGATTCTGGTTCAGTTGCAAAGATTTTGTTTTCCAAGTGACCCCACAGGAAAAAGTCGAGTGGGGTTAAATCTGGGGATCTGGCTGGCCACTCTATAGAGCCTCTTCTTCCAATCCCACTTCCAGGAAACATTCTATCCAAAAACGCCCTAACTAGATGTGCATAATGTGGAGGTGCCCCGTCTTGTTGAAATATCAAGAGGTCTTCATGATAACGATCGTCATTTTCAATGATGTCTACTAATTGGATAAACAAATTCATTCAATAATTCCAAATAAGTTTCTCCTGTCAGGTTACCGTCGAAAAATAGTGGTCCAATCAAACGGTCCCCAAAAATACCGGTCCAGATATTGAGTTTTTGGGGAGTTTGAGTATGGACTTCGTGGAAAACATATGGATTGGCATCTGACCAATAACGACAATTATGATGATTCACAGTCAAATTCAAAAGGATGTAGACTCATCAGAAAAGCAGATGTTGAAAAGGAAATTCTCATCACCATCTATTCTCGTAGTCATAATTTCACAAAATTCCTGTCGCCTATCAAAATCATCTTCATTCAATTGGTGTACCAAATGTATTTTGTAGGGGTAGAATTTATGATGTTTCAGGATTCGGCAGTTACTGGTTCTACTGATATTGGTAACACTAGCCAATTCCCTTGTGCTCAATGTTGGGTCTGCATGAACTTGTCCAGAAAGTGCAACTTCAACAGCTTCATTTTTCAACGGAAATTCACGTTCTGGGTCTCGTTTCTCGTTGGCTACTGGTCCAGTTTGACGGAATTTCTGCACTAATTCTAGTACGTATTTTCTAGCACCAAGTTTATCTGGATGCGTTTCATTGATTAAATTAGCTGTACGGTTACTGCACTTATCATTCCTAAAAAAAATTGTTATTATTTCAACTCTTTCCGCGATCGTATACACCATTATTGTGGAAAGGTATTCAGCAGCTTTGGTCAAGTAATTCACTCTAAAGTCGTTCAATCAAAGATCAGTTTGATACTGATAGACGTCCACAATTGCGATTTGGTGGAAAAAATTATTCATACATGTTTTTGTTGTACTCGCATTCAAGTCGAATTCAAGAAAACGTCTTTTTATCGATTCTTGAGGACCTTGAAAATTTTTCGATCAAGTAAATGAGGATGGAATTAAAATTTGAAACGGAATTGCATGTTATTTGTTGGTAAACTGTTAGATCATTTAATTCCTTGGCAATGATCATTATGTTCAAACAGTTGCATCGTTAGATGTTATTTTTATTGATTGAGTGAATAAAAAGTGATTTCCCAACTTCAAGTTCCTATATTTCGAAAACGAATCGATAGAATTAATTTATTTTTGTTGTTTGATATTAAGAAGGGAAATTCCTTTAAAATGAGGTATCACTTGCCATATATTGCCATTTAAAAATTTAGGGGTGGCGGTCACAGCTCCGAGGGATGGAATGTATTTCGGGTGAATTTCATCGCGAACGATGTTTCCCTCGAAAATGTAGTTGACGTGTCTGAGCGTTTTTATATAATTCGGTTCTGCCGACCTCCAGAGCCGCTGTTTCGTTTTCAATGGCCCACTCTGTATATGTATATCTAGGTGATAAGTGTTATGTATTTACTGAATAAAAGACACGACTAATTGTCGTACCAACTAGTGATGAGGAATTGCAAACTAATAATACTTACAAATGACATTCAATGCTGAAACTTCAAACATTTACAACAATAAGGACACATTTTCACACCATCTTGTTTGTTTTAGATGAAATAAAAAAGACTATTTTCTGTTGGTTTTATTTCAATTCTAACAATTACATTTTTTCAAAATAATTCATAATAATAACTCCAGATGACTTCACTGAGCTGTCCAGAAACTACGGAAAAAAATATTTTTTTTGTAAAGAAATTAGAACATACTTTGTTTCCTTCATAGTGAGTTTTTGCAAATGATATTGTCTTATGATTTAGAAACACCACTTCACTAGAGTCTTGAAATTAATAACACTACACAAAAAAAACTGGAAACGAATACAAAATGGAAATATTTCAAGAGAAACTCAAAACAAGTGTATAACCTCTAAGAAATCAGACAAACAATGTAGTTATGTCTGGTTTGCACTTTCGCCACACTGGCACTGGCATCTAATTTTGAATTCCCAATTGTGTTATACTATTGTGTACGACATGGTCACTCCTAGTACCGACCTCACGCCCGCCACTGCCCGCTCCACACATCTCCTAATACGCGATCCACTCCCCCGAGCCGGAGACAATAATAAGCAGGAGCAGGCGGCAGGTTGACAGACCGAACGGGGGCACATAAAATGCTCGGCGCTGTCTCATAGCTTGCGGAGCGCTCTCTCTGCGGACATACAACTGTCACGGGTCCGGTCCACCGACCGATGACAGCCTCACTATATTCAGCGGCCGACGATTGTGTGGAGAGCGTGAACCGCCACAGTCCGCCGCCAACTCCGACGGAATTTATGAATATTTCTCCTCGGTTCGGTTTGGTTTGGTGCGTCTTCCGCGCCCAGTGCCGTTCACAGACCACATATCTCATAGACGGTTCACAACAATGCTAACTAATGAAGATTGAAACAAGCGCCATCTGAAGATTCGTATCGGTACTATCGTGACGTGGGAAATTTAAACCTTGAACATAGGCGGGAAATTTTAATCTTGAATTTAGGTGGCAAATTTAATTCATTCAAATATTTTTGGGAAGTTTCAGCGGGTTGTTTAGAACACTTGATGTGGTCAAGACTACAAAGTTCTCGAAATTCCAAGTGTTGTTTGAAGTTTAAATAACACACATGAAATTCCGAAAAAATGTATAAGTTCAGGATCAGATTCTCAACTAATGTTGTTAAATGGATTTGTTGAAAATATAAACAGGATGTTCATAAAATCAGATGTGGAGTCATCTGCGACTGAAAGATAAACTTTAGTCACTATCTTCCATCGTCAAGATAACCTCTTGTTGAAAAGGGAAATTAAAAAAAAGATTTTTCTGTAAATTGAAAAATCCACGATTGCAATGAAGTTATTTTTTGTGAATGTCTAACAGAAAACAATTACTTTCCCGGCTAAAGCCACACTGGACATTGAACTACATCTGATAGATATCCTGAAAAGGCCCTAACTCAAAAGAAAGAATCAGAAATTGAAAATTTGCATTTTCATTCAGATAGTTATTTTATTTTCTATTCCAGTCTTAACTGAGAACTCATGAAGATGAATGAGGTAAAGAAGAATGTTTTCCAAAAGAGAGTACCCACCAGAAATCATTCGTAACATTGACATCGCATTCACTAGGTCTTCAATACATTTTTGTCGACGAAAATCTATTTCACGCTTCAACAAATCAATCTATCATACCCCATGAAAGGTTTTAATGTCAGAAAACACTAATTTCAAAGTGTCTCTCCAAAAGAAATGATTCTAACTTTTTCCATCTTTGCAAAGTGAGATTGCTTCTTGAAAATGTGTTTCCCATTTCTTCCGGTCTTCCTGATGATCGTGGAAGCGTGAAATAGATTTTCGTCGACAAAAATGTATTGAAGACCTAGAATGCGATGTCTCTCCTGCGTCAATGTTACGAATGATTTCTGGTGAGTACTCTCTTTTGGAAAACATTCTTCTTTGCCTCATTCATCTTCATGAGTTCTTAATTGAATTGAAAATAAATAACTATCTGAATGAAAATGCAAATTTTCAATTTCAGATTCTTTCTTTTGAGTTAGGGCCTTTTCAGGATATCTGTCAGATGTAGTTCAATGTCCAGCGTGGCTTTAGCCGGGGAAGTAGTTGTTTTCTGTTAGACATTCACAAAAAATAACTTCATTTCAATCGTGGATTTTTCAATTCACAGAAAAATCTTTCTATCAATATTCAATTGAGAATGTTGTTAAATGGTTTACAAAAGAAAAACAATTCCATTACAGTTCTTTTATTCAGGATATTTCAAACTGAACAGCTTGTGTAATTACATGTTGAGGTTGTTTAACATTCTTTTTTAACCGACGATACCAAAAAGGAGGAGGTTCTCTAGTCGACGCGTATTTTTTTTTTATCATATTTTTTTTATATATGATCACGCATAACTTTTTACTGAGACGTTCGATTCCGATAATTCTTCCTTCAGTGGATAGGGTGTACTCCGAAGTTGGTCCCATTTGAATTTAAAAGATGGAATCCAGCCCTAAGGGTAGCAAAATGAAGGATATTGATCACTCACCCTCTGAATTCTGGTCCGTTAACCGATTCTATCAGGCATAACTTTGTACTGGGTTCTTCGATTTGGATGATTTTTTTTTATCAGATAGGGTATACCTCATAGTTGATCATATTCCAATTTGGAATGGAATAATCCACCCCTATGAATAGAGGATGATTGATTTTTCACTTGTGAACAGTGGCACACATATGTAGTTGACATTGACAGATCCTCCTACATCCGTCACAATAATAATTACATTCTATGAAAGGATGGAATTATATACAAAGTGATGAAATCAACTGAACAGAACTTTTAAAGATAATTTATATTATATAACAATAAATAGTTAAAGTAGATAATCATATTATTTAACAGTCAATATTTGAAGTAAGCTAGGTAAGTAAGTATTTTGGAAGTGATCAAAAATTAAGTAGGTAGTAATTAGTAGAATTCAGCCAACATACCACGCATATCTTTCCAGAGAGTAGTCTGATTTCGATGATTATTTTTTTTTCAATGGATAGGGTGTACTTCAAAGTTGGTCCCATCTCAAATTGAGGAAAAAATGCCACCCCTAAGGGTAGCAAAATGGAGGATATCGATCGTTCACCCTCTGAATTTTGGCCCATTAACGATCGTTCACACTCTGAATTTTGGTCCATTAACCGTTTCTATCAGGCATAACTTTGAACTGGGTTATCCGATTTGGATGATTATTTTTTTTTAGCTACATAAAATTGAAAAATAATAACTTTTTTACAAAAAATTGAACCGACGAAATACGGAACAGAAAAGTAAAAAATAAAATAAACCTTCTGAGTCTCAATAACTAAGCTCCTAAACTAATGTAAGTAACTAATTTTGTTTCGGCGCCAATCAAACAAGAAAAAGATTTAGGTAAGGCGTAAAATGATGGCACCGAGTTGCGCGGTGACATTCTGATAATTTTTTTGAAGGCTCAGAATTAGTTACTCACATTAGTTTAGGAGCTAAGTTATTGGGACTAAGAAGGTTCATTTTATTTTTTACTTTTCAGTTCCGTATTTCGTCGGTTCAATTTTTTGTTAAAAAGTTATTATCTTAATTCTGTTCAAACGAATTTTATTTGCTTGTACTTTAATTTCATTCGAACCTGTGAACAATTTTGATTTGCCCTGTACAATTTGGTTTACACGTTTGCACCAGTTATGTATGATCGTTTTGACAGTAAATTTTGTGATTAATTTAATGATACTAATTTTATCTCTTTGTCGCAAGATAATGATTCGAAACTAACATTGCTACTTATTGTACCCTCAATTTCATGGACTAAATATTCAGAATATGATTGTTTGTTCAAACAAAGGTTTATTATTTGAAAAATGTCATAAAAAGAAGTAAGGAATGATGATGTAGGGTAATCTTCTAGTGAAAGATCCACCATGTTCTTATAACGAAATCAACAAATTTTGGTGTGAATCATAATTCTTCGAAAACATACAGTTTCTACAAACTGAATGGTTACAATTCATTTAAATTTTATCAGTATATAACCAGCTACATAATTCGTCGAATTGAAGTTTTTGGAGCTGTGTGCAAGTAATGAAATAGTAGGTGTGAAAGAATTTTGTATTTCGTGCAAAATTATTTTTATTTTTAAAATCGTAGCAGCGCTTTCGACTATATAATAGTCATCCTCAGTGCTTACCTGCAAGTAAGTAATGCCTATATGGAATTTCATATAAAATATTTTGACATTTTGAATGATAAAGATTTTCAGGTTACTTACTCGTCAGGTTTACAAGAAGTCCATCAAAACAGTTTCCAGTTTGTATAAAATAGGTAAAACCTCAAGTACATATAACATTGCTTAAAAACACTCATGTGTTATGAATTGGTGTAATTTTAAAATAATGGAGATACAGCCTTTTACAATCGTAAACATTTTTAACCGACGAAACCAAAAAGGAGGAGGTTCTCTAGTCGACGCGTATATTAATTTTTTTTATCATATTTTTTTATGTATGATCACGCATAACTTTTCAATAAGATGTCCGATTCCGATCATTCTTCTTTCAGTGGATAGGATGTACTTCGAAATTGGTTCCATTCGAATTTAAAAGATAAAATCTACCCCTAAGGGTAGCAAAATGAAGGATATTGATCACTCACCCTCTGAATTCTGGTCCGTTAACCGAATCTATCAGGCATAACATTGTACTGGGTTCTTCGATTTGGATGTTTTTTTTTAATAGGTAGGGTATACCTCATATCTGGATTTCAAATGAAATTATTCACCCTTACGGTTGGAAAAATAGGGGACAATTGATTTTTCACTTGTGAACATTAGCACACACATATGTAGTTGACAATGACAGATCGCTAGTGTCATTATTCCACATCCGACATAATCATTAAATTCTATGAGAGGATGGAATTATATACAGAGTAATGAAATAAACTAACCAGAACAACAAAAATAATTTATATTACAACAAATAGTAAAAATAGATAGTCATATTATTTAACTGGTAATAGTTGAAGTGAGGTGGGTAAGTAAGTATTTTGGAAGTAATAAAAAAACAAGTAGGTAGTAATTAGTAGATTTCAGCCACGAAAAATTGAAAAATAAAAACTTTTTAACAAAAAATTAAACCGACGAAATACGGAACTGAAAAGTAAAAAAGTAAAAAATAAAATAAACCTTCTTAGTCTCAATAACTGAGCTCCTGAACTAATGTAAGTAACTAATTTTGAGTCGGCGCCAAACAAACAAGCAAATGAATTAGGTAAGGCGTAAAATGATGACATCGAGTTGCGCGGTGACATTCTGATAATTTCTATGAAGTAATTTAATTATCTTTGTTGATTGTTTGTTTGGCGCCGACTCAAAATTAGTTACTTACATTAGTTTAGGAGCTTAGTTATTGAGACTAAGAAGGTTTATTTTAGTTTTTACTTTTCAGTTCCGTATTTCGTCGGTTTAATTTTTTGTTAAAAATTTTTTTGGATTCATTTCCATCAGTTCGAAGTTATTGATTGCCCGTATCCATTTGTTAAACCTATCTATATCCTTTTTTGGATACGGAAATGTATGTCGTATTTTAGATATGCTTTGGCAATGAGGCACGCAACATTAATTGTGGTGAACCATCGTAAAAACAAATAATCACTACAGTACAGAGTTATAAAGTGTAAATTTTGGAAATCACAGCAATTGTCACTATCTATTGTCAAAAATATGAAATTTGACATATAACCTACGACATAGAACACAGACTACATCCCTTGTGGTCCGTTGCACAGAACACGAAGAACAAATCTACAGAACCCAGAGACCTCTTGAGATTCGCATCGGTACTAAAAAAACGGTTCAAGGTGAAGTAACCTACGTGATGTGTCTAGGGGTATGTGGTCTGTGGTGCCGTTTTCCACCAGGGGCGTGTACCAGGGGCAATTATAGACCTGATCGGGTTCCGAACATGATTGGCCTACAGATTTTCTTTTTTGCTGTGTTGAAAATGTTCTAGAAATATCTTGGGAAGGTGTCCCAGACAAGGGAATTTCACCACGGGAACTCCGATGTTTTCGAGCATACACAGTGCTGACGACGGTCCCGAAACGCAATCAGCGCAGAAACAATTTTGCTGTATACTGAATACATTTACAATTTTCTTTCAAATTTGGAGTATCTTTCTGAAAGGTTGTCATATTTAGTTACAAGTTTTCTATATTCAACTATCTATATCCCCATAATACGTTAGTATAGTTGGATCCTGGAAAAAATGACTGAAAATACAATTAGAGAACATAACAACAAACGCAAATGTTATTGACTAGTTGACATATTCGACATTTGATACGTGGTAATAAAAAATCTCATCCGATGTGTTTCACATGGCCTTCTGCCGGTGCTGCCTACAAATACATATATTGATAGCAGAAATAAAATCATAGTTCCTACATGAAACATTCTTTGGAAAGCTCATACAAAAATAGTATATTGAAGTATAAGAGGATAAAAAGGACTTCAAAACACGCGCGATTTTTCGAGCACCAGTTATCCACGAATACTTTACGCTATTTTTTTTATTGGTCCACTTTGAAATCATATATACTGGTATTATTACTACAAAAAATAGAAATAAGAACTTTTAATGCAAAATGGTTGAATTCGTGATGTGACATCAGTATACCTTTCGTTGTCATGGAAATGAGAAAAACAGATATTCATTTGAACCTCATTGCGTTCTGAGAATGTTAACAGTATTAATTTGAATTCCATTTCCTCCGATTTACAAAATCGAAATATTAATATATCAAATAACACCAATTGTACTTTCAATTTTCATTTATAAATATTAATTGTTATATAATGTTTGAATAAAGTTCTGCATTTGTTAGTAATATTTTATTTGACGTAACAAGGTACTCCTGTCGGATCAATAATAAAAAATTTGTCATTTAGACTTCACGTTTCTCGATTTGTTGATGTTGCCAACTTAAAAAAACGCACGTTTTTAAAGTTCGATTCAAACACGCCGAGGCGTGCTTTAAATGGGTAAAATGGGGCACCTATGAGAAAAAATGTATGCAACATGTACGCAAATGGCTTTCCCGGACTCATTTTCATATTGAGGACTCGGCTAGCGCTTCGTCCGTAAACATTAAGATTCATCCGGGAAAGCCTCATTTTGCGTACTTGTTACATAAACTACTATTTTACAATCTTTAAAAATAACCCCACTTTTTGTCCATTCCTAATGAATTCGTCAAAATCACCCCCATATTGGTGGTCACGTGACATATGTCAAACTCGATTTTTAGGTTTTCCGCTAAATAGAAACGCTCTAGTGCAGAAAGTGGTACTTTTCGCAAACCACAAATGTTCTCATAATGTTGGTTTTTGTGTTCGGGACAACAAGAACATTTCTGTCTTCAATATCTTCAAGCGTGTTAGCCACCTTTAGTAAGAGGAAGTCGTTGTCCGGAGCATCAGATAAGAATTTATCGATTTCCTGTTTTTCGAAAACCTTCGATTTCTTGGGTTTGAAACCTTCGTTCAATCTTCTTAGATGAGTCGTTAATTCAAAATATTTGCTTATGTCGATGCCTTTCTTCAATTTTACAAGTTTAATCATTGAATACTTCGACCACAAGGTTGACGGGCAAAGATAGAAGTATGCTATAAATACCTCTTCTTTCAGTGGAAGTGTATTTATCTCCTTACGCCATAACTCAAATGCTGGAAATTCTTTCTCGTAACGCCAGTGAGACTTTTCTGGAACTAACTGGCTACTTATAGTATCGGCAGCTTCCAAGATTTCCGATGGAATGTCACCTAATGACTCTTCTAAATTGGTAATTTTGTATATAAAATTGAAGATCAAATTTGAATATAACTTTAGGGTTCCGCAATTTGCTTTGATGAAGTTAACAATCGCTACTTATTTACCCTAGAATGTACTCCTAGAATGAACGTACCATGTATCTTAGATGGATGAACTTGATTATTGCAGTGCCATTCAAATACAGTGCATTCCATTTAAAACGAGCCACCCTGAATAACTTTTGGTACAATGATTTTCAGGAAAAATAAAAAAACACGTCAACAATAGTATACAGGGGGGCACATTTCGACATATTCACATTTGATGTTACTTCCACTATCGCACCCCCAGAGCATGTCACCATTTTTTTTTTTAATGGATCACCCTATATTGTTTCGCATTATAAGATGCTCCATGATAAGCAGATTTCAACAAAGTATAAAACATATGGTCTGACGCATATGGTTCGGGAGCTACACATTATTTTCCATCAGTCCAACGTGCCCTAAACCTGCAATAGAAATAGCTTCATCGTTGACAACTCCTGAACGTTTCGGAATTATTGAACAAATTTATGGAAACTGGATCTGTTAGCAATAAAAAGCATAACCGTTCAGGAGTTGTCAACGATGCAGTTTTAGGGCACGTTGGACTAATGGAAAATAATTTGTAGCTCCCGAACCATATGCGTCAGACCATATGTTTATACTTGTTGAATCTGCTCATCATGGAGCATCTGATAATGCGAAACAATAAGGTGATCCATTTAAAAAAAAAATGGTGACATGCTCTGGGGGTGCGATAGTGGAAGTAACATCAAATGTGATAATGTCAAAATGTGTCCCCCTGTATACTATTGTTGACGTGTTTTCTAATTTTTCCTGAAAATCATTGTATCAAAAGTTATTCAGGGTGGCTCGTTTCGAATGGAATGCACTGTATATCCGTATAAGCAATACAAGTTAACTACAAAGATTTCACTTAAAAAAAATGTCTAAGAACTTGAGTACTACCGTTTTGTTATCAGTCGAGGAGTCTCATATGCAGTGAAGTGATATGGGGACAAAATTTGCATATTCGTTTGAATAATTCTGAGTATTTTGAAATCGTACGGAAAAGTACTTTAGCGCACTAGATCGGAAAAGTGCTTTTTTCTACACGACAAATCATTGAAAAAAGTGCACATTTTCACATACTCGTAGGAAAAATAGTTTTCCTACGACCACATAGGAAAGTAACACATATCGCACTCTCTACTCCCATGGAAAGTGACCTTTATTCTCACGCGTGCGGAAAGTACTTTCCGCACTAGTGCGAAAAGTAACTTTCCGCACGGCTATCAATAATCCGTCAAACCCGTGAATCCTGTAAGATTACAGATGTAATTATTAATTGCTCTTCCTTATTGATATTATTTACATAAAAACTGGACTAAAAACTAATTATTTGTAGAAAATAAAGAATAGAAGAAAAAAAGTGTTGACGCCGAGAATCGAACCCACAACCTTGCGGTCATCTACCGTATACTCTTCCATCTGAGCTAATTCAGATTTGAATTAACGTTATCAGGGATATGTATATCTCGTAAGTCGATTTACATTAATAGAATTATGATATTTCTTATATTTTTATTTTATTAAAACAAAATTTAGCTATTTTTGAAGTTCATATAATTGAACGATACCAACGAAAGCTTAAACTGTTAATTTATAATAATTTCAGTAGTTTGTTTTAATACGAACTACCTGTATCTAAGATAGGCAACCAGAGAACCAGACGCGGGCACATTATTTGAAAATTTAAAAAGCTAAGTAGGCTTTGAAACAATTCCACGACACAATACCACAAAAAGTTGACATTTCGTGATAGTAGGTACATGATCGAAAGTAAAACCTTGTTAAATCTCAGAGTTGTACAAAAGTTTCAGTTCAGTTTATTACCTATCCCACGCATATTAAATACATTCGTAAATAATTATGGAGTCTGAAAATAAATTATAATAATAATAATAAATTTATTGCACAAAAAGGAAAAACCATTATAACATAGAAATATCATAAGCTAGCCTAAATATTGTACAATAGAGTGGGGAAACCTGTAAGAAATCAAATTCTTGTATAGGTTGAAAAGATGCAGGGTAATAAATATGAATAGTAGATATGATATGTAAGTATTATTCCAAAACTCTAGTAATCATATATAGAAACATTTCAAAAACGAGAATATCGCATGTGTATCTTTTTTCAGACGAATTAAATAATTGAAATGAAAAAGAAAAATACAACTAGTGTTTGAGAGAGTAATTTTCACATATTAACACATGCGTGGACAATGCAAAATATCTCAGAAAAGTATATCTCATGGTATGGGTTTATAATCAGGAGGGACTGTTGCCGAAGTACTATATCATGAAGGGGTTTTCGACTTGTAGATGAATATAAAACCTCGAGGTCGACTTGATATAGCCTTTCAACTTATTTTTGAATTGTTTGATATTATTCATTTCTGAGATATATTGCGGAAGGATTGCACTCCACCAGAAATCATAGAGGCAGCAAAAATAACCTCTTTAAAAATTCTACCAGAAAAGTCTAGAGATAGATATGAACGAGCTTATAATGAATTTCTCAACTGGAGAAGAATAAAAGAAATCAAAAGTTCTTTTTCTGAAAATGTGATCCTAGCATACATAGATGAATTATCTAGGAAAGTACGACCAAATACACTGTGGTCTCTGTACTCTATGCTGCGCACTACTTTATACATTAATCATAACGTAGATATCTCAAAATAGTGGAAACTTTTTCAAAAAGAAAAAATGACGGTTATAAACCACAAAAATCAATGATCTTAACAACCCAGCAGATAAATCAGTTTACCACAGCTCCTGATGATCAATTTCTGCTTATTAAGGTGAGTTTAAAGCAAAGATATTCATTAATTTACTAATAGAATTATGTTAACTTACAGTTTGCTTTAATTTTCGGTATATCAGGAGTATGTCGCAAGCAAGAGTTAATAAAAATTACTGTAGACTACATTGAAGATCTAGGTTCAGCAGCCATAGTTGAGATTACAAATACAAAAAATAAAATAGATAGAAAATTCAATATTACGGATGAATTATTAATGAAAAATATAAAAAATATGCTAAATTAAGACCAGCAACCCACGAAAAGAGGTTTTTTCTCAACTACCAACACCAAAAATGCACCAAGCAAGTGGGGGGTATCAACAAAATGGGATCTGTATTCACCTTAGTAGCAACATTTTTAAAACTTGAGAATCCAGAAACTTACACCAGTCATTGTTTCCGAATATCCTCAGCTACGATCCTAGTAGATGCAGGAGGAGATATTACCACTCTCAAGAGACACGCAGGATGGAAATCCTCTGCTGTCGCTGAGGGGTATATAGATGATTCTCACACCAACAGAATGAACACCGCCACTAAAATTCTTAGCGCTGTGCGTAGAACTCCGGAAGACACTGATGCTCAATCAGCCATATTAGAAAACATAAATTTAAAACCCTCAACTTCTTCGATGAGCACAATAATTACAAGCAGCATCTGAGAAGATATTGAAACGAACCTTTCGCAAACACCGTTACATTTTACAAATTGTAACAATAACCAATTTATTTTCAATTTTTATGGTTCCAAATAATTCAATTTGTTCCCCAGTTGTATCTAATAAGTACTTACTTATTGTAATTTTTCCAAATAAACGTTAATTATCGTTATTTCTTTATTTCACTATGGAAGTCATTCCAAATTCATGTGCACTTTTTATAGAAACAATATTCAAACATAGACCGTCACATATAACACGTAAGATTAGTCAGGCAACTCAATATACATGATCTAATATTTACATATTGTTTAATATATTGTGATTGCCGCACTGGGCTTACGCCTCGTGCCACAATATTTCCCACTCGTGTGAAAAATGTCACTTCCCGCACTAGTAATGTAATATACTATTTCAACACTTGTTGCACACTTTTACCTAGGACTAGACTGGACGAGTTCATTTTGTTGTGCCTTCGAATAATTATACATTTTCTTCAAAGGCTAACAATAACTACAGTACAGTTTGATCTTATATTACACAATATTTTATTCTTCAACTTGTCAATATGGTATGGTAAATATTGAACAACTGTTTGTACAACTGAGTTATGAAACTTTCACGGTAAAGAAACATTTAGTTTCCAACAATGCAAAAACTTTGTTGAATGTTGGTTTTGTTGCCCGAAATATGGATTGGTAATGAGTTCGATGTTCCTAAAAGGTCATTCACGCTCACTTTGCAGAGTTTTCTACGGCGAATAATCATAATATATTTGGTGGACCAGGAGCTACATTCGAAAATCTGTCAAATTGTTCCCTTGTCAGAATTTTCGATTTTTTCGGACGGCATCCGACACACTCACGTCTCAATAATGCTATCAATTTATGGTAACTATGTATATCCACGTTTTTCATGATTTTCATGATTTTCTCCAGGTTTTATCATAGAGAATTCAGACCACAGGGTTGATGACATCCAAAACTTCGAAATTTCTTCGAAATAAAGTTAAAGTACGCTTTCAGTGAACTTGCCTTCGACTTTCTTCGTTTGACTACATTCGATAAATCCATTACAGGGAATTTATATTTGTTGCCGTGATTTCTATTAGCAGTTTCTTGAATTACTGGTGGAGAAGCAATCTGAATCATCAATTACAATTTAACTTCCATTATAGTTATATTTGCAGCAGTTATAGGTGAGTTCACAAAGAAGCTAAGCATTTTTATTAATTTGTCGTCACCAGAAACAATTTTCAATTGTTTCCACTTACCATACTATCACGATTATTAGATATAATATTGATTGAGAAATCTTCAAACTCTCCAGACATTTTTTTTGATTCATTTCTCAATTTCCAGTGAATATTATTGGGAATACAGAATACTGGAATTTATTACCAAGTGCTTTGTTAGCTCAAGTGACTGGACCGTCTACCTCGCATTCCAGAGATCTTAGGTACGAATCAAAAAAATATTGTATAATACATTTGTTAAAAGTGTTTTCATTTTGTTCGTGGGGTTGCTCCATGCCTTCAGCATGTCTTGCTCCAGTCTTCTCCTCCTTCTTCATATAATTCTACTGATCAAAGGGTAACTAAACTTATCTACTTGGTCTCATTGTATACCAAAATGTTCTGAAAATCACTTGGGACTGCCAATTTCTCTGATGTAATTTATCAGTATCTACAGCTGAATCACTTCTGGGTTAAAATTAATGCTCCCAAAGCTGGCCCCTTCTGTTTTACCGGTGCGAGGCTCTCAGAGAGGATGTGATGATGTCCCTTCATCTTCAAAGCACTTCTGCAGAGGGGATCCGAGAATCCTGAAAACTGTTGAGTGACAAAATCTTTTTCATCTTCTCCTTTGATGGAGAGGAATAACTCATGCATTGCGCTTCTTGGCATGTTTTAACGAACTGCTTTTGTATCAGTCTCTCCATCTTAGCGACTTCCATGCTGCTGGGTGTTCTCAGGAATGGTTCCGGTCCGATTGAAGTCTTTCCCAATCCTATCTTGGCTGATCTGTCTACATCTTCGATTCCACATGAGGCTAATCATCCCTGGTTCTGCCAACATTATATGGCATTTCTCTACATAGATACCAATTCAGTTGCGATTCCGTTAGATGCCAATGACATGATTACTACTTTGTTGCCTGAGCAGATGTCGTACCCACTCTTTTGGTTATCGTTTGAGCTTGAGAGAGTGGGTATGGTCTGCCTCAGTGTAAGTGCTTATCCACCATCTTGCGTCTTTTGATTTGTGGGCGGTACGTTTCATGCTCAATAACGAGGTCTAATGTTCCTTCTATATCAACAAAGTCCTCTGTTGTGGATTGGCCGCCCGTCAGTACTTTCTCGATCCTATGAACTAGGTGATGGAGAGCCGTGTCTGTGAATTTATAGTTTACTTATGCAGTGGGTACAGACCCATGAAGATGAGTGAGTTCGAAACGTCGACAAGGAAATATTAGTGTTTCCTCAAGACAACTGATTCAAGTCCTAACGAATCTTCTGGATGAATATATTGGATCAATTACCTCACTAAAAAAATGAGCATATATTGATAAAGATCGAGAAACGTTTATACAGTGCTTCTCAAAAGTCCCCTCCCCCCACTCTTATTTTTGGAACGATTATACATAAACAAGTGAAATTTGGAAACTGAATATTGAAGGTTGTAAACTTCCCTACTAGTGATGATAGATGACGAAATCGTCAAAGATGACGTCACAAGGCCATTTGACCAATAATTTTAAATGGAACCCTTCGGCAAGCGACACCTCTTTTAAAAGGTATCAAAAAAACCTATTCAATGATACCAATTTTGTTTGTGTTTATGGCAGTTTTAATGGCTTATTAGTAAACAATAAAATTTAAATTCCATTCAGTATGATATCAATTACAGATTTGAGAATCAGTATCTACTAAAGGAATTGCTCGAAGTGACCTCCATTGATTTCCTGACACTGAAATATCCTATTTTTAAACTCTTCTCGTACTTTTGCAAATGTGTCTGCGGAAACAGCCTCACATTCTGCAACAATACGTTGTTTTAAAACGTCAATATTGTCAGGTTCAGTGACGTAAACCTTCGATTTTAGGTACCCCCACAAAAAAAAGAAACAAAGGTGTGAGGTCCGGTGATCGAGCTGGCCATTCCGTTGAACTTCGTCATCCAATCCATCTACCACGACACTCCTCATCCAAATACCGTCTTACTGCACCGTTATAGTGTGGAGAAGCACCATCCCGTTGGAATTTTATTTCCAAATTGCCGAATTCATCTGGATTATCTTCCAAAATTTCAAGGATTAACGCTTCTATTGCGTTTTGCAACAGCTCCAGATAAACCTCACCAGTTAAATAAGTATTTAAAAAAAGAGGCTCAACGATGTGGTTTCCCAGGATACCTACCCAAACATTCACCTTCTGGGGAAATTGGGTATGTGTTTCACGAAACAGGTGAGGATTTGCGTCACTCCAATACCTCACATTCTGTGTATTTACATTCAGATAGAAAGTACTTTCGTCACTAAAACAAATTGTTTTGACATAGTCTGGCTGTTGGTTAATTCTAGTTTCCATATTTTCACAAAATTCTAGTCTTTGGTCTGGGTCGTCGTCTGAGAGTTGATGAACCATTTTCAATTTGTATGGATGAAATTTGTTTTTTTTCAACACCCTGTGTACTGTACTTCGACTGACTTCACATGTAGATGCAACGTGAGTTGTTGAAGAAGTAGGATTAACTATTACTTCTGCCAGTATATCAATTTTTTTCTCATCAGAAATTTGTGGTCTGCCAGATCGTTTCGCATCATTAATACTACCCGTTGTTTCAAACTTACGAAGAAGCTCCCTCAAATAAGTCCCCGAAACGGGGCGATCGGGAAACCTCTCGTTCTGCTGCATGAATATTTTGTCCAGTTTCACCAAGAATTAGGATCGCTGCTACTTTATCACCTGAAGCACGTACCATTTCGCTTCTTGAAGCAGTCGCTATACTTCAATTTCTTATATGCTAAATTCTCTTCAGTGGTTACCAGTAAAAAAAAGGTTATACTTTTTAACAATGGTTTTTATTTTTAAGATTGTCAAGCGCTTGCAACCAGCGTAATTTAATGATTATGTGATTTTAAATAGAGATATTCATCATCATAACACCAGAAACAGTAACAACTTCCATATTAGTAAAACAAATTCGAGAAGATGCATGAATAACCTATTTTTCAAAGGCTTGAATGAATTCAACAAACTCCCAATACATCTGAAAAATTCCAATAATGTTGTTAATTTTAAGAAGAGTCTAGTGGCATTTTTGGATTATTTGTAATGTAATACTTTTAATGTAATACTTTTAATGTTCTTTATATTTTAATGTTATTTATATTTTATTACTTCAATAGTTATAATATTATCCTTATAAAATTATGTATATCTTTAATGATTATTTTGAATGTTTGTAAATTAGATTTTTATCTATTTCAAATAAACTACTACTACTACTCAAACTTTCGGCTCACAACAGTTTAACAAATCATTAAAATGTACAAAATATTAAAAGAACCAAAAGCTGCTAAAACAGTATAACGTTCGATCAACAATACACAAATTATTAAATGTACAAAAACTTGGACTATTACAAAAACGTCGAATTAGGGAGACTAACAAAAACGTCAGCTTATTTGACAACTTTCCAGAGAAGGAGCTTGAATTTGGAATTAGTATTAACTGATTTAATTCATCACAGCTTTGCGTTTTTCAAAAGCGAGTTGCCAAAACTGCCATAAACACAAACAAAATTGGTATCATTGAATAGGTTTTTTCGATACCTTGTAAAAGAGGTGTCGCTTGCCATTCATAATTATTGGTCACAATGGCCTTGTGACGTCATCTTTGACGATTTCGTCATCTATCATCACTAGTAGGGAAGTTTACAACCTTTAATGTTCAGTTTCCAAATTTCACTTGTTTATGTATAATCGTTCCAAAAATAAGAGGGGGGGAGCGGACTTTTGAGAAGCACCGTAGATCATTTTGAAATCTCCATCTTTTTCATATCTAGGAAGTTGTTTCAGTTGTTAGTCAGTGTGAAAAGTAGAAACATAACGTCTATCAGATAACACTATAAATTAATTTGTTTGATGCCTTGTCTGAGCGCTTGCCAGAAAATTGTGGGAGTACAAGTTCGCACATCGTGTTTCTGTCATCGGTCTGACAAAATGATTAAACTCGCTTGTATATTAAATCTGGAGACATTGTCCTAGATCCAGGATATTAAGAAACCGAAAGCATGGCTAGTGAAAACTATCACTGAATAATGGATGTCTATATATATATACATATATATATATATATATATATATATATATGTATGTATATATATTAATATATATATATATTATATATATATATATATATATATATATATATATATATATAATATATATACAATTTTTTTCATTTCATTCGACGTTTCGACATTGTTTATGTCATCTTCAGGTAAACTTTTGAATAATGTGAAACATGTAAAGTTAAAAACATAATACGTTACATAACATCAAATACGATTTAAATTGAAAGAGCCATTCAAAACTAACAATAAACGTCGAATGAAATGAAAAATATATAGACTGACTAAGGCCCTTATTCCGAGAAAATAAAGAATATAAACATATGTGGTCAAGAAATTAAGAAATATATATATATATATATATATATATATATATATATATATATATATATCTATTGTTGTTTTTCATAGAATATTCAATTTGGGAACAAAAAAGGATGAACTATTGCCAAATCTATCTATCCAATTACCACGAATGATAGAATATTCCATGGAAAGTGTACAGGGCAAACAAAACTTACACAGGCGGACATTAGAATGTTGCATGTTTTTTCACTATTTTGGTGGCTGTGATTACGAATCCACTGCTATTTTTGTCGTATCGCATGAGAATTAAAAGAAAATCCATTCAATTTGTATTTTTTATAAGTGCACAATTTGAAAAAAAAATTATACGGTTCATCACACTGTCATGAGGGAGCGTGTTACTTTTTGAGCTAGCAGTAATGAAGTAAAATGAGACGTAACCTTGATTATGTTTATGAAATGTTTATCAAAACTAAGTGTTATTTCAATATTTTGTTAACATTATTATATTGGTCATTCTCAAATTTTTATTATTTTGCAAAAGTGTAAAAATGGTGAAGAATTATTTTGTTCTATTTGTGGAAATAACGTCAAAACATTGACAAAATATTAGAGACTTCGTGAAGAGAATATTCCACGCTTATTTTGGATTTAGTATTGAACTTTGATGACTGATGAAGAATTTGGATCGACAATGATTGTGACCGAGCTGAAAGTTTTATATTCGATTTTTGCCATGAAAATATTGGTGATTTTGGCGAAGGACAAACAGAACGCTTCCACCAGGATATAAAAAAAGTCCGTAGAACGTGAACATGGTGGCAGATTACAGTTGGTCATTAAAACGCGAGTTTCCCGATGGAATCCATGGGAAAATTGTAATGTAATCACTAAATAATTTTTCTCAGCTGAAAACAACATTTTTTTTATATACATTCAGTGATAAATTCATTTTCTACGTAACTTACAATTTATGAGTAAAATTACGAAACATGACAATTTTCAATTCAAAAATGAATTTTTTAAAAAATAATTTTAGACCTCCCCTCTAACCCCATTAAAGTGACAGCAACCCCTTTGAAAAACTCAAATAGAACGAGAGAGGGTCTGATAGCACAATCGAAAGAGTTTTCGATTCTCTATCCAGCAATATGAGGTTTCATAATTTCTCCACTTTTTTACCATTGAAAAAGATTACATTTTTAATGTTACTTAGTAAACAAAAGAACGTGAAACATCTTTAATCGAATGTTCAAAGTGGGCGCCCATTGCTTCTTGACAATAATGGAAGCAATGCTGAAATTCTACTGAAACATTTCGTATCGTTTCCGGGGTGATTTGATTTATTTCTTGCCTCATTCTGTCTTCTAAATCATCGAACTTATTTGGTCTGTTGTTGTGGACTTCAGATTTTAAATAATCCCATAAAAAATTGTCAAGCGCGGTCAAATCGGAAGAACGAGCAGGCCACTCAATTTCAGTGTGTCTCCCGATCCACCTATTGGGAAAAACCTGATTGAGATAGGTTTTTACTTCCAATGCAAAATGTGGTGAAGCTCCGTCTTTTCTGATACCAAATATTTCTATTAGTTTCATTAGGGTTGTTATTATCTGGGAAAAGTATTCTTAACTCTAAAACAACATTTTTTTGCAAGAAATCCAATTAACTTTTCTATACTCTACTATGTACAGTTCTATTTTTTGACTAACATCATTATCGGCGGCCATTCTTCTTGTAGGTTTATGTGGATTAACTTGAATATCAATTATATTCAATTCCTTTTCATCGGATAAAATGCGGTTCCTACCAGATTCAAGAATATCTATCACATTTCCAAATTCACGAAAAAAAAAAATTCCACTAACAGTAGACTGAGAAATGCAACGGTCAGGCCAGATTTCGGATACCTGCTTCTGCGTTATTGTTTTATCACCACATCCTAATATCAAAATTTAAATTATTTGGGTGACCGAAAAACTCATTGTTGAAATAATGATTAACTTGACAATCAGCGATAAATAACTAGAATGATAAGTTTGCACAGATGTAGCAAATAAAGAACTTCAAATGTATAATTTTTTCCGATATGTAGAAAAATACTTTTCACTTCTTTCTATTTGTTGGGTAATTTGACACCTGCGTATCAGAAAAAACGATACATTTGAATTTTATACTCATGACGCAAAATCAATCAGTAAAGTCAGATTTGACAATATTTGGCACATAGGTCTAGTATATAGGATACATTTTAGTGTATTCATTTCAAATACATTTTGAAATTTTCAAATCTAATTTTTTTAACCCTTCAACGACAGCACCCTCTAAACGGTTTCGTACACACACACGAGAGTTTTTGCAGTGGCGGACAGGCCCACGAATATATACGTCACCATGAAAAATACCACTTTTCAATCCTAAAACGCTCAAAAAGCCCAAAAGAAGAGAAGGTTCCATTAAAAAAACATGTATCCGTTCAATAAACAGAATACAAAATTTCGCGAAGTGCCCGCCTGCTCTTCGGATAATATTATAGCGCGAACTGACTGTAAAATAGTCAGAACATGCTTTTTATAGTGCTTGGATTGCAGTTGCCGACTGACGAGTATATTCGTCAGTGCCGAATATTTTCGGCAACCGTCTTCCCAGAAAGTCAAAGCGAACGAAACTGTTCGTCACCCGTCAGGGAGGCAATTTTTTTTTATATGTGCCGTAACCGATTCGTCGTCAAGGGATCTAATGAACAACTGACGGATATATTCGACACCCGCCTGCCTGCACAAACACTGCGGTCGAATACATTCGTCAACCGTCTTTGAAGGGTTAATGAAGAATATATAAAATTCAAAAAACCTTGTAATGCTGGTTAGAGAATTGAAATAACTTTCAAATGAACACGCACCCTCGATCTATTTAACATTTTCAGAGGGGTTGCTGCCACTCCTAGGGGGTTGAAGGGGGCAAAATAGAATTTTACTTGAAAAATATAATTTTAGAATTCAAAATGGACGTGTTTCAGGATTTTACTCGTAAATTTGCAAATATTGATATGATATGAAAAGTTTGCAAATATTGATATGAAAATGAAAGATTGCCTTTTTTTTCAATATTTCAACAGCCGCCATTTTGTAAATACCGTACCGATTTGTGACGTCCACAATTTCCATGAAATCCACCTGAAAATTACTGTAACGCTATTTTTTTAATTCATTTTTCGAATATTTTTATATCAAGTACCATAGTGTCAATTATGCAAACTCTGGGAACAGTTCTTGTGACAAAACTAACTCTCAAAGATGGATACCAATTATTCAGCTCACCAAAGGTATTAATTCAACGCAAGTATTGTATCAACTCAATTAAAATATCACTTATGTTAGCTCGATAACCATAAACATTTCAAATTTTTATTTGACATTAACTCACCACGGAAATGAGTTTGCTACATATTGTATGTGTACTCTATCCTTTCGGAAAAAATTATTCAGCTGTTCCTAGACGAGGAACTTCAATCGCTCAAAAAACATCTATCGAATGGATGATGTGATAGAAAGTGTATATATCGCGGAACATGATCTCACACCTTGCTGGCTGATTTGATGACAAACATCGTGTTCCACCGGTAATATACATATTCGTTTTTTCGAACACAAAATAGTATATTGTTATAGAGTGACGAAAGTAACATTTGTAGAGGCGAGAGAACAGTTTACCAGCCGAGGCTGGTAATGTTAACGAGCTTAAAAAATGTTTTCGACGAGTGAAACACTATACTTTTTCTACAACCCTGTTCATATCATAATAATATGCTAAAAAAGAATGATGAACAAATATTTTATTTTTATTTAAAGAAACAGAATTTCTTTGAACATTACTTATGATTTGAATATTTGTTAATTGTTACATTCGAGCAATTATTCAAAATTATAGAAGTATTACAATCAAGATTTTTATGTATTGAGGTAGACGAAGCCACATCTGTTATGTTGTTCACTGATTGTAAACTGTTGGTTTGTATTGGATTTTTGCTGCTTACTGATTGATCAACATATGCCTCCTGCATCCACTAATAGCGTTGCGGAAGTTCTACGCAAACAATGCCCAGTATATTTTTGGGGATCAGGCAAGTTTAAATATTGAGCTATTTGCATAGGAACTTTACTGAATTTATTTATTACCACAACCTGTCTAGTACACTTTTCGTTCTGGTAGTTAATAAAGAATCTTGAATTTATTTTGTCCATATCTAGTGGACGGAGGTTCATATATATTCTAGAAATCTCCTAGAAGAACCCAGAAATGTGGAAGGAACGCGGTACTTTTGTTTTTGTAATACGTATTGTAACTGAGAGTATACTGCTGGTATCTTTTACGTCATTCACTGTCAAATCTTTCAATTCATGGCAACGCCATGCCCCCGAAATTCCAAAAACGAGGGCTACCTACAAACGTTAATATTAATTATGGTAGTTTTTTTCACGAGCAGTCGGACAATTTGGGAAAAACAACACCCTCAACCTGCAATTTTATTGCCAACGTTTCGGCCAGGAATCTCGCCTTCTTCAGGGCTACAAATAATATAAAGGACATAATTAAAATTACACAATAAAAAAAAACAGTTATTGTTGATGTTCACTACGAATAGGAGACCAATACATAAATATATGGTGATAAGATAGGTACAGTCAACGGTAGGTTGGATAGATTCCTCGCCGAAACTTTGGCAATAAAATTGTAGATTGAGAGTATTGTTTTTCTCAAATTGTCCGACTGCTCGTGAAAAAAACTACGATAATAAATCCTCTGGACGTGAGAACCTAACATGTTAATATTAATATCATCAAGAGTTTGTCGCAATAATAAAGTAATTACCTTACCTTGGTCATTAAGTATTTGGAGTCGGGTGCATTCTTTAAGAAAGTGTGTATCTCATCGGAAGAAATTTTTTTAGACTTTTGACTTTCAGAACCATCAGATTTTCGTTTAAAAAAAGAACGTAACTTGGGATATTTACTGATATCGATATTATTTTTAATCGGTAAAGTGGTGCTCAACATCGAATACATAGACCATAGCGTCGATGACTTGAATTTTTTTGACAACCATCCAAAATACGCAAGCAGCACAGTTTCCTAAAATGAATTTACGTGATTATCAACTCTCCAATCCATGAATTTTGCATATATTTCTTCATATCTCTTTTTAGATTTCACTGGTAATAAATCCAAAGAGGTTTCCTCAGCTTGATTTGCTATTTCTGGTGGTGTATTTTGAAAATCTGAATCACTTTCCGAATCAGAAATCATGATAACTTAAAAAACTAGCGATGCTTCCAGTGCAAACTGACAAGTCTAAACAATTAACGAGGAACGTCAAACCAATGAAACTAGGCAACTAGATATAAACTGTTTTTAAATCTCACGGTATTTTTAAGATTCTATTTTGGTTTTAATTGGAACAAAAGTAAAAACAATGCATTCTTATTATAGAAATGATGCCTGTAATTGTTTATTAATTATTTAAAGTCATCAAAACATTATATACGAGAGCGCGAAATTATTGAAAATATAAATTTAACTTTCGTCACTAGAAACGAAAGTTAACGTTATGAGAATTTATCTCACTTGCGACGGAAATCACGTTTTCGCTGAAGGTATTCTATTACAAAATGACGTCTTTTCGTAAAGGGTTGTAAAAACAGTTTTTTTTACATCAGCTCAATTTTCAATGTTTTTTTCTGGATGACTTTCGTTAAAAATGGTTGCAGTTCTCTTGAAACAATTATCCCGTTAAACATACAGGTAAATTATTCCATCCTTAAAATAAACCATAGTCACGAAACTCCAACAAAACTCAAGCAATGAAATGTAATAGAAAAATTCACAAAAGTGAAATGTTCGCAACCCAAAAATATAACTTGGCAAGAGAATTTCAACACCAATACACTCGCAAAACTAACAAATAAATCCAATACTCCGGATTTCAAAACTCCTTCGCGTAAGTCCAATATAGTCTGTTCACGTTGAGAAGACAATGACGTTACAAGATGACAGATTACAGCGTTGCCAATAAGTGCAATATTTCGAATTTTCTAGGATTTTTTCTACAATTGAACAGTGATTATATCGGAAACAATATTTCTGTAGTCTCCATTAGTATCCTCTTCTACGTTAGTATCCTCTTCCTCAATGGAAGAAAGTATTCACTGTATGTGAACAGGATAATTGTTTTAGAATTCATTCGAGCTTTCCAATGATGAGGGTTGCCATTTAAACTTTTCAAGTGGGGATCAAGCGGGTGTATTATGGACAGTATTGAACAGTTTCGAAGCCAAGCATATGAAACCCTATGGCGCGGCCAGTCGAAAGATAGATTTCAGAATGTATTTTTTGATTAAGTACTCTTTGCTGATTAGGGATAGAACTAGCAAATATTGGGGTTTGCAGCACGGAAAAAACGCATTTCAAAGTTAATCCATGCTTTCAGAAATCTCAAATTCCATCATCAGGTAGATCACAATAGGGGAAATAACAAATTGAAAATATTTTCATTACGAGCATGATTTAAAGTAGTACTTACATCTTCCTTAAATGATATTAAATTTTATTCTCTTCATGAATTTTGATAACAATTGTGAAGAAGGAAAACGATATGTGCGAGTGAAAACACATTAAAAATTATGTATCGAAAAATGGAATTAAAGTCTAACTCTCCCAACATATATGCAGTAGGGGCCCTTTCCACGTCATTCTTGAGAGTCACCTCCGACTGATTAGTGAAAAAAAAAACGCTGCAATTTGTAACTAGAATGGAAAATTTTAAAAAGTTCTTCGTCTACTGAAAACATATTTCTATTACCATTCAGAATACCCTGTCAGATGGCCATAAAGACGCTTTTATCACCATGAGTTATTATAATGAACAAATGAATAATAATTATAGGTATAAACATTGTGTTACTTTTCTGTTACCTATAATATTTTGAGTAGATCTACATATCTAAAGATCTAATTAGTGATAAGATAAGGAGTCGTTTTGTATCAAGAGAATGTTGTCCAAATATAATCTTATCTCAAATCTGTTGAAATCGGAATAAATTTAGGAACGAATGGGTTTCTTCATTTATTAAGCCTGTTGATGTGTCAGTTAGTCTCTAGTCTTATACGAAGTGGGTGCGGATTGTTTTCAGAAAGGGTTGCAATGGATGGGCAATCATAAATGGATATGATATTTGTGATTCACATGAAATCTTCATTCAAATTATTTACGAAGATTGGATTAGATTCATAACCGCGATCTTTGCAGATCTATTGTGGAGAACCCTGTTTGATTTCAGAGCTCATCGTCTAGCCTTGTCCTCAGTTTTTCCGAGGTGTAGGGATTTTGTATAGATTCAATTCAAGATGACGGCTACAAAATGGTGGACGACTTTTGTGATTTATGATCCTAAAATTAGAATGTTAGGGTGTTTGAAGACGAGGACTATAATTTCTTTTTGAAAATTTGAAGATGGCAAAATAGTTCGTTTGTCCATGGTCAGAATATATTTCGAATTTTATTTGAGTACCTATTCACGATGACGGACGATTTTGTGATTTATGGTCCGATCTTATTGACAATTGACATCTGAGGCTTTCCAAGATGTGTGATTAATAATTCGAAATTTCAAGATGACGGACCAGATTTTTTATTTATGGTTCGAGTTTATTGGAAATTGTTGCCTGGTAATTTATAAGATGGAAGATTATGAGTTTCATATGAAAATTCAAGAATTCAAGATGATGGACCCGTTTTGTTGTTCATGAACCGATCTTCTTGATTTGCAAATTGGTATTTGGGAATTTTTAAGATGAAAAATTATGATTTCATATCAAAATCGCGGAATTCAATATAGCGGACCAGTTTTGTTATTTCTCAACAAAAATGCAAAATTGGCGAAGGTAATTCTTACGTTATAATTACCTTAAATTTACCAATAGGGGGAAGCAAATGGAAGTAATTCAGAAGTCGAATTGGGCAATAAAGAAATTTTGCCTAATAAGTTGAAGGCATAAATAGGTAAAATTGCCTTCAGAATAGTCGACTGATGGTAAAAATTTAGTAATAATTTCTACCTATTTTAGGTTATAAACACTATATTAAAACAAACAGTCGAAGGTTAGAAAAAGATATCAAAAGTTTACTGCATATTTTGTATGTTAACCTTCATGTTCATTCGTAAAAGTTGAAGATGAACATGGCGTATGACAAAAGAACTGTCAAGAAACGTACAGCTGAGAATGATGTATGCACATCTAGTTCGGATTTTATTTGCGATACAAACTTTTCTGTGATGATGTCGAATGCACTTATGTTAAACAAGTGGGCCCCTTCAAAATATTAAATTTGTAAGGAAAAAATTCATAAAATTAAGTGTACTTCCTCAACTTTTTTCATCAAACACTTCAGAAACTAACTTCATAGATGGAGTATGTATATATATATATATATATATATATAATGAACACCAATTTTTTTCACTATCTATCATTAACATGTAGTCGATTCAAGAAAATTATGGATCATTTTTGCCATGGCGGAAACGCTTCAAGCCAAAAAATCTCAACATTGAGAACACATAGGCTTTATGCAAAGTAGAACGTAACCTTTATTCCTGACTTTGAAGTCCATTTTCCTTATCTTGGGATTCCAGACCCTTTCACATTGAGGTCACGTGAGGAAATACAAATTTGTTATGGGATGTTTTTTCATGCTATATTACTATACATTCCGTTCTCTGGTTGGATTGGAATTGTGGATAATAAATTTATATTGTTGTTATTCGATATTCTGAGCCAAACTAAAATGATTATTTTAATTCCTAATACGGAGAAAAAATAAACATAATTTTCTACTTCTTGTTGATGGTAGAACCAAGTTTCTCTGTCTAGCTTATACCTAGTTACTAAAAGAAAACGATATATACTACAAAACCCCGTAATAAGTATGTATTCCGAAATTGAAGTGTTTATTCTGAAATTGAACATCAAATATCAGTGGTAATGGGAATAGTACGCGATAATTGTATCCAGTGCACATGTTGCCATAATAATACCAATGATAATGTTATTTAAGTTTGAGGAGGGAATCTCTATCCGAAGAGAAATAGCCAATATCAAATGGTTTGAAGTGATTGGCTCAAAAATTGTTGTTTGACATGTCCGCGTTCCGCATAGTCTGAAAGTACTCTTAGAATGCTAACTTTGTAGAATACCGTAATCGGAAATATCCAATTCAATTTGTTTGCCAATTGTGACTTCCTCTCAAAAAATCGAGATATTATGATTTGCGAAAAAACTTTAATTGGACGTTCAAGGACGCCGCAATGATCAGCGTTGAAATTTTCGGAGTCATCGTTTCAACACATCAATCTTTTATTGTTTTGCTATTTGCTTTCGTTTTCTTGCACTTCATTCAATACATTTTTTTCACCCATTTGCTTCAGCTGGACCAACTTCTTTGAATTTCATTATGTCGCATCATTGAAAACATCACGGCTGTACTTTACCGCTGGCGACAGACGAAGCTTGTTGAACGCAGCTTATCTATGCATTCATTCTGTTCATTCTGTCAATCCATTCATTACCGGCATAACCTAACATAACCTGTTCTGTATTGCCTACGTCGATGGTTAACTCTCATTTGCTTCCATATTTTATTCATAAAAATAGATGATGAATGTTTTGGAATAGTTGCCGTCATTAAAAGACGTGGAGCAGCACATAGTAGAATATTTTTATATACCACATAAGTGGGAACATGATGGCTCTGATCTTGGCTTGGAGTTTGGGAAGTGTAGGTTCGAATTATATTCCCATTCTGGCAGCTAATCGATAGTAGTTGGTGGTATACCTGTATGGTTTATTAATTCTATTCGAATTTCTACTTGGCATTTTATAGATTTCTAAAATTCAGCTCTAGAATAAAT
This sequence comes from Gonioctena quinquepunctata, assembly GCA_018342105.1. Lineage (NCBI taxonomy): Eukaryota > Metazoa > Arthropoda > Insecta > Coleoptera > Chrysomelidae > Gonioctena > Gonioctena quinquepunctata. The sequence goes on from JAFIRS010001109.1 coordinate 87,858, forward strand.
TATTTGAAGAGAGTAAATTGTATCGTGTCATCCTCATCCGAATCGATTCGGGCTTCAATATCTGATAATAGACCAAGTTACTTTGAGGAATTCATTTTTGGTAACTTTGACTTCGTTGTAGACATTTAGTCTTATTAGACAAATATTGTAGTAATCTCGTCTCGTCTCGTCATTGTGGAACAGTTGGTATAAACTAGGACAAAAAATGCCTAGGCAACTTAATTGTTGTCAAAATAGGTAATTTAGAGTGTTTGCCGACTTGTTCATTCCCTGACTATGTGAACATACATGAGGTTATAATTAGGTGGACATTTACAAAGTATTCCCGAAAGTTGAAATATTCAGAACACATTCTGCTGGTCACCTGTAGGTAAAATTTAACCTAATAAATAACTCTATTGACCCATGAGGCTGTGAAGGCTGTGAAGTTCATAACAAGTAACTTCATACTATGCGCTACGCCTATTAAGTTTATGGTTTTTCAAGGAGATCCGGTGGTCTCAGTTACGGTTTTTATAACTCGAATCATAACTTCGGAGTTAGTTAGTAGTTGAAGGTAGAATATTTGGTCAGAAATAGGTAAATTCGGATTTCTTCAAGCCATTTCACCCCTCTGCTTGGTATAATTTTCCTATAATGTTAGTTGGGCTATGACCCCATTGAAAATTAGTATTTGGAATGGGTACTGGCTAATTAAATGGTTTTCCTTCGCGAAATAAAATGAATAATTTGGTAAAATCAGTTCTTTATCGAACCAAACAAAATGATGTGCTCTTCCACACTTACAAAACTTTCTTTTCATTTGCCCTAAAATTACACCAAGAAACATAGTTCCTTAACTAAAAATGACTCTTAAGCAATAATAATTTACTAGTTTGGTGATTTGTGATCTGATTTCTATTATATCTAAATTTTTTAAGACAAAATTTTATACAAATGCACTAAAAAGGAAAAAATAATTTTATTAAATTGTTTGACCTTGGTTATTCTGTGAGTGGCAGATTTAAAATCTTGAGGTACAAGAATACCTTTTTCATATTCGCGGCAAGCTTTTGAATTTACGCATCACAGAATAACCTAGATCAAACAATTGAGGAAATTATTTTTTTCTTCTCAGTGCATTTGTATGAAAGCTTGTCTTAAAATTTTTCTTTAATGATTTTCATTTAATTCTTTTTAGTCATTCATGAAATCCGCCGAATTCTGACAGATCCCAAAAACCCCAAAAAACGCACATAGCAAATTTGATTGGAATCGGGTCATAATCACAAAATTCGTCGCCATATTAGAGCCGCTATCTTGAGTTCATGAATTTTGACAAAAACGTCATGATGTCCGACCCCAAAAACCCCCACATACCAATTTTTATTGGAATTGGGCTATAACCACAAAACTCGTCGCCATATTGCAGCCGCCATCTTAAATTCATGAATTTTGACAAAAAAAATATTTATCCTCGAAAACCCCGACCTACCAATTTTGAGTAGAATCGAACTATAATCACAAAACTCGTCCATTTTGTATTTTCTTAAGCAAAAATTCCATTATGCATTGTCACCGGAATTATGAACACCTGCCAAATTTCAGGTTAATCGGACAACTAGAAGAGGGTCAAATTTAACTTGTAACATTTGATTACAAACATTTAGTTTCACTTAAGTAATCTTCATTCTCCAGTTGACATACAAAATGTGTGGGAATAGTCAGAATTAGTGTTTGTTGACATGTTCACGAGCTTGTTGATGGCCGTACATTCAACTAAACTTATTGAAATTGTTAGTTATCAAACATTTTGAAGACGGCTTTTTACTAGCTTTAATTTAGTTTCACTTGTTTAAATCATGGGATATCAAATGCTTTCTAATTGTTCGTACTATGATTACGAAGCACTTATAATAAGAAAATAATTTTAGTCACTCTGAAGACCGAATGATTCAAGTTGCCGTGTGTATTAGCGAAAGAGTAAAAAATACTGATAGCTATCTACAAAGGTAAGGGAGCATATTATAAAGTCAAGACATTAGTGGAAATTTATTTTCGGACAGTGTTGAATCTGATGATTCCGATACTCGAAAGAATGCTTGAGAGAATCTGAGAATCAAAATGCTGATCGGAGTAGAGAAAGCCAAATGGAAGTTCTAAATGTTTCCAACTGTATGGAAAGTATGAAAAAACAATGGAAAAAACTAGAAAAACTATTCACATTTCAGAAAAACAAAAAGTGATTTTCATCCACAACGTCAACATCAGATTGCTTCACATACCATTCAGTATTTCCAACAATATTTAAAAAAAAAACGTTTATTTGTCAGTATTTTAACAAGTTCGATATGTTTGAAATTTGAGTTTATAAGTGTTTATTATCACAAAATTAAAAAAGTCCACCTTATTTCATTTCGCACGTACATATGCGGGCCGTCGTGACTTTCCGATTATGTCATCACTGAATCAGCGAATTCTAGATATGTTCTTGCACGTGACGGAGTTTAACTTATTCTCTTAATTCATTGATGTCAATTCTGTGACCAGTAAGACAGTACAGTGTAAAGCGCGTATTTGGAACTGTGATTATTGCAGTGCAATTTTGTGTAGTGTTCAAAGTGAAATAAACGAACAGTAGTCATCGGAGTATTGTTTTAATAAAATAAACGGAGCCCAGTTTCGTAACATTATTTTTATACAAAATGAAGCGGTCGAGTAAAAGTCGAATAGAAAATGTTCACAATAATAATTTTTCAATGTCAAAACATACAAAAAAAATCCGTTTATGTCAAATGTCTCTGTTCATTCTTTCCTCAAATATTAACAAGTTCTAGGTTCCATTAGCTCTCATTCAATACATCACATAGAATTCGAAAAACTATTTGGTTGGATTGATTGAATTTTGTCCTAATTATATTCATTGATACTGAGATGGCGGAGAGGGCAACACATTCCTTGTCGCTATTTCAGATTTTTCTTCCGTAAAAAATCAATTTTTTCACATACAGATGAACTTCAATCAAACAAAAGTGTGAGACTATTCATTCTTCATATCTATCTTTGGTTTGGAACACAAAAAATAAAATGGAGATTCTTCGTATAATGTCGACTCACTATACAGGGTGAGTCAGAATAAGACCGACAAACTCCTACTTCAGATTCCTCACCTCATTTCGAGGTGAAAAGTTGCCATCAAATGCATCCCCTCTGAGATACAGGAGTCGAAAGTAAGAAAAGAAATCAGATTTAATTTGTTTTCTCCAAAATTCCTGAAGGAAAAAATTTTAAACTTGGTACAGTAATCAAGGTTTATCAACGTGCTAATTTGAAGTTATAATTTTGATGATGATACTCCAACATAAACTTCAACAAATCAAGAGTACTTATTTTCAGTTTTTCGCAAAAATTATCTAAGTGGCGTATTATGAATCTGAGGTTGGGTTTGTTTGTCAGTTGATCTGTAGAAACAATCATATGCAAGAAAGTATGGTAACATATCAGTGAATCCGCGACATCGATTCGATCAAATAATATGATGAATGAAGAAAGGGAGATATCGGTCTCATTTTGACTCACTCGTATCTCCCAACATTAAAAAATGTTCAGGAGGTTGACACATATTCCGATATGTTGTAAGAAATTAGCCTTATGCGATTATTGCATATAATAATAATAAGTTTAATAAGTTTATTCGCATTAAAATGTTTACAATAGTGGCATAAGACTCTGGGTGTCATTTGTATATAAACAGAGAAAAAACCCATTTAGGACCAAATGGTTGCGCATGGGTCAATATTTCTCGCCTGTTGTACAGAATGTTTCCCAAAGAATAATTACATTCATCATTTAAGTAATACAGTAATTTAAAAATTTAAAATAATTACAAAATTTAAAATAATTACAAAATTTAAAAATAATTTTACAAACACTTACATAATAACACATATTTTACAGAAAAATAGAAAAAAAGTAGAAAAAACAGAAAAAAAACAGAATAAACATAGACAAAAATAGACAAATATAGATGAAATAGACGAAAATAGACAGCAGTATTCAATTTTCGACAAGTGAATGTATTCTATCTCTATCTGTGACATGTAAGTAGCCTTTTATTATATTTTTCATCAGTTCGAGGGAGTTTATACGGTGGATGTAGGATTTGTATATTTCTGGTAATTCATTATACATTTTCCCCCGCTGTATTCCATTACATATTGGTCTAATTGAATTATTCTGCTGTCTAGTACAGTGAACGTTTGTGTTAAAATGAGAATGTCGTATTGATATTCCAATTGTTTCAAATGGATTTTCAGTTCATCTCTATTTTTATAAACGCTTCTTATATTTTTATGAATATATTTGATGATTTTGTTTTCTCACTATTTCTAAAATGTTCATTCAGATCAGATATTGAGTAATATTCGATTGTATTAATGGGAGTATGATTAACATCTCTAATATATTGATCCATTTTTCTACTAACTTTACCTAATAAGAAAACTGAAATAACAGCATATTGCTGATGGTATCTAAATAATAAAACTATACTTGTTTTTTTAAAATTTGTTCGCAATGTAAAAAGGTTAAAAATATTCTGTAGTGTTTCACTGATGAGAATGAAGAAATGATGAGATTATTGAGAAACCCCAATGGAATGGTGTTGTGAGACGTGGAAAAAAATACATGGATGCATAATTGCCCAGAGCAAGACGTTTGCATCCAAAGGACGAAGCCTCTTGTTACAAACAGGTAACAGAGGGAGAGCTGGACAAGTGCGCCACTAGGAAGCAAGGTCCAAGAAAAACAGGGAGAGAGGAGAGAGATTATTGAGGAACGATGAGAGTAGTCCAGCTAAATTAGGCGTTCACTTTTGATTGCGAAGAACTCTCGCTGCAAAGTCGCTGGAAGCTGAGTTAGTTCTTTGTTGAGTTTTTTTTGATTCAGGTTCTTTGTGGGGTGTATTTTTTTTTTTTCGCTTTCTATGTTTCTATTTCTTCTTTCTGTATATTTGTTCCTTTTTGAGAATCCTGTGTTTTGTTGGTTTGCTGTTCTCTTTCTGGATGAGCTACTTTCGACGACGTACCGGGGGCCCTATTTGAATGTTGTTTCCTTGAGGTGAGTGGATCTATATTTTTGCGAATCTCAGTTCCTCAATTCCATAGATTTCTCCATTGACTATTAGCGTCTTTCCTTTTATAATAGCGTTTAGTTTTTTTGCTTTGGCTGACTTCAGGTGAGTCACTAGAATCTTCTGGTCTTTTCTGTCTTCTATCGAGAGTTCCTGTGATATATAGATTTCATTTCCTTTTAATTTATAGCAATTCTGTAGTATTCTTTTCTTTTTCAAGTAAAAGATCAGTTCTATTTTGATTGTCGGAATCTTTGAATTGAAAAAATATTGTTAATATCTGCTTCACTGAGTTCTATATCAAGAAGTTCAGATAGTGTTTCAACAACAAAACACTCTATGGATTCTGTGTCAGGAATTTCTAGTCCATATACCAATAAATTTTTTTTTTTTATTACTTTATCAAGATTATCGAATTTCTTTTACTTTCTCTTCTGAAATATCTATACGTTTGGGTTTTATTCTAGGATATAATTAATTTTTTTTTTTTTTTTTCTCTTCTTTTATTTTCTCCAATATCTCGTTCAGCATATCTTTGTTCGATAAATCGGTTGTCATGTCTCCGTTGTAGTGCTTTCAGATTTTCCCAATTTGTTCGGACAAATTTCTCATACGTAGTCGACGGCTTACGTTTTATTCAATTTACTAGGAAGTTATTCAACATACCTCGTTAGGATTTTTTGTGTGTAAGGGGCACACTATTGTCCACGCTTGTTTCGAATTTTGTAGATGTAGTCCCTGTTTTAGTCACACATTGACACAAAACAATCGGAGCACAATATGATACGGCAACTTCATACAACGATATCGAATATGATAGGAAATTATATCTCTACTGAGGACAAATCTTCAGTTTCTCTCAATTATCTCAGAAACCTCCACTCTTAGGCACATGGAATGTTTCGACTTTTAGGTTGAGTATCGATGAGCCGAACTAATGTCAAACGCTTATTTGTCCATTCATTTGTCCCAATAAAATAAGAAGGAACATATGACCTACTCTACTGGTTTACGAAAATCAAAAATTATAACTTCAAATTAGTACGTTGATAAACCTTGATTAGTGTACCAAGTTTCAATTTTTTCCTTCAGGAATTTTGAAGAAAACAAATTGAATCTGATTTTTTTTCGTACTTTCGACAACCTGTATCTCAGAGATGTGCATTTTAGGACATACCTTGATAGCAACTTTTCATTTCGAAATGAGGTGAGGAATCTGTAGTAGGAGTTTGCCGAACTTATTCTGACTCACCCTGTATATTGTGATTTTATGCTGTTGAACATTTACACCGAACAGGTCTCTATATAATTATGATGAAAGAATAAACATAAACAAAAACTCATATTATATGAAAAATTACTGAGTCGTTATGTCTCACGCACAGGCTAGTTGCTTTAGTGAGTTTTGCTGTATATTGATTGTGAGTACTTTGTAAAAAAATGATTTTGATAATATTGTACCCCTAAGCATATAAGGCAATTTATCAGTATTCAATAAATAATTTTTTATTACATTAATTAATTTGTTTTATTTTTTGGAGTGTAAACACTTTGTAATTGATTGAATTGTGAATATTTGGAGTTGTAACTTGAACGTTTATTTGACATTCGATATCATTGACATTACATTCAAAAGCCTTTGTTTCCATGATTATAACAATGTCGTATATAAAATAAGAACGAATATACAGAGTGTTCAAGAACGAATATACAGAGAGTTCTTAACATACCGCCGGGCATTGACAGGTATCGAATACCTTAATACTTTCAATTCTGCAGAAATCATTTTCACTCTGTTCAATAGGAAGTACACATAGTTTAGACACAACTCTTATGGTTGCTACTCGAACTATATTGTCTTTTCCTGGATGAAGTTTGACTACTCTTCCCATTTTCGATTTTAAGGGAGGCAAGTTATCATCTTTGATTAACACTATCTTCCCAATTTCCAATAAATTACTGAAACTGGTTTTCCATTTAATACGTGTTTGCAATTCTCCAATATATTCTCGCTGCCACCTTTTCCCAAAATGCTGAACAGCCTGCTGCAGTTTCTCATATTTTCCCAGTCTAGTTTCTTTAACTCCCAGTAGATTTATTTCTGGAAGATCTGTCAAGCTTTTTCCAATCAATAAATGCGATGGGGTCAATGGATTATCATCTGCAGGATCTGATGATAACGGGCTTAAAGGCCTTGAATTGAGTATACTCTCAATCTGAATTAATACTGTCAATAGATCCTCATAAGTCAATTCCAAATTACCTACAATTCTTTTCAAATGATTCTTAGTACTTTTAATACCCGCTTCCCAAATTCCCCCAAAATTTGGAGATCTTGCTGGAATAAAATGCCAAGAAATACCTTCTTCAGACATATTATTACTGATTTCATTGTTTGATGATGTGAGAAACTTATACAAATCTTTCAACTGAGCACTTGCACAAATGTTGTAGAATTATCCGAATATATTTGGTCAGGTCTACCCCTTCTTCCAATGAATCGTATCAAAAAAGACAAGAATGCATCTGTTGATGAATCTGTTACAACATCAAGATGAATAGCCTTTATTGACATACAGATAAACAAGCATATATAGGATTTTATTGATTTGGCACCTCTTAACTTGCGATCTTTAATCATTATTGGGCCACCATAATCAATGCCCACATTGGAAAAAGAAAACCTTTTTGGTGAATTGCCCATCAAATATTGTTCACTAGAAGGCCTTGCACGAAAACAAATAATACAGTGACGGGTAATTTTCCGAGCTATATTTCTCCCTGAAATTGGCCAATACCTTTCCCGTATTGAACTTAACATTTGTTGAGGTCCGCAATGTAGTAATCGCAAATGTTCATTGGATAGAATTAATGTTGTCAACTTATGACTTTAGCCAAGTATTATAGGATGTTTTTTATCATATTCATAATTAGAATTGTTAATTCTACCACCAACCCTGATAATTTTGTTATCATCCATATATGGAGAAAGTGATAGAATACTACTCTTTTTATTGATTGATTTATTATTGTACAAATCATTATATTCTTGAGAAAACGCTTGATATTGAGAAATCTTTATCAGCGTATTTAAGGAGAATTCAAGTTCTGGAACAGTTAAATAGCCGAATTGTCGATTAGTTTGGCATTTTTGAAAAAAAAGAATACAATATGCCATAACTCTTTGTAATTTCAATAAACTGGAATATATATCGAATAAATTAAGATCGTATGAAATAGTAGTAGCTGCAGAAACAATACGTTTTTCTGGTATTTTTTCATAAAATTGCGAACGAAAATTGGTAAGATTCCATTCATTTTCATTCAACAGCAGCCACTCTGGGCCATGCCACCATAAAGAAGAATTTATTATATCTTTAGCATTCATTCCCCGTGATATAAGATCAGCAGGGTTTTCAGATGATTTAACGTTATTCCAATCAGAAGGTTCTCTCATTGGTTGGATATCACCAATACGATTGGCAACAAATGTTTTCCATTCTCTGGCCGAACCTTTAATACATGCAAGGGTGATAGTTGAATCACACCAAAAATATTCTTTATCGAATTTAATAGATGATGATTTGAGAATTTTCTCCACAAGATGTGCTAATAAATTTGCTCCACAAAGTTCCAATCTTGGCAATGAAATTTGCTTCAGAGGTGCTACTCTTGATTTTGCACATAATAAATTCGAAGAATAATTTTCTGAGGAATCTTGACAGCGAATATAAATACAAGAACCGTAAGCACTCTCCGAGGCATCTGAGAACCCGTGAAGTTCAATTGTGATTGGCAAAGATGATAGAATAAATCGTGGAATTTTACGCAATTTATCATGTATTCAATAAATAATTTTTTATTATCATTAATATAATTTTTATTATATGATGAAAATGAGATTTTGTTCCGCTATATAAAAATAAATTGAACTTTGGGAAAATAATTTATAAACACTTGCAACAGGAAGAGGAAAAAACAAAGGCGACCTTTCGTGGAGCTTAAAACAAGATAAACGGTAAGTGAAGACCACTTCCTTTCCACCAGTCTATTAAACAACTGAAAATAAAGATAATTCCAGCCCCCTCAAACGAACCACTAAATATCTCTACAGATTACGTTTGAACAAAACCTAATAACACGGCCCCTCTTGTCTAAACGGCTTATCTCGCTGAATAACTTCTACAGGTGTATTTTTCGAACTACCCCTTCGCATTACGATCAAGCGTGCTAGAAACCGTCCGGTTAATTGTTAATTAAGCACTGGCGCTGTGGCAGGTGGCCCTAGGCTAGCGGTGTACGGCCCTAGGCAGGTGGCCTGTGGCACCGCTCAACTGCATCTTCGAATGCATCGACTATCTCCAATCAGTTCTTTCGAAATTCATATGCAGATTTTTTGACACGCGATGGTTTGGGTTGAATGGCTTTGTGTTATTGGAGTAGTTTTTCCTCTAAACAGGCGGCATGACTGGGAGAATCGAATTAAATTTGAACCAGTGGGTACGATTAGGGTTTTGTGTGGATTGTTTCGTTTTATTTCTTGGTATATTTCTTTATTGTTTATAATGCGAAGGAAAAACTGATGGGAGCTAATGAACCTTGTTATGTTTTGAATGATATTACCACTTTGCTGTACCGTCTTTGTCATCTAAATGCGAGAGACTGTCATATGAATATACGGTTAGGCAGCTTGTGTCAAACAAGTGCCCAAAAAAATTTTTTTTATTTTCGATACTATACCGGGTGTCAACGAATCTACTAGACAAGTCATTACTTCTAGAATATTGGGTGTATCAAAATGAGATTTGGTATGTGAAGAGGAGAGTTTTCGCATATTTTTCACTTTCCGGTCCCTTCCGGTTTCACCGGAAATGGCTCCGGTTTTGCATTTTCAAATGGAACACCCTGTATATTGTAACATTTTTTATTTCTGGATCGGAATGTGACATTTTGAGAAGTTTTTAGGCCAACTTCATTTTTTTAGAGTCACTTTTGATATTCCATCTAGGTGGCTATGATCGGAGGTGAACTAATCTGAGGACCTCAGGTGATGTCAGATTATTACAATCGCAAAGTTTTAGTGACTAGTATGATAGATAGGAATAAGACAAGGTAGCAAAATTACATTTTCGTGTCTAACTATTATTTTTCAAATGGCGACCATTTTTTGACAAGCACTTTCGAAAAAAAGTTTTTCTGACGAATATAACGATACTAACTTATTCGAGATTGGAAATAGGAACATAAATTGAATATTACTAAAGAAAATACTGAATAATAATTTATTTATTGAATGAATGTGTTTTTTTGTGGAGGAACAACGTTTCTTGACAATATGTCACCCTCAAACTTTTTTGGCAGATCTCAATTGACATCCGTCAGTTGAAAAAGCGAAAAAGACTCTGCAAGAGAAAATCCAAATTATCAAAACAATTGAAGGAGATTTGGAAGATTTTGAGAACGGGGTCAGATATAGTCCCCTAAACGTCAATCAAAAACTATATAGAGAAGTATCTTTCGATTTTTTTTTTTAAATTTTGATAGGCAAATTCAGAAGACAAGTTATTGACTAATTGAATCATTTTTCTATAGGAAATATAATTTGGTGAACGCAATAACTTATCGGGGTGAACTAATTAGTTTGCCCTTTCTACACTTGTATAGATTTTCCTGATTATATTTTCATTTTCAGACTGTGGAAGGTTACCCAAAAAACATGTCAAGAAATAATTTATTTACTTTTGTCGAATGTGCCATGGATATTAATTCATTTACATTCACTGTAGTGAATTCTCAAATGCATTCCTCGTTGTTCAATACGCATTTCACCTCGTTCGATTGTTTCTCTCAACACGTTTCGTTATACTTCAAAATGCCTGTAGAATTCTTCCTTCTGAAATTTCAAGAGTGTCTGGGGCTGTTGCATAGTGAACCTCTCCTTCAACGTATCCCCAAATGAAGAACTCGAGCACAGCGACATCCGGTGAGCGAGCAGGCCACCGTACTGGACCATTGGTTGCAATAACTTGATTATTAAATTGCTCTATTGAGTAATTAAGAACTTCTCTGGTATTATGCTCCATCTTGCTGGAAGTAAATTCGCCGTAAAACTGCTGAAGGTGGATCATTAAGATGAACCTGGATTTCATTTTGAAGAAAACCTAACCCATGTTAACTGACCCTGAAACATTATTGGCCCAGTTATACTGTTTCCAACGATACCAGCCCAGAAATTGACGTCAAACCTTCCTTGAAAATTGCCCTCTCTCATTGCATGTTGATTTTGTTGGGCCCAGTACCGAGAATTTTGCTCATTGAACATACCATTATTTATAAGTCGTGATTCGTCGGAAAATAGGATGAAGTTGATAAAATTTGGGTTAACTCTACGATTTTGAAGCAGTCAATCACAAAACACTACTCGTCTATTGCCATCGTCAGGATACAGATGTTGATGTAACTGATATTTAAATGCTCGATATCCGTGCTTTTTCAGTATTTTTCTTGCTGATTCGTGACTTATCTGCATTTCTGGACTAATTTCTCTTAAAGAAACCGTTTTATCAACCTCAACCATAGCAAAAACGTTAATCTCAGTCTCTTCATTTATGATAAACCTCTGTTCCGCCTCTCGATTTTCTTCTTGCCTTAAACGATTATCAACATTCGAAAAATACTGACGGGCTGGATGTTGCGGATTGGGATATCTCTGAGCATACAACTCAGCAGCATTCCTTAAATTTCTATGACATTCTCAAAATATTAATAACATATCCACTTTTTCACTTTGAATATACATTATTTTGAAGAAAAATTAAACGAAAATTAGGAAACTTTAACTGTGAAACCGAAAGTGACCGGAAATTAAAAATAATGCCCAAACTCCCCTCTTTGCATACCATTCAGCTATACCAAATCTCATTTTGATACACCTGATATTCTAGAAGTTATTACTTGTTTAATAGATTTGTTGACACCCGGTATGGTGTTTTGAGCTGCTGAATACGAATCTGAAGGTTGCCAATGAAAATTTTGATGGAAAATATGATTTTTTTTCGCAAATAGAAACTGTAAACAGTGGACTTTTCTCCGGTTTTGCTGGAATATTTCAGAAACTATGCGTTTTACGTGAAAATTATTTCCACATTAAATTAAAGAAAATATTTTTTTCTATATTCCATGTATATAATGTTTTTTTTCTCCAATCAGCAGTTTAGCCGTGGAAGCGCCGCGAAAATGGGCGTCAAAAACAAATAACTCACGAAATCGGAAATTACGGCGAATTAACGGGGAAAATATTTTTCTCATCCAAAAATTGGCCACGTATGATATTACAGATGGTTTTATGACCATGTTTAATGTATTCAATGTACATGAATATATATATATAATATTATATATATATATATATATATATATATATATATATATATATATATATATATATATATATATATATATATATATATATATTTATTGTTATGATTGGTTGTTTATATGATTTTAAATTTGTATATATTTTTGGTGAATTTATTTCACAGATTATAATTTCTGAATCCCTATCATAACAAATAAAACTTCCGGCTATGTTATGTTACCTTTCTCTTTTTCAACCTCTTTTACCTTATCTCAGCTCAGTCAGGTACGCCTATGAACATGAGTCACTCCTTCTCTGCGGTCGATTCCTGCGATCTGTATTGCTGACCTGGCACTAACGATTCGATAAAAAAAAGCTGTTCAGTGGAGAAAAGTGAGGTTAGAAATTGAAAAATAAAAACCAGTTGCAGAGAATAATCAAATTGGTTGGTTTTCCATTCAAATCAAAACTTATAAATACTCTACTCTGCGATAGCTAACTCATACTAGCAAACAATGACATAAAATGGTGCAATATGGGTTTGTGGCAATGAAAGTATTGAAGAAGAAAGTTTGAACTTATTATCAGTCCTTTGACATGGAATTTTATATGAAAGTTCAACCCAAAACAAAGTATCCAGTGATTTAGACACGCAAAGTTATTGGTTCACTGTGAAATGTTGCACTTTGATGAGTTCAGTTATTGAATACCTTGTGGCTGCTTTTCTGTTGAAGTTTCCAATCCCGTGGACGTATTCCTGGGATCTCAATGACAGCTGACTTGCTCCCCTTCCAAGATTTATTTTCTAGACCAAGTAGGTGGAATTTTTATCTACTATGTTTTTCTTCTGTTCAGCCTTTCAAGAATTTCTCCTCGTTCGGGAATTTTATAGCAGGTTTTCTTATATTATCTACGAAAGCTTCTTTCGAAATTTTGTACGTGGCTTCACCTTTTGAACTTTTTTCCAATCTCCTCCCAAACTTGTTATCTCATCCCATGGTAACACTTTTTATTTTCTCACAGCTTTTCGAATTTTGTATCACTTCCTACCAAATTTATTTGCCATTCTAATGATTTTAGGTATGAAATCTAATTCTAACCCTTACATACTATTTACAAATTCGTATAAAATTATATTTTTACAATTTTTGCCATTACATCTTTTATATATCCTCATTTTCCCCACACGAACTCTCTCGAATCCCATTGGTGGGTTTCCTGTTTATGTGAACAGGATGTTCAAAACTTATATATCCGTTGATCTTGCTTTAATTCAATGTTTACTGTAAATTTCAATTTTGACATGATTTAATTGTGGATTTTCATTAGATATTTGGTTGGTCATATACTTTTGATAACAGAACTACTTCAGGACTGCCCTCCTGATACATATGCACCGACTAGAGCATAGTATAATAGTAAAAAGGTAAAGAAAATTGCAAAATAACATAGCTTTATCGATGATAACTAAAATACCTAATAATAATAATGATAATTATAAGTTTAATTATTTTACAACATTGCTTAACATAACAATATATATATATATATATATATATATATATATATATATATATATATATATATATATATATATATATATATATATAAATTACTTATTACATAGGTATGTCATATATTGATTAGTTTGAAAATATGAACAAGATGTTCATAAAATCAGATGTGGAATCATCTGCGACTGAAAGATAAACTTTAGTCACTATCTTCCATCGTCAAGATAACCTCTTGTGGGGTATTCATGTTGAAAAGGGAAACATTCCCAACTGGATATTGAATAGGAAGATTTTTCTGTGAATTGAAAAATCCATGATAAAAATTAAGTTATTTTTTGTGAATGTCCAACAGAAAACATATATTTCCCAGGCTAAAGCCACGCTGGACATTGAACTACATCTGATAGATATTCTGAAAAGACCCTAACTCAAAAGAAAAAATCTCAAATTGAAAATTTGCATTTTTATTCAGATAGTTATCTGATTTTCCATTCCAGTCTTAATTAAGAACAATGAGGCAAAGAAGAAGGTTTCCAAAAGAGGGTACTCATCAGAAACCATTTGTAACATTCAAGCAAGAGAGGCATCGCATTCACTAGGTCTTCAATATATTTCCTCTATTCAATATTCAATTGAGAATGTTTCCCTTTCCAAGATGAATACCCCACAAGAGGTTATCTTGAACGGTGGAAGATAGTGACTAAAGTTTATCTTTCAGTCGTAGATGATTCCACATCTGATTATATGAACATCCTCTTCATATTATCAAACAAATCAATCTATCATACCCCATGACAGGTTTCAATGTCAGAAAACACTAATTTCAAAGTGTCTCTCCAAAAGAAATGTTTCTTACTTTTTCCATCTTTGCAAAGTGAGAGTTGAGATCAAGTAATTGAGAGGCATTATCTTCGAAATGAACTTTTTGCTGTCTGTTATTCAAATATGCACTCATTGAAGCAACAGCTGAATCAGTGAGACCAATATAATGAAGGATCGCTAAGAGCAGATCAAATTTGATGGTATCAAAAGCGCGGCTAAAGTCCAGGAGAATCAAAATTGTACAGAGACCTTGGTTTTCAGCTCTGAATATATCATCAGCAATATGCAGAAGAGCAGTTGTACAGCTGTACCCTTTCCTAAATCCTGACTGGACTTTCGATAGTAGAGAGTGATTTGCAATATGAATTCTATGTTGTGACTCAATTGTTCTTTCTAATACTTTGGACAGAGTCGGGAAGATACTCAATGCTCGAAGATCTTTATAATCTTTTTGATTAGATTTTTTTGGCAAAACCTTCACTACAGCCCTTTTCCAAGAATCAGGTACAACATTGTTGTGTAAACAATAATTTATTATATGTGTAATATACGTGATAACGTGCGGACAACATAATTTTATGAGTCTCAAATTCAGTCATCACAGCCCTGTTCTGATATCAGAAATAGTCTCGTAGACAAAAATGTCATTTACTTCATGAAATGCTAATGAACAATCAATACGGGTTTTATTATTATGAAAATGTGAAAGATCAGGTGGTGGCTGACTGGGAGGTATAGAGTTTATGAAATAATCATTTACATCACTAGAGTTCCTCAAATGTTCTGGAAGATCGTGTGACTAATCCAATATTATTTCATTCGATTTCAGAGTATTCCATAGGTTTTTTTTCTACTATTCATGTGGAATTGGTGGGTGAAATATCCTTTTTTTTCCATTTTATATGTCCCTATTAGTATAGAAAAATCGAATTGAACGGTTTTCTTCACATAAAGGATTCAATATAAAATTGAACCAGAAAATGGTAGATCTCAGGTGAAAAGCAACTACTTTCCTGGCAAATACCACGCAGAACGTTGAATGATATTCACCTGAAAATCCATGCATACTTCCATATAATATCAATGGACATTGAATGCAAATGTTTCTTTCTGATAAGCTCGATTATGTTTAATTTATGTCGTGTTCACCTAACAATCCGCATACCGGTTTCAGGCTTCTTGGCCCTCATCAGTACGGAGTAGTCAACCAGCCAAAGGTCCAAAGAACTCTGGCTGAAGTGAGACACAACGTAAACAAACCATCATCGAGCTTGTAACACCTATAGGTACGCCGGAAAAGATAAACTTTAACTGGTGGTACCTAGTGACAGAAAGAAACACTCCGAAAATCTCCCACCTCGATAGATTTCTAAATAAAATATTCCTTCTCAGTAGGAGTGGCAAGCCCGTTTCTATTCATTCTACTTCACATGGCACTTATCTTTCCTATTAGTATAGTTACGCATATCTTTGTAAAATTGAAAATGTACATCTGATTTAGTTTTATTGAATATTCTTAGTGCTTTGTCCCTAATTGACACCATCTCTCTAATTGCTCCAGTTAGCCAAGGAGCTTTTGGTTAAGCTACCCTCGAGGAAGTTATGGGGGTGTGACGATCAAATAAGTTCATAAGACAGTTTCGTCAACATTATTTTGGTCAAAGATTCTGAAAAAGGGGTAGCTTACAGATCATTTCGAAATAAACCTTCATTGAAGTACTTGAAGTTCCGGTATGTACACATTTTAGGAATTTGTCCGCCATCATTTATATTGACAGTGCAAAATACAATTTGGTGATCTGATATACCATTACTATCAATTACGCCCTTATCTGCTACATTCTTGTATTATTAAATCAAATATAGCTGTTACATTTGAAATCCTTGTTGGACTATCCACAATCTGAATAGGGTCAAATGATTCAGAAAAGTTGAGAAGATTAATGTTAAGATCACCCATACAAACGACATCATCAAAACTAGGACATATTAAACTCAATTTATCCTCTGAATTCCTCAAGAAATGTGACGTTATCTTGTTGTGGTGGCTTTTATATAATACCAGCAGCGATACTTTTCTTTTTGTATGTGATTTTTATCCAAAGTTGTTCCGAACAGTTAGTAGTACTATTGTATGATTTGCTTTTCAATTTGTTTTCAACATTTAATATGTTTATCGAATAATGCAAGCATGCTGAAATATAATGATGTAAAGTGGATAAATATATACATATTATCCCAAAAAATTCACATATCTGAACAGGAAGGAAAGAAATGAATTGTTAATAATAACCCTGATCAACTATCTATAAATAGTAGATGTATATATACATTTATATTTGTATGAAAAACTGAAGTTTTGGAACCTGTCTGCATCAGCACAGATTTTTATTTCATAATGGACCCATCACTGCATTTGACAAAAACTGTTCCAAAGTTTGTCCAGACCATGCCATCTTTGCCAACTTTCAGGAGAGCAGGCTTGAATATCTTAAGTTGTTCTGGAGTGATATCCTCTCTCAGGATAATGCCGGTGTTCTTCAATGACTTTTTATTGTGAAGATATTATTCTTGTGGCGTACTGAAGTAAATTTTACCATAATGGGTCGGGATTTATTCCTGTCATATTTTCCAATGCGATATGAATTTTCAATGTCGCTTTCCATAATATCGACGTCCATCTTATTAACAATTGTGTCCATAACAAGTTGGAAACAGTTCCCATTAGGTTTTTCTTGAATTCCATGAACTATTTTATTTTTACTTCGTAATAGTTTATCGAATCTTTCCTGTTTTTGTACCATCGAATCTATAATATCCTGTTGCTTGTTAAATTTTCTTCCATTATTTATTACTTTCCTTTGAGGCATTTATTTCCTTTGGAATTTTGCACTTTTGTTTCACTTTTTATTTGTGCTAGGTTATTGACGAAATCATCAGAAGAGCACAATTTAGTGACTAAAGTTTTTACTGATGAGAGTAATTCGTCATCACCCTTCCTAGTGTTTCGAGTTACACTCATGATGACTTGTAGAAAAAAACTTTTTAACTAAAAATTGAACCGACGAAATACTGAACTGAAAAGTAAAGAATAAAATAATTCTGATAATTTTTTTGAAGTAATTCAATTATCTTCGTTGATTGTTCGTTTGGCGCCGACTCAAAATTAGTTACTAACATCAGTTTAGGAGCTTAGTTATTGAGACTAAGAAGGTTTATTTTATTTTTTACTTTTCAGTTCCGTATTTCGTCGGTTCAATTTTTTGTTAAAAAGTTTTTATTTTTCGATTTTTTGTGGCTGGAATCTACTAATTAGTACCTACTTGTTTTTTTATTACTCCCAAAATACTTACCCACCTTACTTCAACTATTACCAGGTGAATAATATGATTATGCACTTTTACTATTTGTTGTAATACAAATTATTTTTGTTATTCTGGTTAGTTTATTTCATTACTCTGTTTATCATTCCATCCGCTCATAGAATATAATGATTGTGACGGATGTAGGAGAACAAAAATAATGACAATATGGATCTGTCATTGTCAACTACATATGTGTGCCAATGTTCACAGGAGAAAAATCAATTATCCCCTATTTTTCTACCCGTAAGGGTGGATAATTTCATTGGGAATCCAAATTTGATCAACTATGAGGTATACCCTATCTAATAAAAAAAGAATCATCCAAATCGAAGCACCCAGTACAAAGTTATGCCTGATAGAATCGGTTAACGGACGAGAATTCAGAGGGTGAGTGATCAATATCCTTCATTTTGCTACCCTCAGGGGTGGATTTCATCTTTCAAATTCAAATGGGACCAAGTTCAAGGTGCACAGTATAAACTGAAAAAATTATCGGAATCGGACGACTCAGTGAAAAGTTATGCGTGGTCATACATAAAAAAAAATACGCGTCGACTAGAGAAACTCTTCCTTTTTGGTTTCGTCGGTTAAAAACGAGTTGATAAGTATGACTTACTGCGTTTCTTGCAGCAGTTTCCTAACACAACTAATGCCATTCACACCTATGTTTCTTATGAAATGACTGTGCAAATTTTCATTTTTTTAAATGCACGCGTTAAATTTAAAGGTTTTATTCGCACCCCACAGCAGACAACTACTCCTCTAGAAGTTAATTACCTCGGTCGTTTGAGGGTTCAACGTGATTTTATGACTCTAAGATAGGGTACGACCAACCTATACAGATGAATCGAGGTTTCGCAGCAACTTCGCTCGAGAGCGTGTGTGCGAATAATGCGGTGTCATCCGCATGCATCGCCGTACTCGTGCGAGCGAAGGATGGAAAGTCGTACGTATACAGTGCGCGTCAAAATTATGGAACAAATTCGATATTTCGCAAGCCATGTACTTTTGACAAAACTCCTAAAATAGGTCGATTTTTATTTTAAAATGCCGATTTTTTTATATTTTATTATATCTAAAGAGGTTATGTCACTGGTTTTGACATGGTGACGTAATCGGTAATTTTTTTAAATTGGAATAGATGTCTTGTGATACCTCATCTGGAAGGCCTTCCAATACTGCATTCAATTATAATAATTGATTAGATTTTTTTTCACAGGGTGAACAAAAATTAATATTTTATTTCAATAAGAGAATAACTTTATATCCAACAAAATAGAACAGTTAAATAAGATGTTCGAAATGCCATCCACCAGTCTCTTGACAATAAGCAAATCTACGGACACACTCCTCTTGCACATTGCGAATAACTTCCGGAGTAATTCTGTTAATTTCGATCCTAATTCGATTTTTCAACTCTTGTAGATTTTGCGGCCTATCCACATAGCCCTTCGATTCCAAATAACCCCACAAGAAAGAATCCAGGGGCGTAAGATCTGGAGATCTTAGGGGCTACTCTATCGGTCCGCGTCTACCAATCCACCTCCTAGGAAAACAGTTATTCAAAAACTCGCGAATATCACGTGCATAGTGCGGGGGTGCACCATCTTGTTGCAACCAAATACTTTCATTTGGTGAGTTAGGATTGTTGGCGTTTGGAAAAATATTTTGTTATTATTATTACATTATGATTATGAAATTCTTGTATTGTCATCGGTCCTTGATATGTGTGACAAATTTCAGATTATTCGGAAGATTGGAAGTGGATGAATATTCACTTCCAAGATTTTATTACATTGTGAGTTATTTAGTTACAAGTAAAGATAATAAAAGCGTGTTAAGAAATGCAAAATTTCACTTTTTTGAGCCAAGGCTCTAATCCCTCAGACTGCCCTGGCAGACTAGTGAGTCAGTGCTCTACTACACCAATGGATCCTTTCCAAATATTGATAGTTAGCTATTTCCTAGTCTAAAATGGAAACAAAAGACAATCACAAATTAATGCCATGATAGGCAAGTTAGTGTCAAATAAATGTCAGTTGAAATATCAACAAATATTCTTCACAAATTCTAAGTGAAAAGGTTCTAAAAGTGAACTATGGCTACTTCAAGTGAAACCCAACGCAGATAAATTTTAATTTTTATTGGATGCGGAGATAGAACCAGAACTCAGCAAGAGGTATGCGACTTGTTCAATGCAAAGTATCCAAATAGACCTATCAGTCGTTCAACAGTCAGTAAGATTGAGAAAAAATTTAGAGAAACTGGTCATGTCAAATATATTCCGAATGCTGGACGTCCTAAAATAGAAGAAAACGTGAATCTTGATGTTCTATTGGGTGTAGAGAATAATCCTCACAATACTTCACGACAAATTGCAGCAGACTTCGACATATTCCAAAGTTCTGTATTACGTATTCTAAAAGCAGAAAAGTACCATCCATACAAAGTACAGCTACATCAATAACTCAATGATGATGTTCCCGATCGCCGTGTGGAGTTCTGTGATATAATGCAGGATTTGTGTAACCGCAATCCACGTTTTATAAAACAAATTCTGTTTTCCGATGAGGCTACGTTTTGCCTAAATGGTTCAGTAAATCGTCAGAATTGCAGATGATAGAGTAGGGATAATCCTCACTGGATGATGGACGGCATACTCAATACCCTCAGAAAGTCAATGTTTGGGCAGGGATAATAAACGACAGGATTATTGGCCCGTATTTTTTCGAAGGAAATCTCACAGAGGAGCGTTACTTGGAATTTTTAAGAAATGAACTCATACCTAGCCTAGCCGATATTTTTCCAAACGCCAACAATCCTTACTCACCAAATGAAAGTATTTGGTTCCAACAAGATGGTGCACCCCCGCACTATGCACGTGATGTTCGCGAGTTTTTGAATAACTGTTTTCCTAGGAGGTGGATTCGTAAACGCGGACCGATAGAGTGGCCCCCAAGATCTCCAGATCTTACGCCCCTGGGTTTTTTCTTGTGGGGTTATTTGAAATCGAAGGTCTATGTAGATAGGCCGCAAAATCTACAAGAGTTGAAAAATCGAATTAGGATCGAAATTAACAGAATTACTCCGGAAGTTATTCGCAATGTGCAAGAGGAATAAGTCCGTGGATTTGCTTATTGTCAAGAGACTGGTGGATGGCATTTCGAACATCTCATTAAACTGTTCTATTTTGTTGGATATAAAGTTATTCTCTTATTGAAATAAAATATTAATTTTTGTTCACCCTGTACAAAAAAAAATCTAATTAATTATTATCATTGAATGCAGTATTGGAAGGCCTTTCAGATGAGGTATAACAAGACATCTATTCCAATTTAAAAAAATTACCGATTACGTCACCATGTCAAAACCAGTGACATAACCTCTTTAGAATATACATAAAAATATCGGCATTTCAAAATAAAAATCGACCTATTTCAGGATTTCTGTCAAAAGTACATGGCTTGCGAAATATCGAATTTATTCCATAATTTTGACGCGCACTGTATAAAGAGTATAAAATCGGTGACAAGGTGGACCCCTGTGGTACACCTGCCGCGATCGGATATCCTGAAGAGCTTGCATTACTCACTCTGACCCTAAAAGTTCGCCCCGTTAGGTACGATTCTAATATTTTAATGAGATGAAGAGGCATGCCCGCCTCTGACATTTACGCGATAAACCCTTCGCAAGGAATCTCTGAATCCGGGGTGTGCCGAATACATAAAGGATAATGTAAAAAAAAATTTATAGGTCGCGGAACGGAGAGGCTGGAGAGCCCTGTCAACCCCCCCTACAATTAATCAATCTTTAACTCTCCATTGTCTTTGAGATCGTCCAGCATTCCTGTTTCCAATAGGTGTTTGACTTTTTCCTACAAAAAAAGCGACTTCTACGATACCAAATACTGTTTAACATCGAACACGCCACCGAATCATCCATCACTGCTCTACATTCAATAATTTTCTAAGGAATGCGTATTATTACCGGTGCAGTCTTGACGATCGGACTCCTGGTGAGACGCCTTCGAAGCGAACCGTGGGGGGCACCGCACTCCACCGACCCGACCCTTTCAGATATGCAAATTTCCTCTAATGGTACTCATCAGTTACTCCACCCGTACGGGATTATTATGAATATTCATCCCCCACATTGTTTGTTATTACTGAAACTAATGAGGAGCATAAATTGTCGATCGGAGGAGCGATGTATTGTGATTAGTCGCGGTTTCGTATAATTGATGCGGACGTCTTGGAGATTGAAATATTGTTTCGTCTTGATGAGTTCCCTGCGAGGTGTGTTAGATGTTAGAAATATCGGAGAGGCCAAAAGGAGTGTGTAAAGCCTTCGTATGGTGTTCTAATCGAAATAATCGAGAATAATTTATAAAGAGTACTCATTCCATTCCTTCACATATTTTTTAATCACTCTAGTAATCAGTTTATTTCAGATTGGGTCGTGATATAAACTTTTTTAACAAAAAATTAAACCAACGAAAAAATAAACTGAAAAGCAAAAAATTCAATGAACCTTGTTAGCCTTGATAACTAAGCTCCTAAACCAATGTGGGTTAAGGATTTTGTGTCGGCGCCAAACAAACAAACAAACATGCAAATTAATTACGTAAAGCGTAAAATGATGGCAGCGGGGTGCCAGGCGGCGGCGGCGGAAATTGCCGAGCGTTCTCGAAAACAATATCAGCGAGACAGCTACCCCAACAGGCGCACGTGAGGGCACACGTCGATGCGAGTGGTCGTGCGGAGAGCGCATTTTTGGAATGTTATCATACCTCGCTTGAGTTTTCACGTTGAATTTTTATGTTATTTTGTTTTTATCGTTTCTTTGAAGTAATTTAATGATATTCGTTGACTGTTCGGCGCCGATTCGAAATTAGTTACATTAGTTTTGGAGCTCAGTTATTAGGACTAAAAAGGTTCATTTTATTTCTTGCTTTTCAGTTTATTTCTTCGTCGGTTTATTTTTTTTTTTAATTTTTTATTTTTAGACCAGGGTCGATAATTTTTGAAACCAAAAAAAAAATAGTAGGATGAAACCCATTGGAAAAGGAAGAGAATATAACGAAAAAGAAAGGAAAAATTATTTACGGGCGATCTGAGGTCGGGAAGTGGAAGGGGGTGAGTTTTTAAGGCCGAAAAACGGTTTATTTCGATTTCCGGCAAAACTACAAGTCTCATGGGAAAAAGTTAAATGGCAAAGTTGTAGGTAATAAAAAGATCTACTTTTGTATTCACACTTTTTTCACATAAACTCAAAATTTATGTGAAAAATTCTAATAACCAAGTTTTTGGTTTTTTATATTTATCTTTTACAAAAAAACTTTTTTATCCACGAAATTCGATAAAAATTTCGTTTTATATGTCCCAAACACACTGTAATTTTTTTTATTTAAAATATTTATGTTTTCTTGCTTATTTTGACTTAATATCGAAGAAGCACCCCAATTTTCAATCGAAAATTCTCCCATCAAAATATCAGCTTTTTTAAAAAAGTCGGAAGGCTTTTTGTTCGTTGAAATCTCTACTTTCTGATGGTATAAAAAAATACAGATTACTATGGTAAATGTTCTCAGAAAATGCAAAGAAATAACAGGTAGTAAGGCCCAGACCCTCCTACCCCCTTCCCCACTTCTCTATGAAATACCTTTTGATGGGCTAAAATTTTCCGTAGGTCACTCAGGTTTATAAGTTATCTCAAAATAGCAATAAATAGGCATCTACGCATATAATTTAAAGATTCTACAACTTTCTCAAAATATTGTGATGTCTTATTAACTTCACGTTTCTTTGCATTTTCTGAGAACATTTACCACAGTAATGTATATTTTTTTTCATACCATCAGAAAGAAGAGATTTCAACGAACAAAAAGCCCACCGAGCTTTTTAAAAAAGCTGATATTTTGACGGGCTAATTTTTTATTGAAAATTAGGGTGCTTTTTCGATATTAAGTCAAAATAATGTGAAAAAATTAATATTTCAAATCAAAAAAATTACAGTGTGTTTGGGACATGAAAAGGTAAGTTTTCACTGGAATTTCGTGGAGAAAAATTTTTTTTTGGGAAAGATAAAAATAAAAAACCAAAAACTTGGTTATTTCAATTCTTTACATAAATTCTGAGGTAATGTGAAGAAAGTGTGGGTGCAAATATTGTAGATCTTCCTATTACCTACAACTTTGTTCTTTAACTTTTTTCCATAGGACTCGTAGTTTTTCCGGAAATCGAGATAAACTGTTTTTTACCCTTAAAAACTCACCCCCTTCCACTGCCCGACCTCAGATCGCCCGTAAATAATTTTTCCAAAGGGTTTCATCCTACTATTATTTTCTTCAACTTTTCACCATTTTCAGAGGCTTCAGCCCTGGTCTATTTCACAAGCTTTCATTTAACTTGCTTCGTTCGTATGTCATTCTGTCATTCTTTTTGGTTCAAAATTTGTAATCCATTTTTGGAGCATTTGCCGACATCCGATTATGCTGAAATTTGGCAGGTGTTCATAATTCCGACAACAATGCATTAATAGATTTTTCTTAGAGAAAAAAACAAAATGGCGGCTCCAAGATAGCGGACGAGTTTTGTGATTATGGTACGATTCGATTCAAAATTGATATGTGGGGATTTTCGGAAACGAAAATTGTGAATTTTTTGTCAGCATTCAAAAATTCAAAATGGCGGCTCCACCATGGCGGACAAATTTTGGGATTATGGTTCGATTCGATTCAAAATTGGTATGTGGGAGGTTTCGAGATTTTGAATTTTTTGTCAAGATGGCGGCTCCAAAATGGCGGAGGAGTTCTGTGATTATGGTCCGATTCTATTCAAAATTTGTATGTAGGGGTTTTCGGAGTCGGAAATTGTGAATTTTTGTTGGAATTTACGAAACTGAAATAGCGACTCATAGAACTTTTGTTAGAGAAAAAAACAACAGAATGGCGCTATAATATGGCGGACGAGATTTAGGTTCATGGTCCGATTCGATTCGAAATTGGTATGTGGGGTTTTTCAAGTTCAAAGATAATTACTTTTTTCAGAATTCATGAAATCAGAATGGCGGCTCCAAGATGGCCGTCGATCTCTGTATGTATGGTCCGATTCCATTCAAAATTGGTATGTGGGGCTTTTCGGAGTCGGAGATTCAAGATGGAGAATGAGTTTTGTAAGTACGGCCCGATTCGATTCAAAATTGGTATATTGGGGTTTTTGGGGTCTGAGATTATGAATTTAGTCGGAGATCACTGATTTTAGTTGAAATTCATGAATTGAAGATAGCAACTCCAAGATGGCGGATGAAATGATCTTCAGATGGTCTCCTCATTGAAGGAGTAAATAGCTCAGAACTTAAAGGAAAAAAGGCCTCATACAGCGATGCTTCAACAAAAATGCATAGATCAAGGCGTTATTAAGTACTAGAAAGCAGAAAATAAAATGATTAATGAAAAAACTTTTAAAAACAAATTTTTATTCAAATGCACTAAAAAGTTAAAAATAATTTCTTAGATATGTGACGTAGCTTATTCCGTGAGTTATAGATTCAAAAGCTCTTTGGTTAGCCATTCTGTTATGTCCTTTGTGGTAGGACCATTATCCATTCCTTTCAGCACAAATGCGTGCTGTTTTTCGGATTTGTGGGTATAGGCGTGAAAACCTATATTTCTGCTTTTGATTCGCTCCTTTATTTCGTTAAAATCTTCCATGCATTCTGCATTCAGGGTATTATCTTGCGTGTATCTTATCGTTACCTTTTTTGTACATAGACCACGGAGTTCTGTGTGTCCATTTCGTTCCATCATCGGCTTCCCCTCTAGGATTATTGGGGGAATTGTAGTCCGATTTTGTGTCGGTTGATTTAATTGACTTTGCCTTTTTCCCGTCTTTTTCTGCCTTGTTGTTTTCCGTCCTCCTTTAGCTGCCTTAACGAAAATTATAATTTTTCTTTCCAGGTATTTCTTCGTGCATGTATCTTCCCTGTTTGCTGTGGGATTTTTTCTGTTGGGTTTTTTCCCTCGTGGTCAATTTTCCATCATTTTCGTCTTTCGACGAACTTGAGTACAGTTCTTCTGCTTCATTGCTTATTATGATTATAGGCTAGTAGATTCAGACAATCAATTAACATTAATTCCAAAAGTTTTCAAACTCCAATGGTATGTTAGTGCATCAATTAATACAAACTATAAAATTTTACAAAAGTCTGCGATGAACGGAACATTGTTTTAATTCCAAAAAAAGGTTTTCATGCTTTATTATTGCACTGAAAATTGCAAAAGTTCTGCAAACTAGGCATACTTATAGTAATGGTATTTTACAACCTGCATTAAGTTTGCAACCGTGTAAAAATTACGAAACCTTGTTTTTTGTCAATTGTTTGAGTTTTTCATTATAATATGTTTAAAAAAATCACAAAAGTTCTGCAAATTGGATAAGTGAATGGAAAAAAAGTTTAACATATTCACGTACATTTGCAACCAATTCTGAAAAACGCATCAACTATTTTACAAACTTTTTTATCGACGCTCCCATTTTCAATACACTCAAGTATTGAAATACTTACAAAAGTTTTTCATTGTGGTTGCAAATAAAGAGAATATCGGTCCCAGTGGATATGTAACTTTGCAACCTCATACGAAAAACGAAACCTATTAAACAATGTAAAATAATAATACTTGAGAAGTAAACCTTTATTCTTGTTAGTACATTGGTACCTGCTTGTCTACTTCTTTATTGACATCTGTCTCCATGACGACCAAAGCTTACATGATTACTCCACATCCTTCCACAAATGAAAAGGTTGAACAGAAACAAATGAAAAATATACAACTAAAAACCAAATTAGGACAACATAAAAAAAACAAAATCAGGACAACATGAAAGAAGATTATTCGAACTGAATCATTCATTATTAATTAATGAATTTTACTGAACATCAATTTAACTCAAAATATAATCTGACAGGTTTCCTAATCGTTCTAGATACCCTTCCTTCAGATCTTCCGGAGCCCTCAGAACTTTCATCAGATGGTTTACTGAAATCGGAAGATGAGGTTTTAAGTAGTTTTCTGTTTCTTCTTAGTATTTTTCCTGAGTCATCTTCCACTATATATGATCTTGGACTTTGATGTTCACCAATCACTGTTCCGGGTTCCCATATTCCATCTTTCCTAATAATGATTTCATCACCTTCTTTCACCTTGGGCAAATTCTTAACTCCTTTCTTGTCATAATAGCACTTCTGAACATGTTGATTCTTTATCAGTTTCCTTCTGACTTTCTCGGTGTTTACCCCTTCCTGTTTTAACAACCCGGAATAAACTGGTAACTTATCCCGTAATCTTCGGTTATTGAGAAGTTGGCTAGGCGAAAGTCCTATAGATACAATTGGTGAATTCCTATATTCTAGCAGACCCGCATAAAGGTCTTTGCTTTTTCGAAAAATCGATTTTGCTATGCCAACAGCTTTTTCAGCCAAGCCATTTGATTGAGGGTATGTAGGACTTGAAGTGATTGTCCTAAATTGCCATTCACTCGCAAAACTCAGAAATTCGATACTATTGAAAGGCATATTATCAGAACAGAATACGTCTGGAATACCTTGTGAACAAAAAATTTCCTTGAGTACTGAAATTATATCCGAGGACCGTTTCGACCTCAATTTACGAATTTCAAGCCACTTACTATAAGCATCTATCACAACCATATAGTCATTGTTCCCATAAAACATTATATCCCCTGCAACTCCTTCCCATGGCCTTAATGGAACCTGGGGTTGTGATAGAGGTTCGCTTGCATTATTTCTGGCGTATCTTTCGCAGACTTCACAATTTTTAACCAATGAAGCAATTTCACTTGACATTTTACGCCAATAAAAAACACTTCTTGCTCTAGCTTTGGTTTTATTTTCTCCAAAATGATTTTCATGCAGTAAAGACAGAATTTTTGTTTCAATGAAGAAGGAACAATCAACTTGTCATTCACAAAAAGTAGTTTTTCGCCTATAGAAATATCATTATTAATTTTCCTGAAATTTTCTAGCTCAATATCTAATTTTTTCCGTGGCCGACCCTTTTCGGTGAATTCAAACACCTCTCTTAAAATGGCATCTTTTTGTGTCTCTGATTGGAACTCTGATTTTCGTTCGTCTGACATTGGAATATATTTGGAGGCTAAGTATACAATTTTGTCTTCATCGTCTATTTCGTTTTCACCAGTTTCTGGCAAGGGGGCTCTAGATAAAAAATCGGCAATATACATAAGCGAACCTTTCAAATATTTCACATTCAGAGAGTATTTTAAAGTTTTCATTCGTATATTTTGAAGTCTACAGGTAAGTTGACTGATATTTTTTTTAAAGATGGATTCAAGAGGTTTATGATCTATATGAACCATCACTTCATGTCCATATATATAGAAATGAAATTTTTCACAGGCAAATTTTCCACAGTCTGTCAGACATCTCGAAGCAAATGCAATAGGTTGTCCGTTTTGTAAGAGACAAGAACTTAGACCATTTTGTGATGCATCCGTTTGTATGACCATCGGCTCCTTACTATTAAAAATTTTCAAATCAGGAGCTTTTGTTACTATCAGTTTAATTTTATCAACAGTTTTCTTATGTCTTTTATCGAATTTAAAAACAGCATTTTTTTTAATAGATCTCGAAGAGGGGCAGTTATTTGTGATAAATTGGGAATGAATTTTGTTAGATATTTCAAAAACCCCAGGAATCTTTCCAAAGATTTTGTGTCGGATGGATATTCAAGAAATGTAACAGCTTTGATATATTTGTCATCTAACTTGACCTCATTTTTTTAAATTACATGTCCGCAATACCTGACTTGGCAAACTTTAAAATTAAATTTTGTTTTTATTAAGTTTGACTCCGAATTGTTTTGCCCTTTCTAGAAAATTGATTAGATTTTGATCGTGTTCAAGTTCATTCTTGCCACAGATGACTGTATCATCAGAATAAATGAAAACACCCGGTAGATCCCCAAAAATTCCATGTTTTTTCGCTGAAAAACTTCGAGGGCTGATGAAATCCCAAATGGAAGCCGGTTAAAACGATATCGCGCAAATGGTTTATTGAAAGTACATAAATCTGCACTTTCATCGTCTAGCTTTATGTGCCATAACCCTTCTTTCATGCCGAAAACTGAAAAATCTGCCATACCTGTCAATTGTGCGATTATATCTTCTGGTTTAGGGATGAGATATAATTCCCTTCTAACAGCACTATTCAAGTCCTTCAGATCCACACATAAGCGCAACTCACCATTCATTTTTTCCCTTATTACTAAGTTGTGTACCCAATTGGTTGGTTTATCGATTCTTGGAATTATACCACTTCCTTCCAATCTTTCCAGTGTTTTTTTCAGTTTTTCTAACAGGGCGTGAGGAACTCGTCGGGGGGGATTCACTACTGGAATGGCATCAGATTTGATATGTATATGATATGTTCCAGGAAAATTTCCTGTCCCAGTAAATAAATCGGAATAATGACTGAATAAATCATTTTCAGACTTCAATGAATGATTCAGAATATCTACTCTCTTGATGAGTCCAAAATTAACACAGTCACTTAATCCTAGAATCGGTTCGGAATCAACATCAACTACTAGAAATTCAATTTAGCAATACCTAAAGGTTTAATTTTCGAACTATTGTTTCCAAACCCTAAAATCATGATATTTGTTAGTTGTATATTTACTTCTTGGAGTTTCGAGAAAATGTTTGATGGTAAACAATTTATTTCTGCTCCACTATCTAATTTTATCTTGATTTTCAAACCATTTACGATGATATACTCATACCAGACTTCTTGACGCTCAATTTATGTTTTCCTAACTTCACTCACGTATAAATCAATAGAATTATGTTTATTGGGATACTCCATGCAATAATGATCGTAAGGTTCCGACTCATCTTCCTGTATCTCGAGAATATTCTTTTTGTTTTTCAAAAATTCTAAACATTTCTTGACAAAATGCCCCTTCTTCTTACAAAATCCACATTCTTTACCAAACACTGGACAATTCCTAATTCTATGCGAGTAACCACAAAAATTGCAATCATCGATGATATCTCTTTTGACAGATTTTCTTTTGACTACGTTGATATTCACACTTGCTTCACGTTGAAATTCTTCTATTTGTTGCTTGCTGACTTCTACTGCTCGACTATATTCCGAAACTTTTTCCAGGGTTATATTTCCATCTCGTAGGAGAACTTCTTTCATATGCAAATCTCTAATTCCGAATATAACTTGATCTCTTATTATGCTTGACTCCTGATCCCCAAATACACATTTAGGAATGGAATTCTTCAGTTCGGTAAGGTAACTATCGAATGCTTGTCCTTCTTTCTGTATTATATTTCTGAATGCGAATCTTTCATACACAATATTTGCTCTTGGTTTACAATAGTTCTCGAATTCTTTGAGCAAATCCACCAGATTGATTGTTTCACTATTCAGCTTCAGTGAATTGAAAACTTTCAGACCCTCTTCACCAATGGCACTGAGGAAAATTGCAACTTTAACGTCTTCTTTCACATCGGTTCCATCTTTGCTTGAAGCTTTCATGAACAAATTGAACTGCTGCTTCCATAATATCCAGTTTTCAGCTAGGTTCCCTTCGAACGTTAGAGGTTTCGGTGGCCGAAAAATTGGTTCCATATTACTATCTTTCTATCTCAAATCTAGGATTATTGTAGTTCACTTCTGACACCATGTAAAATAATAATACTTGAGAAGTAAACCTTAATTCTTGTTAGTACATTGGTACTTGCTTGTCTACTTCTTTATTGACATATGTCTCCATGACGACCAAAGCTTACATGATTACTTCACAAACAACTAATATATTTCTTTTGCATTTTTACAACTTCTGAAATAATTGCGGAAGTTCTGCAAATTGAAATTTGAATTATTACTAGTATTTTACGTGGCCCAAGAGATTTGCAACCGTCATTGTTCAACGGATTTTTTTTTTATATAATTGATTTTTTTTTTGTAAACATTGTGCAAATATGTTCTAGATATATATCAGACCAACATATGTCTGCAGTGGTCCAGTTAAATACTTGATTTTCCATCGTGTATATGTGTTATATTTTAAACTGGTCGATTGAAATTGCATCCGAAGAATGCACTAATTTTCAGAGTACAAAATTTTGCTAAATTCTGGTTAAAGACTATTGGAAGTTATTAATTCCTATCGCATTAGAAACGACATGCAATCATTCTTGATTTAAAATTTTCTCTTGTCACAACATGTCTTTATAGCATAGACGAGATTTCAAAATAAATAATCGATGCTCTATGGAAGTAAAGATATTAAAACGTTATCGATTGTTAATTTCGCAAGTACATAATTACATCTCAAATTTTATTTTCACAGGTATGAATTTTTTGAATTGAATAAAATTATAATTTACCTTTCCACTCGACTTTCTCACTCCAATTGTGGTTTCGCAAGAGAAATTCTAATTAATCCGAATGGAGGACGGAAATGTTATCGACACGTAAGAATCATTTTCTTGATTTATAAACATTTTGAAAATAAAGAGGGAAAAACATGTTGGTGGGTGATTCCATTTCAATTGTGAATGTGCATTGTTTTTGGCTAATTATGTAGTTGTCTGTCATAAAAATACAATTATCAGTGCTCT
Organism: Gonioctena quinquepunctata; assembly: GCA_018342105.1. Classification (NCBI taxonomy): domain Eukaryota; kingdom Metazoa; phylum Arthropoda; class Insecta; order Coleoptera; family Chrysomelidae; genus Gonioctena; species Gonioctena quinquepunctata. The sequence continues at coordinate 119,705 of JAFIRS010001109.1, forward strand.
TGTTATTCTGGTAATAAATCATGTTACTATACTGCTGTGAATTCATTACTCTGTAAACAAAACACTGTAACGTAACACAGTTGTAGGTTAATCGTACTAATATACAACTGTACGAGTGTTTTTTCAATCTCAATATTTCCTTCATTTTTTAATGAATCAAGAAGATTATGAGAACGTGTCGAGAGATTATCGATCCTTCATCAAACGTACTCAGAGTATTTTTTATGCAAATTCCTAATTGTAATATGATGTTTTGAATTCATATCGAGAACATTAGCTTTCAACATTGAATGGTTTCACCTACCGTTGACGTCATTTATTAGGTATATCAAAATCATGATTATTCAGATAACACGAGTGTTGCAAAAAGAAATATTTTTTTAATTCCTAATGTTCCGCATTGTAACACAGTTCACAAATTATGATACTGCCACCAATTAATAAAATTAGTTGTCTGCTCGATTCGCAAAACTTTTGTTTTTTTGGTAGAGTACAAATACGATTTTTTTATTTTTTACTTTACCCACATTTCCGTGTTGCAGACGAGGTTGCAAATTAATGAAAGCATTGACGCCAGGACATCTCCATTTGCAACCATTATTTGAAACTTTTGTAATAATGCCGATACTATTTTAATAAAAAAAACAATTTAATGAAAAAATATATTCTCCGTTTGACGCAAGAGGTTCCAAATTAAATCTCTTGTTAAGAACATTATTTTAGTTATATATTCGAGTTTGCAGAACTTTTCATCGAAAAATTAGGACCAACAACATTTTTTTTTCGATAAAACAATTATTTTACTTTGGTTTCAATGGTTTTAAATTTATCGGAGGATGTAAATTGCTATTTTTCAAAACTTCGGAAGTTTGCAGAACTTTTCCAAATTTTTCCACGCTAATAGTGTGGAAATTCATTAAATCCTGATTTTCAACATCTTTCGCTCAAAAAAAATTGTTGCAAAATCACACTGAATATCATATGAAAGTCCTCTCCACTCTACTGAAGTTTTGAAACTTTTGTAATTATTATTAAATTTTGGGAAAATCATGTCTATCTCTAGTGGCCTACTATAGGCAATAGGTGAAGTTCTTTACTTTTTTCTGTTTTTTTTTCCATTTTTCCCGAATCCTCTTTTCTTTTTCCCATCTGACGCTCTTTAACTTTCTTTTGAAATACCAATTTTGAATAGAATCGGACCATAATTTTAAAAAAATGTCCGCCATATTGAAGCCGCCATTTTTTTCCCCCAACAAATGCAAAATTTATAATGCATTGTCACTCCCGAACAGCATTATAGCGACGGAAACTGATACTGCAACTTCGACTCGGTGGTTATCACGTAATCACCACTAAATCTACCACTATACAGTAAGACTTACTGAAATTTTATATGTGTATGGTTGTAGTCACGTAATTCCCATCTATGGTAGCCACTCAACAGTTCTATAACTTATTAGTGTCATTTGAGGTGTCTGAAACATTATGGCCACTGAGCAAATCACTTTAAAGGTTTTCAAACTCAAAAGTTGAAAATAACCGTTGCGGTAACCATCATGTACCACTTAAATATCACTCTGAAGTCACAGTCACTTTCAAGAGAGTATGATAGTTTCGGTGACGTTTTGGTAACTTCCATAAAACCTTCAATGTGGCAGGCACTTGATTGTGATATGTGGTGATGGTTGCCACGTTCTTGCTCCATAAGTGATTACAATAACCTTCAAAATTCACCATTTCGCGCGATGACGGAAGCTAACCCAAGTTTTCTCAAATTATTTTATTGTGGCTTACAAACAGTTTGTTTAACCTGTTACGTGAAACATGAATGATTCTATTCAATATGAAATGGGTTATGCGTTTTCAATAGACAATTTTCCTTGATTTTGAAGTGACCTTGGATTGGTCCGTGCGATGACGAAAACTAACCTAACTTTTCTGAAATTATTTTATTGTGGCTTACAGAAAGTTCGTTTTACCTATTACGTGAAACGTGAATGATATCCATTCGAAATAAAATGGATTATGTGTTTTCAATGGAAATCTTTTCTTGATTTTGTAAAAAAGGTTAATTTAAATAGATCGGATCTCTGACTTGTGCTCCTGCTTAATATTTATACTTTAATTGTTAACTCTGTTCTTTTTTAACAATTAATGAACATGTACCCACAATTTCGAGGTTAAAACTTTGAAGTGGCAAGTTATAATAGCCCGACGTGTTCCCCCCTTTCAAGGGTATAAGACCTATTGTAATTTTTAGGTTATAACTTTGAAGTGGCGAGTCATGGGCCTGCGACGTGAGTGCCACTTTCCAGTGGTGGAAAAGTTAATAATTCAGTTCCACTGGGCACTTCATGATGGGAGGAGCTTTAGAGTGGTATATTTACACTTTCTGCCACTTTAAAGTTATATTCTCCAAAAGCCACCATATTTACAGGAATATGCTGGGTCGCCATTATTAGAGAAATGATCGAAATATTGAATTATGATTTATTTGTCATCAGCACTGCATCAAACGTAGTAATTTGTTACGTAAATATTTGTTTCAACCAACCAAGATTGATAAAACAATGTTTGAGGGATTTAAGCGCATAATTTCAGAGGCGAGTTATTCCCAAAATTCATAATGTTTTCCTTAAATAAAGTGTATTCAGATGGCGTGTGCTCACAATCAAGCTACAACACACATATTTCACAAAAAACTTTCAATCATCTTAATTTTATCCCGATCAGAAGTATCCAAATTCAATATACTCACTTGAGCGTTTGTATGTTTATATGCTATATATTTTTGAAGTTTATCGAGTGTTAGAAATGAATCAGGCAAAATGGAAGATTGAGGAACATTTATCACAAAAATATGTTGCTGAACAGAGATCGAGCTACAAATTATTTACACAAACGCAGTCAGTTGTTCAACGTGTCTAGTGTCGGCCACTACATATCCGCGTTTTTGCCAGGTGACCACAACGTGGTTGGAATGTGGCTATCTGAGATCCAGGAACGTAGATCGGAACGTAGCAGCCACCAAAAAAGTGTTCCCCATTTTGGTAGCCGCCGCGTGATAGAACCGTGTATATTACGTGGTAGTGGTTGTGGCCAAACACTTCAAAGTTCTCCAGAACCGTGGCCGCTACGTTCTGTCCACTTGAAATGCTACTTGGGCGCTCTGGAATTATGTATACCTGCCAAATTTCAAATCAATCGGACGATAAGAAGTGGGTCAAATTTAACTTGATTTGATTACAGACAGACAGACAGACATTCATACAGACACCGAGACAGGTGAAACTAAATAAAAAGCTTATAAAAATATACGCGTCGACTAGAGAACATCCTCCTTCTGTTTCGTCGGTTTGAAATAAAAGGGACAGTTAGGTTCAATTTCCCTATCGCAAAACGGTCTGCATGACATACCTAACTGCCCGCTTCTGTAAGACAAAGACAAACACTGAAGTTTTTCACATTTTCATGTAATTTTTCCATAACAACGCTAGCTAAAAATCGTCTTCAATTCCCTAAAGATGGCAATTTGTAACGAATTAGCTAAACATCGAGGAGAAGAGATCGACCAGGTGCGCAGCGTGATTCCGGCAGTGCCAAGAAAACGTCCAGATGAACCGTTGAATTGTTTAGTCTACCCACATCTATTCTAATTACCGCTACCTCAATATAATAATTGCATTTACGTCTGAAATTCGAAAATTATTGTTTGCGCATATGGTCGGTCCACTTGCTGCAAGCTATTCGCCGGCGTGAAATTATAGTTACTGAGAATGTTCATTTTCGAGATTTATTGAAAGTCTGAGAGATTTTATTCATATTCACAAGATTTTTGAAAACAGGAACGGATACAGTTCCCGAAAAGTCAATAGTGTATAGAAAAGTATCTTTTAATTCGATATTGTTATGATTTTTTATCAATTTTTGGGTTATTTCCCCTTGTAGACCAGGGCTGAAGCCTTTGAAAATGGTAAAAAGTGAAAAAAAAAATAGTAGGATGGAACCCATTGGGAAAGGAAGAGAATATAACAAAAATGAAAGGAAAAATAATTTACGGGCGATCTGAGGTCGGGAAGTGGAAGGGGGTGAGTTTTTAAGGGTAAAAAACGGTTTATCTCGATTTCCGGCAAAACTACGAGTCCAATGGAAAGAAGATGAAGTTGTAGGTAATGAAAAGATCTACAACTTTTGTGTCCACACTTTTTTCACATAACCTCGATATTTAAGTGAAAAATTCAAATAACCAAGTTTTTGGTTTTTTATTTTTATCTTCTACAAAAAATTTTTTTTTCACGAAATTTGATGAAAACCTTCTTTTTTATGTTCCAGAAACACTGTAATTTTTTTGATTTAAAACATTTATTTTTTCACCTTATTTTGACTTAATATCGATAAAGCACCCTAATTTTCAATCGAAAATTCTCCCGTCAAAATATCAGCTTTTTCAAAAAAGTCGGTGTGCTTTTTGTTCGTTGGAATATCTACTTCCTGATGGTATAGAAAAAAGTACATTACTATGGCAGAAAATGCAAAGAAACGAAAAAAACTCGAATCCGAATTTAATAAGACATCTACAATATTTTGAGAAAATTGTAGAATCTTCTTTAAATTATATGCGTAAATGCCTATTTATTGCTATTTTGAGATAACTTATATACCTGAGTGACCACGGAAAATTTTAGCCCATCAATAGGTATTTAATAGAGAAGTGGGGAAGAGGCTTGGAGGGTCAGGGCCTTACTACCTGTTATTTCTTTGCATTTTCTGAGAACATTTACCATTGTAATGTATTTTTTTTCACACCATCAGAAAGAAGGGATTTCAACGAACGAAAAACCCACCGACTCTTTTGAAAAATCTGATATTTTGACGGAAGAATTTCTGGACTACATTCAGGAGAAACATCCAACAGCTGAAACCATAATCATGGGAGACTTTAATGTACATAACGCTGCCTGGCTCAAATTCTCTAACAAAACAGATGATGCGGGTCGTCAAGCCGAGGCCTTCGCCATCACTCATGGTCTAGAACAACTGGTCGAGCTACCAACCCGCATCCCTGATTTCAACAACCAGTCTGCCAATACACTAGATCTTTTCCTCACCACCAATCCTGACCCGTATAGAATAGAAGTTTGTGCCCCACTTGGAAACTCTGATCACACCCTAATCTCCACAACATGCTTTTTACATTTACCATCGAGCTGCACAATACCACCCCGTCTCATGTGGCATTACAATTCGGCCGACTGGGAAGGTCTTCGTATGTTTTTCTCAGCGTTTCCATGGAAGAGAGTTTGTTTCTCTTCAGTAGATCCAACACGATGTGCTGAGACAATTTCTGAAATCATCATGTTGGGGATGCAAACTTACATACCGAATACCTAAAGAAGAACATCATCCGATAAGACCTGGTTTAACAGAAACTGCTCTAGAGCTGTGGCTTCCAAACAGGCAGCATACCATCGATGGCTAAAAACTCCGGGCCCTGAGACCAGAGCAGCATATGTCGAGGCTAGAGGCATATGCAAAGAGACAATAGAATGCTCAAAAGATGCCCACAATGCCAAAATAAGATCAAAACTTGCTGAATGTCCTAACGGATCCCGTTCATTTTGGTCTTTCGCCAAAGCTGTGGGTAGAAACTTCACTTCCAGCTCATTTCCTCCTCTAACCAAAGAAGATGGAACACTAGCAACGACTGCCCAGGAAAAAGCCAATATCTTTGCGCACCTATTTGCTGGGAATTCCACTCTGGATTCATCGGGAAAACAACCCCCGAACATTACACCTATTGACAGTCACATACCCGAGATCACCTTTCGCCAACGTACCATCAGAAAGATTTTGCTGGGTCTCAACACCAACAAAGCCTGTGGATCTGACGGAATCCCGCCGATTGTTCTCAAGAAATGTGCCCCCGAACTAACACCTGTTCTTTGCAAGTTGTTTAACCACTCTTACAACTTGGGGGTATTTCCGTCCAATTGGAAAATTGCAAGAGTACAGCCAGTCCCTAAAGAAGGCAAAAAGGCCCTACCTAGCGACTACAGACCTATCGCACTGCTATCTGTTAGTTCAAAGGTCATGGAAAAAGCCATCAACATCGAGCTCATGAAATATCTGGAAGACTCAGGAATTGTCAACGATAGGCAATATGGCTTCCGCCATCAGAGATCAACTGGTGACCTGCTCGCTTACGTCTCACATATATGGCAGCTATCTATTGAAAAGTATGGAAAAACTTTAGCTGTGGCATTAGAAATCTCCAAGGCGTTCGATCGAGTTTGGCACCAGGGACTCCTCGCCAAGCTTCCGTCTTATGGCTTGCCCCCTCAGCTGTGTTCTCTGCTTGCTAGTTTTCTCTCAAACAGGTCTCTCCATGTAGTGGTCGATGGAGTTTCATCTGACACTCTACTCATAAATGCTGGTGTTCCGCAAGGATCTATTCTCGCACCAACACTATTTCTACTTCACATCAACGACCTGTTGAAAGCAACTTCATGTCCAGTACACAGCTTTGCCGATGATAGTACCCTCCATACCGCTTTCTCTTCCAGGGCCCCTATATCAGCCCGTGAAACCAGAAATGAACGAGGAAGAAATGTTAATAATATAAATATGGACTTAGCAACAATTCTCGAGTGGGGATCTAATAACTTGGTAGAATTCAATGCAAACAAAACACAAGCATGTCTCTTGTCTAAAAAAGCCGATCTCACTGTGCCTAACATAACTTTGTCAGGAGTAACCATACCACTGAAGTCATCCATATCGATGCTTGGTATTACTATCAGCAATAACCTTTCCTGGGAAAATCACGTGAGGTCCACTGCCAAAAGTGCATCCCAAAAACTTGTTTTTTTGTTTCGTGCCAAGAGCTATTTCACCCCCACTCAGCTGCTTATGATCTATAAGGCACAGATCCGACCTGTCCTGGAATACTGTTCCCATATTTGGAGCGCGGCACCTAAACATATCCTGAGGCTATTGGATTCTGTCCAAAAAAGGGCAATTCGTCTCGTCGGTGATGCCTCGCTTACAAACTCGCTCACTTGTCTGGAACACCGTAGAAAAGTTGGCGATTTGTCTCTATTTTATAGATATTTTCATGGGCGATGCTCTTCTGAAATATCAACAATCGTTCCTGCTTTGGCAGTCTCTTCGAAACTAACCCGTCAAGTTCAGTCATCACACCCCTTCGTGGTCACTTTGGAGACCTGCAGAACATCACTTTCCAAAGACTCGTTCATCCAACGAACAGCGAGGCTTTGGAACTCATTGCCTAGGGAGGTGTTCCCCGAGGCATACAACCTCCAGAAATTCAAGAAGAATACCAACTCCTACCTTCTTTCCCTTGGTTCCCACGATGTTCTCTGAACATTACAGCATATCCCTTTTCGTGGGAACCAGAACATAAAAAAAAAAAAAAAATTGAAAATTAAGGTGCTTTTTCGATATTAAGTCAAAATAGGGTGGAAACTTGAATATTTTAAATAAAAAAAATTACAGTGTGTTTGGGACATAAGAAAGTGAGTTTCCACCAAATTTCGTGGAATTTTTTTTTTGTAAGAGATAAAAATAAAAATCCAAAAACTTGGTTATTTGAATTTTTCAGATACATTTCGAGATTATGTGAAAAAAGTGTAGGTACCAAAGTTGTAGATCTTGTCATCACCAACAACTTTGCCATCCACCTTTTTTCTATAAGGCTTGTAGTTTTGCCGGAAACCGGGATAAACCGTTTTTTACCCTTAAAAACTCACCCCCTTCCACTCCTCGACCTCAGATCGCCCTTTCATTTTTGTTATTTTCTCTTCCTTTTCTAATGGGTTTCATCCTACTATTATTTTTTTTGGTTTCAAAAATTATCGACCCTGGTCTATTGTATGAGGACCAGAACTAATATGACACTCTGAATATACCATAAATCCCCGACCGCGAAGGGTTTTTATCAATCTGCTTTCTGCAAATTGCAAAAAAGAGGCGAATCGTTTTGGGCCGGACAGCCTGCGATTTGAAAAAGAGTATTGTAAGTTGAAAAGGGAAACATTCTCAATTGAATATTGATAGAAAGATTTTATGAACATCCTGTTTATATTTTCAACAAATCAGTATTGTAAGTATTTCTATTTGAAATATAAAAATTGGATGCGCTTCCGGTCAAACCGGAAGTGTCATATTTGGTTGGATACTTGCTAAATTGTACATTTATAACAACAAATCGAATTTCCGAATTTGAAACATCCATATAAAATAACAACGAATATACAGGGGGTCAATTGGTTCCGGGTCACCCGGTATAGTAATCGGACAACAAGATAATAATGATAACAATACATTGTCTTGTGATTGGGTTTTCTCCTGTTAGACAATGAACTCTTTTTTTTATATTTAAATCTCTAATTCCGGGACGTGAGTTTTTCAATCGAAAAATATTTCAGATGTTTTCCGTTTTCCATTTGATCGCCTAGAAGTGCAAAGTGAAACTACAACCAAGTTTCGTGGGACGGTGTTGAGCAAGTGATGAAAAACCAATAGCGACTTGGCTGTGAATTCGGGAGCGCCTGGACGGTGTTGTAAACTAATCAGCCTTATGAACAGAAATACTTTTGATGTTTTTCCGAATTGTCTGTCATACTCTGGCATTCTTTCAGAACAAAAATAAGTACCTCGCAGAGGATTTTTGTGTTTTAATTTTCACGAACTGGTTTCTACCAAGGCGTAGAAGAGCCAACAACAAAATATTTTTGAAAAATTTGGAATTGCCACTTTGAACTGACAATTGTCACTTTGAAGTGACAATTGTCACTTTGAACTGACAATTGTCACTATGAAGTGACAATTATCACTTTATCAATCTGCTTTTTGCAAATTTCAAAGAAGAGGCGAATCGTTCTGGACCGGACAGCCTGCGATTTGGAAAAGAGTATTGTAAGTTGAAAAGGGAAACATTCTCAATTGAATATTGATAGAAAATTTTATGAACATCCTGTTTATATTTTCAACAAATCAGTATTGTAAGTATTTCTATTTGAAATATAAAAATTGGATGCGCTTCCGGTCAAACCGGAAGTGTCATATTTGGTTGGATACTTGCTAAATTGTACATTTATAACAACAAATCGAATTTCCGAATTTGAAACATCCATATAAAATAACAACGAATATACAGGGGGTCAATTGGTTCCGGGTCACCCGGTATAGTAATCGGACAACAAGATAATAATGATAACAATACATTGTCTTGTGATTGGGTTTTCTCCTGTTCGACAATGAACTCTTTTTTTTTAAATCTCTAATTCGGGACGTGAGTTTTTCAATGAAAAAATATTTCAGATGTTTTCCGTTTTCCATTTGATCGCCTAGAAGTGCAAAGTGAAACTACAACCAAGTTTCTGGACGTGTTGAGCAAGTGATGAAAACCAATGCGACTTGGCTGTGAATTCGGGAGCGCCTGGACGGTGTTGTAAACTAATCAGCCTTATGAACAGAAATACTTTTGATGTTTTTTCCGAATTGTCTGTCATACTCTGGCATTCTTTCAGAACAAAATAAGTACCTGCAGAGGATTTTTGTGTTTTAATTTCACGAACTGGTTTCTACCAAGGCGTAGAAGAGCCAACAACAAAATATTTTTTGAAAATTTGAATTGCCACTTTGAACTGACAATTGTCACTTTGAAGTGACAATTGTCACTTTGAACTGACAATTGTCACTATGAAGTGACAATTATCACTTTATCAATCTGCTTTTTGCAAATTTCAAAGAAGAGGCGAATCGTTCTGGACCGGACAGCCTGCGATTTGGAAAAGAGTATTGTAAGTTGAAAAGGGAAACATTCTCAATTGAATATTGATAGAAATATTTTATGAACATCCTGTTTATATTTTCAACAAATCAGTATTGTAAGTATTTCTATTTGAAATATAAAAATTGGATGCGCTTCCGGTCAAACCGGAAGTGTCATATTAGTTGGATACTTGCTAAATTGTACATTTATAACAACAAATCGAATTTCCGAATTTGAAACATCCATATAAAATAACAACGAATATACAGGGGGTCAATTGGTTCCGGGTCACCCGGTATAGTAATCGGACAACAAGATAATAATGATAACAATACATTGTCTTGTGATTGGGTTTTCTCCTGTTCGACAATGAACTCTTTTTTTTATTTAAATCTCTAATTCCGGGACGTGAGTTTTTCAATCGAAAAATATTTCAGATGTTTTCCGTTTTCCACTTGATCGCCAAGAAGTGCAAAGTGAAACTACAACCAAGTTTCTATATACTCTGGCATTCTTTCCTAATCAGCCTTATGAACAGAAATACTTTTGATATTTTTCCGAATTGTCTGTCATACTCTGGCATTCTTTCAGAACAAAAATAAGTACCTCGCAGAGGATTTTTGTGTTTTAATTTTCACGAACTGGTTTCTACCAAGGCGTAGAAGAGCCAACAACAAAATATTTTTAAAAAATTTGGAATTGCCACTTTGAACTGACAATTGTCACTTTGAAGTGACAATCGTCACTTTGGAGTGACAATTGTCACTTCGAACTGACAATTGTCACCTCGAACTGACAATTGTCACTTCAAAGTGATACTTGCCACTTTGAACCGACAATTGCCACTTTGAACCTAAATTGTCCCTTTGAAGTGACAATTATCACTTCGAATTGACAATTGACAATTTGGAGTGACAATTGTCACTTGGAACTGACAATTGTCCCATTGAAGTGACAATTATCACTTCGAATTGACAATTGTCACTTTGGGTGACAATTGTCTCTTCGACTGACAATTGTACTTCAGACTGACAATTGTCACTTCAAAGTGACAATTGCCAGTTTGAACCGACAATTGTCCCTTTGAAGTGACAATTATCACTTCGAATTGACAATTGTCACTTTGAAGTAACAATTGTCACTTCAAAGTGACAATTGTCAGTTCAAAGTGGCAATTCCAAATGTTTTTAAAAATATTTTGTTGTGTAAAATAAATAATTTCGACATAAAATAAATAGATACTCAAGTTCCTGAAATACGTCAACACAGACATGAAGCAAAGGAACAACTGTTGTTCCTTTCACTCTGTATGAACGAATATTTTATATTATTCGAAATATTACTTCAAACTCGGAAAGCCATCCTAAATAGTCTTGAGAATGAAACAATAAAGTTTCGAAACGTCGACAATTTAAAAATTGGTTGTTTTCAACATTTCGACCGAATTTCCGCAAATCCAACGATTGAAAAGTTAAATGTAATGCACTTTAACTACTAAGAGTGAACATCGTTACTTGTACTGTAAAAGCAATACGCAATATTTTGTTGAAAATTATACGAGTTAGTATTATTTAGAGACCGTTCAACGTTCTTACATTGTTTCAAGGGTAAAAGTGGGATCCCATATCTAGGTACAATTGTGAACCTCGTTCTTTTTCTGACTATAATATTATTTGATAATTTCATCAAATAGTTTTGCGTTGAATCTGATGTTATTTAGTGGTTTCCCGTCAGGTTAAAGCTAGCCGGGGTTATATGGGTACTTTTTTAAATTTGTTAAACTACCTGGCGCCCTCACTTTTTTTGTTCTCAAGACCCCATGAACCTGCGACCTTAATAAACTAACGAGCAAGCACATTACTTGTCATATCCAAAACCCCAAAACTATTTTCATTTTGTGAATTGAAATACACCCAGGCAGATAGGAGGCGTAACTTCAACGAGAGTGACGTTATAATATTTCTTTCAACAGACAAAACCTCTCACCACTCATTGTATCCCAAAAATGGATTAAAAAAAGAAAAGATATCCCAGTATTCAAAGAAAGTGAGATACTGAACATAGGAAAATTCCATCTGAAATCAGTCATAAGATTCATGATAAAGAACAACAACTACAAAGTAAGTTTAAAACATTGCCAAAATACAAGAAATGCCACTAGAGGCTACGTTGAGGTGCAAAACCCCAAACACAAAGCATGTCGAAACCACATCTACAGTGTGTGGGCCCAAAAGTTTACAATGATTTATCTGATTGTTCAAAGCTGAAGAATTATTACAGAATTAAAAAAACCTTAACGGAATGGATTGTTGACAGTAAATATAAAATAAACTATATAATATAATGATGGGATACAAGAAAAGAAATCAAACTAGAAATAAATGCATTTCTAGAATTAATTTTATTAATTTATCACAAAACGTCTTATTAACTGACAAAATGTGATATAATTACTTAATAACTACAATAAAAACCTCAAAGATAACTGAATAATAGATATAGGGGTGCACACACAGTATTATAAATACCATTGTGCATCTAATAATTTTAGCAGTATTATGATGATAGCCTATTAAGTCAGGGATTATATGAGTGATGTAAGAATTACCTGAATTTACACTAACTTAATTGAGTATTATGATTAGAAATTCTAACTCTAACTGTAAAATGTATCTCATAAGTATCTTATGAGTTCATACAATTTGTACCTGCTGCTGCTAAATAAATAAAATAAAAAAAATTCCCAAGGGTCAGAATGAATGAACCACTAGGCAGTATTTTTGATGGCAACCAAGTAGCTGAATAACCAAGGATGACTTCTCTAAATGGCTGCAAATTTTTGCGGAACAATTGAATTATATTGAAAAAAAATTGTTATTTTGATTGTAAATGGTCATATCAGTCATAAAGACCTTGATGTTATTCGTTCTGCCAAAAACCATCACATCTACATGCTTGGCATACTTCCACATTTTGCCCACGAACTTCAGCCTCTGGATAGATCAATAATGAATCCTCTCAAAGATGCTTATGATGAAGCTTGCTCACTGAGGATGCGAAAGTATCCGAGCATGAAAAAAACTCTCTAGGACATTTCTAGTTTGGTGAATCTAGCATATTCTCACTTTGCAGAATGGAATTGGCGCAGTCAGGGTTCTCTTGTACTGGAATCAGTTCATTGATCCAAAATATTTTCAGTGATTTTATATTTTTCAGTATCACTTATTATTTGGCCACGAGATGAACCGACCAATAATACGGATGAAACTGAAGCTGAGCCGCCTTCACACATTCGATCATCTTCAGAAGCTGGCCCATCTTCGAGAACTGTGCTATCGTCAGGAGCTTTTGTGGTGGGGTCGAAAAACTCATGGGCACTGATCGCTTGGTGTCCATCGCGTATCAGTAGTGTCTGACTCTTACTGACAAAAACCACCCCTTGCCCTCTCTTGTACTTGGAACCGTCAGAGAAACATAACCTTAAGTACAAGCGACGTGCTACATTTCTGTCGTGCTATTTGGTCAATATGTCGTCCAAGCTGTGTTGAAAAATCGAATTAGGATCGAAATTAACAGAATTACTCCGGAAGTTATTCGCAATGTGCAAGAGGAATGTGTCCGTAGATTTGCATATTGTCAAGAGACTGGTGGATGGCATTTCAAACATCTTATTTAACTGTTCTATTTTGTTGACTATAAAGTTATTCTCTTATTGAAATAAAATATTAATTTTTGTTCACCCTGTACAAAAAAAATATAATTAATTATTATCATTGAATGCAGTATTGAAAGGCCTTTCAGATGAGGTATCACAAGACATCTATTCCAATTTATAAAAATTACCGATTACGTCACCATGGCAAAACCAGTGACATAACCTCTTTAGAATATACATAAAAAAAACGGCATTTTAAAATAAAAATCGACCACGTCCAAAAAACCAAACATATATCATGAAAATTTACGAGACTCTAAAATTAAAGTTAGTGTAGCAAGTTTTTTCGACGAGGGCAGTCTTTAGTTTTGGTTTGAAAACATCGATATTTGGCGTAGTTTTGATGGAATCATCGAGCTTATTATAAAGTATGGGCCCTAGATGAAGATGGCCTATTTGATAAAGGGTAGTTCTCTGCGTTTTGGGTATCAGTAGGTCTCTAGAACGTGTCAAGTACTGATACTGGTTTGGTGCAAAGTTGAGTCTATTTTTATATACGTGTATGCAAAGTTCGTAGATATAAATTCTAGCAATAGTAAGAATTTTCAATTCTCCGCATTTATTTCTACATGATTGTCTCCTCTCCATTTGTGCAATGATTCTGACTGCATATTTTTGTAAAATAAAAACTATTTCCGCAGAGGACCCTATACCCCAGCTCAAAATTCCATACCGTAAATGACAATGTATGTATGTGTATATAACAACGTTAACTTAAATAATGTCCAAAGGATCGCAATCCTATGTTTCATCAACACCTGATTTGTAATCAAGAGAATCGGAAAACTGCATTCCATGAAATCTATTGTTATTGTAGGTGTACCTAAATTGCACGAATATTGCTGAGTCGAACATTTTTTATCAAATAATACTTAAAGCACGTACGTCACAAAGCAAATAATGCAGTGGCGTAGCTTCTCACTTCAAGAAGGCGTGATTTACCTATATTGAATTGTTTATGAAATTCATTTAGGCAGTGTCAAAAAACAATACAACATAAATAGACACAATTTTCGTTTCAGAGGCTTGTGTGATTTCTCAAGTAAATGCAACAACTAGCAGCACACAGAATTGGTGGTATTTGGGCTGAAAATCCAATTATTAATAAAATATTTCCAATGAGCATTTCCAGGGGCAGTTAATGATTCTTGTGGAAACGAAAATGTAGTCAGGGTGCCAGTGAGTCCAACATAGACTTTGCTGGGTCTGCATTATATTTACATTGAAAAAAGTATGATAGAAAGAAATCAAAACGGAAAACTAATTTCAGATAGTGAATATAGAGCTCTACAGTTTGCGGAAAAAAGCTCTGGTGCTTCAAGTTTCAAATAAACCAAGTGGAAGTAGCCTCCATAGAAGTATTCAACCCCATTAAAGCGAGGACAGAATAAATTCCAAAATCAGCACATCCTGAAAATATTGATGTCTCAATCACTAGCAGTGAGGTGAGAGATGTGAAATTCACTGGTAGAATCTTGCAGAAGTCTATTTATTAAACAAATAACCAATGAAAATGAAACAATAATTATAACCACCTGTGCAACAGCAAATTTCCTGAGGTGCTGGATGTTTTTAATTGGGATGGTAGATTTGTCATCCAATATATTTTGGTCATCTGTGCATTCAAGGCCACATGACACGAGATTTTGAACCAACTCTACAATCGCAGAGATAAAACCGACGGAAGAAATGTCGCCGAAATAAATGCCGCCGAAAAAAAAACACCGAAAGATGTAAGTCCATTTTGGGAGAGGACATAACCCTAAGAGGCCGCTTCTACCACCTGTGCCAGAGTACACATAGAAAAGACCAAGAGCTGGAGATGCAAACATAATATAACCAGAATCATCGATTTAGTAATTTTGTTGGTATGGTAGACGGACAAAGTCGCAAGTGGCATGGAGTTTCTCTATTTGTTGTAAGAACTTCATACTGCTGTGCAAAGAGTACTGAAATGAACGTTTTGAGATAAGCAAACGTAATAAGATCCACAGTTGATCATATTTGTTTTGTCTCCGTTTTTATATAAAGATTTGATTGTACCTATTTTGAACTCTTTCGGAAAGTATCCTATTTCAAAGCTTTTGTTGATGAGGCATGTAAGTGGACTTTTGATTTGGGATTATTTTAAGAGTGTCTGAGCGAATTTCGTCGTAGCCTGGTGATTTTCAACCGAAGAAACCAAAAAGGAGGAGGTTCTCTAGTCGACGCGTATATTTTTTTTATGTAAGATCACGCATAACTTTTTACTAAGACGTCCAATTCCGATAATTCGTTTTTCAGTGGATAGGATGTACTTTGAAATTGGTCCCATTTGAATATGAGAGATGAAATCCACCCCAAAGGGTAGCAAAATGAAGGATTTTGATCACTCACCCTCTGAATTCTGGTCCGTTAACCGATTCTATCAGGCATAACTTTGTACTGGGGTCTTCGATTTGGATGATTCTATTTTTATTAGATGAGATATACCTCATAGTTGATCATATTTGAATTTCGAATGGAATTAATCCCTTCTACGGGTAGAAAAATAGGGAAAATTGATTTTTCACTTGTGAACATTGGCATGACAGATCGCTACTGTCATTATTTTTGTTCTCCTACATCCGTCACAATCATTATATTCTATGAGAGGGTGGAATGATATACAAAGTAATGGAATAAACTAACCAGAACAACAAAAATAATTTATATTACAACAAATAGTAAAAGTAGATAATTATATTATTCAACTGGTAATAGTTGAAGTGAGGTGGGTAAGTAAGTATTTTGGAAATAATCAAAAAACAAGTAGGTAGTAATCAGTAGATTTCAGCCACAAAAAATTGAAAAATAAAAACTTTTTGACAAAAAATTAAACTCGAAACGGAATTCGGAACTGAAAAGTAAAAACTAAAATGAACATTCTTAGTCTCGAAAACTAAGCTCCTAAACTAATGTAAGTAACTAATTTTGAGTCGGCGCCAAACGAACAATCAACGAAGATCATTAAATTACCTCAAAAATATTGTCAGAATGTCACCGCGCAACTCGATGCCATCATTTTACGCCTTACCTAATTCATTTGCTTGTTTGTTTGGTGCCGACTCAAAATCAGTTACTTACATCAGTTTAGGAGCTTAGTTATTTGGACCAAAAAGGTTTATTTTATTTTTTACTTACAGCTCCGTATTTCGTCGGTTTAGTTTTTTGTTAATTTAGGTTTCAAATCCATTATGACGGCGTGTACTTCGGATTCGTATGTATCAAATAAACACATTGAAAAGGGAAACATTCTTTTTAGTTAGGGTGTTTTCAGAATTTTTCAATTCACAGAAAAATATTTCTGTTCAATATTCAATTGAGAATCTTTCCTTTTTCAACATGAGTACCCCACAAGAGGTTATCTTGACGATGGAAGATAGTGACCAAAGTTTATCTTTCAGTCGCAGATGATTCCACATCTGATTTTATGAACATCCTGTTCATATTTTCAAAAAATCAAACACATTGAATTCTGGAGTTTTTTCCTCAATGTTGTAGTCGACAACTTCCGGAATTCTATTAGCGTATATTTTACCAAGTGACGAATAATATTCATCAAAGGAATCACAGATTTCCATATGGTTGTCTATTACTGTGCAATTTATTATTATTTTATTTTGCTGAAATCAATAGCCTGCCTAATTTATTTTTCAGTGAGTTGCATTGGGTTCTCATATTTATGTTGTCTGGATGTTTCATAATCATCATCATCATCATATTTCTTTCTTTCCGTTTATCAGTTCTACCAGTTCAGGAGCGATCCTTTTTTTTTATTTTAGTGTTTTTTTTTTCGATTTTGACAGTGACAGTATTTTTCTTTATAATAGGGGAGATGAAAAAATATACTAATTTCTAATTTCTGAGCTGAGAGCCTACCAAGTATGTTTAGAGAATCATTTATAAAGTAGAAATAAAATGTTCATAAATATAATATTTTTTGTGTGTTTTGTGTTCTCCACAAAGTTATGAATCAAAGTATACAGGTCACTCTAAAATACCGATTTCAATTCGGCATTTCTGGTCCTTGAAGAAAGCATGTTTAGCGACAATTCAACTCATGTATAAAAAATCGCATATGCCACACTGCAATTGTCAGTTTGACAGCGGCAAAAGTTAGCTGCAACTTTTACAGCGACAAATGCACTAGTGGTTTTTTCACTTATTAATTTGTTTATCAATTATCGCGGTATTGGTTGCCAAAATAAATAGTTTGACATGTTTGTCAACAACTTATTGAATTTCTAAGAACTAACAATGAGTCGATTCGGTGAGTCTACGAACGCCGAACTTAGTCAAACTGTTAATACCTGTGTGCCTACTAATACAGTTTCGACGCAATCATCAATCTGGCGACAATGTTCTACGTTTTGCGATGCAAAAAGATATAAATTTGAGCCAGATAATTCCATCGAGGAATTGAATGTAATATTGCAAAATTGGGCATTTAATATGCGAAACGGCAACGGAGAAGACTACAAAGAAGCGGTAGTTAAAACAATTTGGAACACCACCGCTAAAATGCTACAAAGTTAATATTATAACGAATTCAATATTGCATTTAACCCTTTCACCGACGTTCAGTTTAATTTATCACGAGCTGCACGTGATGCTAAACGTAAAATTCTGCAAGCACGAGCCGAAAAGAGAAAATCTAGTGCATCTTTTCTTGATAAATCTGAAGTATTTGCAATGGCCAGATTATATGACGAGAATGAATCGGAAGGACTTCAAAAAAAATTATATCACATTTTGGCGTTTGAATTAGCTTGGCGTGGAGGAGAAGCAGCTTACTGCAAAACCACTTATTTCGTATCTGAAATTGAAAATAATGGAAAAGAAACTGGGCGTATCGAGTATAATGCTTTATTTTCGAAAACGAGACAAGTCGGTAACAATGAATTATGTGACAGCAAATGGATTACGCCTAATATTTTAGAGGAACGAGACACTTTTATAACATTGGACAGAGTATTTCTTACACCAAATCTCTTTTGGAAAAAGAAAAATTCTAAAGGTTGGTATAATAATGTGCCGATTGGAATTAATGAAATTTCCTTATGGACTAAACACAACGTATTGGAATAGATGTCAAATGTGTCAAAATAACAAATCACTCAAATCGAGCGGCAGCAGTTAGCGAATTAAGTAAAAGCGGAATTGAAGAACAAGCTCTAATAAAAATAACAGGACACAGCAATTCATCATCAATAAAACCATACTTATAAGTTGACAAAGAGTATCATTCGAGCATTATTCAATCAATTTGTTTGGAAAAAAAAAACTTCAACATCTACCACAGAAACGATTAGCTGTGGCACCCGCAGCGACATCACTGTTCCTAGTATGAATTTCAATAACTGGGTTTTTAATAATTGTATATTCAAATAAAAATTTGTTTATTTTCAATGTTTCATAAATAAAGTTTGCATTGATATGTTTCTAAATTCCTAATTCATTAAATTGTCCTGCCGAATTACACTCGATATTTGTATTGATATCAGGTAAATTTGTGTTGTTCAAATTCTAAACTGTTTCCTTTAGCAATTTGACTCGAAAAACTGTCAACCCAAAAACGCTCCACCTTCGTCTAATTGCTAGGCAACAGTTTCTCATTAAACAACCCAAATTCACCCGATAAAATACAAACCTCTCGTGCAATTATAAGTGATGAAAAATACGAAATGACAATTGTTAAAAGGAAGTCTACGCCCATGTTCTGATTCGAACCACTACTGATAATAAACTCACATATACGCTGGGGTCATAGATTTCAACGAATATCTCAGTACCTTTTCAACCTCACCAAAATGAACAAGTTAGTATTGTTAATTATCACATTTTCAATACCTGACTATGTAGTTTCCATTAAGTGTTTCGAATGTTCTATTATTGGAATCGCCGATGACCAAGGAAATGTCAGCACGAAAAAACTATGCGAACATTTCGATTACTCCAACGACTATATCACCGACTGCAGGAATTCGACGTTTTGCCGAAAATCAATCTTCAGCTCCACGATTCGAGGGCAACTAGTGAAAGTAGAGAGAGGATGTGCTAGGCAAACTTACTATGGCCGTAGGTTAGAGAACAGTGTATGGTATGACGAATATAGAGTCATCAAAGACACATATGAAAAAGGATGCTTAACAGTAGATAGCTTTGGTATGAAGAGTGTGGACATTGTCAATTGTTACTGCCAAGGTGATTTGTGCAATTCTGCGAGAAAAGAAGCATTTTTTTCGAGAACGGCATTTTTATCACTGTTGCTTTTATCAGTGAGTCATTCGATATTAGTAATGTTATGACGGACTTTGATGTATGTTGAATATACTTGATTAAATCTGCCAATTTTGGAGAAGTGTGTATTTTTGTTGTCGGTCGTAGAAACAAGGAAGTCAATAATTTTATAGTGATGATCTTCAAGTTTGTGTTAGACAGTGCCAGATCTTCGTGATACATGATTTGGGGGTAACGCCCCTCACAATCAACTGATCAGAAACTGGATGGAACGGATAATTTCTGAGACATTTGGGAAGAGGCACTTTAAATGCAAAAAACGTGCTATATTTTTATATATGTATATATTTATCATTTATCATTAAAGCTTAAATTGGATGAAAAAAAACGGTCGAATCTCTTGATATAAAAATTTTGACAGTTCTAACAACCATTCAAATTTCGTCATTTTGTGTCATATGAAACAATTTCACCCAATCATATCAACATTACACTGAAAATTTTATACCAGTCATTTTCAACCAATCAGATGCTTTATTTCGACATTGTTACTATGGTAACCAGCAAATTTTCTGAAAATTTTTCATCCACATTAGCATGTAGACGGAAAATTAATAAGTGGAAATTTCCCGGCACATGATAGCTATCATATAATTAGACAAAAATAATATTGAAATAATATTGACAATATTTTTCATTTACTTACTTTATAAGTTGGAAATATTACAACAATTTATTAAGGTGTACATTCTATAATATCATCAATTAATTTTAAACTCTCAAAAAATTCCACTTTTATCTCCTTTTTCCTAAGTGGTGAATAAAACACAGAACCGGTGTTTTTTTTAACAATATGCCTGTGTTTCATGAAATAAAAATAATACTGAGACACCGGTTTATTTCTTTGAGTATTGGATTTGTGTCCAAAAGAAGGCACAATATCACGCAGAATGTTGCCAGTCTCTTTAAATAAGTTTTCTTGCTCAAGATTTAATCCAGATTCTTCCACTAGGTATGTTAGATATCTTACATTTTTATGGTACATTTTAATGTGCTGTGATTCTTTGCAAAAGGAACACAATTCATGCGATTGCAGGTTCATTTTATTATCACTTTTTTACTATCTTATTTGTATACAATGTTATTAGGAACTTATAATGCCACAAATAAAATATTGATTGACAGGAGTAGTCAATGTCAAATCCATGGCTTACTTTACAAAAACAATTTTTAACCGGCAACATACGCCAACAACATTCTATTTAGAATGAAGAATAAAATATCCCGATTTCCTTAATTATTTGAAAAACAAATTATTACCGCTAATATTAATTTTTCTTAGAATTAAACCTAAAAGAATATGAAAAATATTTAAGTATATATGTATAGGTATAGTTATATATTTTTTGCTGTATATCACCTTTGTTTGTAGTCAATATTGACATTTCCCTGAAACCTAGTAAAAAAATTATATGAAATCAATTATTTTTATATAATAATGTATCTGATATTATAAATTTCACTTTACTAGGGCACGGGAAGAATAAAAAATAACAATACGAACATTCACTTTCATTTTTAATCAATATTGACATTTCCCTGAAACCCAGTAAGGAAATTGTATGAAAACAATTAATTTTATATAAAAATTCATCTGATATTCTATATTTTATTTTACTAGGGCATGGGGAAAATAAAAAAATATATCCCGCAATACGAACCTATTCACTTTCATTTTTAGTCAATATTAACATTTCCCTAAACCTAGTAAGAAAATTGTATGAAATCAAATAATTTTACATAATAGTTTATCTGATATTATATATTTCATTTTACTAGGGAACGGGGAAAATCAGAAAAAAATCTCTCCCAAAACTCCCATTACACACAGCCTTCAATTTATTTGTGAATAACGTCAAAATAAATATTTACCTAATGTTTTCTATTCAAATATAATTCCGGTGTAAAAAAAATTTCGGAATCCCCCACGTGGTTGAATTAATTGCGGGAAATTTGTCTCGTACATGAATTTTTAAAGAAAATTATCGAATATGGATTTTAACCCCTTTAATCAAGTAAACTTCTTATAGATTAGAGAGGTTATGACAATAACATTATGGAAGACTCATAGGAAACAAATGTATCAAATAGATGAATATCTCTTTTTTAATCTAGCTCGACCTTCAGCTCACAGACTGACCTAATTTTTTAATAAACACCCAAATATATCTTTAGTATGTAGTCAAAATAAGATTTTAAAAATATTTTGTGAATTTTTTCGTGTCTGTTGGAAAAAAATCATAAACTAGAAACATGAAAAAATTCCACATCTCAATATGAAAAATGTAATGAGGTTTTTTATAATCAAAGGCAAGTGTTGAAGTTATAAGGCCTATCCCTGTTTTACCACAAAGCTGGCGAAAAATGCCGTAGATAAGTGATTATTCTCAGACATTCCATTATGTTATCAACACTTTCAACTTATATCTTCGTGAGAATATTCAATTGGTCTAGAGTTCTAGTTTTGGTGCCAATAGGAAAGTTGTTCATAATATATACAGGGTGACCAAAGGGTGCGTGGAAGCTCCATAACTTTCTTTCTAACCGTTGTTTTTTTTAACGATAGGTCCGACAATGGCACCTTCCAAAAATATTTCTATTTATATACAGGATATTCCAAAATAAGGCACACAACTCAGTTCTGTTTTTTTAAATGGCAACCCTCCATCTCAGTTACATTTTTGGATTCGCCACTTAATTGTCGATATAACGCATCTGGGTTTCTTTGATTTATCTGCATTAGTTTTTGACTTATGTCAATTTATGTGTCAAAAATAGCGGCGTGCATAGACTCACAGAAAAATTCATAACCATCGCCTAATACGCTTTTTTTCAAATGACAAATTACAAATGGCAATAACTTGACTTTTTCAAATGCTATATTTTATTGCATCGGTGCATGACATTTTCAACCAACGAAAAAAATGGAGGAGTTTACCTAGTCGACGCGTATATTTTTTTATGTATGACCACGCCTAACTTTTTACAGAGTAATCCGATTTCGATTATTCTGTTTTTAGTGGACCTTGAAGTTGGATTTGAAAAAAATACATTCCTAAGGGTAGGAAAATGAGGGATGACGGTTGATTTTTACTTCTTAACCGATTCTACCACGCATAACTTTGTACTGGGTTACCCGATTCAGATGATTCTTGTTTTATTGTGTATGGTATGCTTCGAAGTGGGTTCCATTTGAATTTGAAAAAAAAACACCCCTAAGGGTAGAAATATAGGGGATGATTTATTGATTTTACACCTGTGAACCGATTCTGTTGGAACTTGGCACACATATGTAGTTCTGATGACACTACTATTGAACTTAGTAGGTTAGGGATTTGAATAAAATACATAATTCGTTTGAACCGTGAATTTAAACATATAAGCGATTCGTACAAAAGCTGAGTATCGACTAACTATGTGTATCTCATTTCTGAAAGCATCTCTTGTTTATAAGGGCCGGAGTATTTATTACAGTTCATAAATCAGACCCTCTTGAGAATGCCGCACAGAGTATTCTTCGATGAGTCATAACTATTTGATTTGTGTTTTTGTCTCGTTCATCTAGCGGTTAACTCAACGCTCCCACTCAAAAACAAAACCAAAAGAAATATTAATAGAAAAATCAATTCAATCCCACATTTGTTCTTGTGAGTAAGAATAGGTAGTGGCTTTGTGAGGGCATCAGCCAATTGTTTAGAATCACTTCATTTTGTAATATTTGTATACGTTAAAATGATATTTCATATCAATATCTATGTTTGGTTCTTTTATGGTTTGTGGGAATTTTTCCTATACAAAGGCAGCCATTATTGTCTCTGAATATTCCCTATATTCTGCTTCCTTTGAGGCTACTGAGGTTTGCCTTTTTGAATTCCAAGAAATCGTACAGTTTTCAAAGGCTTTGGATAGCTATCCTGTTGTTTTTTTTCTATCACTTCATTATTACCTCAGTCAGAATACACAATCTTCAATAATATTTACATAATTATTGTTGCGTGTATAAGGTTATTCAAGGCCTATAGAACCTTCAATATCTCTTCTCCAAACTTTTTTCAGGCATGTCCAAAGTTCTTTACTAGTTTTACTTTGGTACTTGCCGAAGTTCTTTACTAGTTTTACTTTGGTACCTGCTTAAAATGGTTATTGCTATACATAGAGCTGTGCGTGTGCATAAAAGGAAAATTCAGAATTTCGCCGTTATCTAATTCGTGATAATTTAATATGTTTTCAAGAGGCGTTTTTACAGGTTACATTCGGACATATTATATTTGTTGAGAACTGTGTTTAAACAGTAGCTTTGATACAGGGTTACCGTATTTTCTGTGCTTTAAATGCGTATGCCTAGAAACGGTTTAACATCCTGTAAATCTTTCTTTAATTTTCAATCGAGTCTTTAAATATGATCTTTGGATCCTGAAATTGCCTCTCAGTCTCCTCTACGAATTAAAATATCATCGACAAAGGATAACGTAAATATTCCTGTTTATTTTACCTCTGTCTCGTATATACAAACATGGATCTGAAGAACTTTTAAAGTTAAGCCCTTTAATCGTTTTGTCAAAATGCTCATACCAGCATCTTGATTGTTTTTAAATCACAAATTGATCAAGATGCTGGATTGAGCATTTTGATTGTTTTTAAATCACAAATTGATTTATGCAGTGTCCACTTTATTTTTCTTTGTCTGCATTTATTCTCTCGGGAATTTTCCTCCTGCAAAAAGCCTTCTTCAATCAATAGATTTATGTGTCCATCACATGAACGTAGAAACTGCATTTCTGAATGGCTGTTTGCAGGAGGAAAATTCCCGAGAGAATAAATGCAGACAAAGAAAAATAAAGTGGACACTGCATAAATCAATTTGTGATCTAAAAACAATCAAAATGCTCATATATGTAGTTCTGATGACACTACAACATAATGCAGGCCAGAATTAATATGATCATGGAGACGGAAGACAGTCGAAGGATCTCCTCAACGGTTCACAGCAGCTAACTCGCGTCTGGGGTAATATGTACTTATATAATTACATGTCCTGACTAACCGATTGACTAATATACTGTCACGTGGTGGGGTTGCTACCATGACTTATTTCGAGTTTTGCTGAGAGAGTTCAATGAAAAACGGAATAAAAAACAAAGTTAACAAAATATATTGAATATAATAGCAACAATTGTGAGGGGGACAAATACAAAAGAAAGGTGGTTTACTTACAGTAGCAAATTCTCAATGATTGAACATTTTGGGATGTCCAAAGTCCCTGTTGCCACACGGCAACCGTTTCGAGAACCGTCCTTTAGCCGGACCCAAATCAATCTCCGCATTGGTATGTGGATTTTTGTTTAATATCGTGATTGTTTGAATAAACTCAATGTTATGAAACGTATAATGGGGAACAGTGCACAATTAACAAATATCTAAATTGGAACATAAGTTGATAATAATAATGGTAAAATATTGACTATGATTCAAACTATGCCTTTCGGGAAGATACGATCAACGCTCAGATCAAACTACTGGACCTAAAGCTAAAATTTACAGCATATTTGTTTGATATTCCAACCCTAAAGGGGCGGAAAGATTGGTGAGAAAGGAAGTGAGAGAGAAAATGCAGTTGGTTTTGAAATAAGAGTAATGGAAATTAGTATTTGGGCTCTTCTTCACAAAAAAAAATAAATATAATTTCACGACAGCAGCCTACTCAACTCCTTTATTTTCACAAAAAACTATAAACATCTCTTATTTTGCAACAAATCTCGCAAACTTCACAAAGTAGACCCACAAACCCTATAGCGACAGAAAGCTCTTGAACAGTGACAAGCAATGATGCCATGACATATAGGGTATTTGAAAGAGTAGAGTTATTGCCATTTGTAGATTGTCATTTTCAAAAAATCGTAATAGTCGATGGAACAATGGAAATGTGCTTGATCCTAAGGAATCGACTGGAAAATATTGGTTGAGTTATCTTGAATGGTTCTAGAGTTATGAATTTTTCTGTGGGTCTATGTATGACGCTATTTCGATACATAAAATTTCGCAGAAGTCTAAGAAACCTGGTCAGTTGTATATTTTGATTTGGGACATCCTGTACATGAATAGAAATATTTTTAGAATGTACCAGAATGTAATTTTTGATTTTGTACCTGGGATAAAGTGAAATAATATAGTTTTAGATAAAAAAAAATACGTGGAACTCGTACGGAAAATCGATTTCAAAATCAGCCTGAAATCATGGGATAAAGCTAAGAAATATTTCATGTGTAACTTTATGGACGCAGTGTGTATGGCAATATTAAAAAATCGCTCATATCATGTCAAGGCAGCTGTAAATTCAGAACGAAAACTCTGTGAGGGAAGATGGAACATTGAACGAAAGCAATATGCAGAACGAAGAATGAAATATAACATCATGTGAAAATATTCGCTGCCGCGAATACAATACGTTCATAATTCTCTAACATATGGAATAGATAAAACGTAGATGGCCGCTCGGAAAAACTACCATAAAATAACTGACCATCGAGAAAATTTAATAACCCGTGTCCCATCATATCCCTCGTTGCAACAAATCACTGCAGTTTTGACAGTCCTTGCCATAAATTGTTCTAATGCAACCCTATATCATTTTAAGTTGCTTCTGGACATTTACTTCGAACAAATCGAAGAGATACTTACACGTACCTGCCACTAAGGTGGTCTATTCAGTTGATAAATGTGATTCCTAAGTTCTTAGTTGATGCACGTGATAGTAAGTCATTCTTTAATACCCCAGGAAATTTAGGCAATAAACGTGTTGATAAACTTGGTAATGGATCATAATCGATACGTCCCCTAATACCCTTCATCAGAACTCAAGGAATATTAAGTAGTTTTTGATAATATACACCGTGAATTGCCAACATGTGGAAAATCATTAAGTGCGTTATACCTACTGAAGGTGAACTATTTATGCGCAATCAAAAATTTACAGGACAATTTCTATGGGGTTAGGAATCTGTTTGGGGATATATCAGTATGGGACTGGGAGGAATTATTTTATACTTTTTAGTCCGTTTTATGAACGTGGTATATTAAAAAATATTTAAATATTTGTTTTATTCTTTTGAGTGCGTTTTATAAACGTGCTATATTCAAAAAATATTTACATAATTATTTCATTATGCCGATGATTGTCTTTTTCTGTCTTTGATGGGGCTGTGGGCTATCCTTCAAAGACAAAGCCTTGCCCTCATCCAGAAGATATGAGTCCTTAGGAGTTCCTGGTAGGCTATGTAAAATTAGTTTTATTGGTTTTATCGCTGAATCGTTATCGAATTCCTTCAGTTGGTTGACTGTATGAGTCTCCCCATTGATCTGCAATGTATTTCCTTTTATTTTTAACCGACGACACCAAAAAGGAGGAGGTTCTCTAGTCAACGCGTATATTTTTATATTTTTGGAACGAAGTTCCTTATCGCCCGTTGCGACAGGATGCTAGACGGAATAAATTAAGACCAAAAGTTGTAACGACACTTTTTTCTGTAGTTGTAAGCCGTGCGGCGTGCACGTGTTTCTCTGTCTGCCTCTCTCTCTCTCTCTCTCTCTCATAGAAAGCAAGCCAGTTATTTTCGTTTCGTCTTTCTATTTCGCATTGAACAGTGTGGTGACACGACGATTATTTTTGTTGATTGTATACAGGTTTTTTGTACATAATAAATAATAAAAAATAATAACAATAATGAATCCTGACAGTGTTTCTGCACAAGTTCCGGATATTGCTGATGGAGCTAGGTAAGTAGAGATTTTATACAGACAATAATAAATGCTTATGTATTTTTAGCAAGTACGCATTATAACCTCTCTTTACTATTGTGCTAACCAAGTCATACGCGTTATAATCTCTCCATTATTGTGTGTTTAGCAGGTGTACGCGTCACAACTTTAATAAATTTAAAAGCAAATTATATTTTAATATTACAATATCAATGCGTATGAACTAAAATTGAGCCTACTGATTAAGTTTATATTACATTATATTTGTTAATAATGAAAAAAATATTATTATAACTTGAAAAAAATTAAATTTCATTAAAATTCCTTCACTAATTAATCGAAAGGAACTTCGGTCCATCCGGGTGTCCCTTGACACCTTTCAACTTTTTTTTTTATGTATGATCACGCATAACTTTTCACTGAGGCGTCCGATTCCAATAATTGCTTCTTCAGTGAATAGGGTGTACTTCGAAGTTGGTCCCATCTGGATTTAATAGATGAAATCCACCCCTAAGGGTAGCAAAATGAAGGATATTGATCACTCACCCTTTGAATTCTGGTCCGTTAACCGATTCTATCAGGCATAACTTTGTACTTGGATCTTCGATTTGAATTATTCTTTTTTTATCAGATAGGGTATACCTCATAGTTGATCATATTTGGTTTTCGAATGGAATTATCCATCCTTACGGGTAGAAAAATAGGGGATAATTGATTTTTCACTTGTGAACATTGGCACACATATGTAGTTGACAATGACAGATCGCTAGTGTCATTATCACAGTCATTATATTCTATGAGAGGATGGAATGATATACAAAGTAATGAAATAATTTGAGCAGAACATAAAAAATAATTTATATTACAACAAATAGTAAAAGTAGATAATCATATTATCTAACTGGTAATAGTTGAAGTAAGGTGGGTTAGTAAGTATTTTGGAAGTAATCAGAAAACAATCAGTTAGTAATTAGTAGATTTCAGCTACAAAAAATCACAAAATAAAAACTTTTTAACAAAAAATTAAACCGACGAAATACGAAGCTGAAAAGTAAAAAATAAACCTTCTTCGTTTCAATAACTAATCTCCTAAGCTAATGTAAGTAACTAATTTTGAGTCGGCACCAAACAAACAATCAACGAAGATCATTAAATTACTTCAAAAAAATTATCAGAATGTCACCGCCCAACTCGATGCCATCATTTTACGCCTTACCTAATCCATTTGCTTGTTTGTTTGGAGCCGACTCAAAATTAGTTACTTACATTAGTTTAGGAGCTTAGTTATTGAGACTAAGAAGTTTATTTTATTTTTTACTTTTCAGTTCCGTATTTCGTCGGTTTAATTTTTTGTTAAAACGTTTTTATGGCATTTAGTTTTTTTGCTCTTGCTTCATATCTACAATCTACAGTGCGTTAAATTTGAAATTTGCTAGTGGAAATATCTCGAAATTGAAAAATCCACGATACTCTCAGCCCCTCCGCATCATCAACCCCCACTTCAAAAATTTAAATGGCAACCCCCGTGTGTGTGATACGTCATCGTGAAGCTCTTCAAAAATGCTTATTGCTATTGATATTAGTCTTGATATTTTTTTTCATTTTTAAGATTTTCCCAGTGTCATCTTTTGAGTTC
Organism: Gonioctena quinquepunctata; assembly: GCA_018342105.1. Classification (NCBI taxonomy): domain Eukaryota; kingdom Metazoa; phylum Arthropoda; class Insecta; order Coleoptera; family Chrysomelidae; genus Gonioctena; species Gonioctena quinquepunctata. The sequence goes on from JAFIRS010001109.1 coordinate 148,928, forward strand.
GATACACTGTATATTGATCCATGGAAGCTTCTGTAATTATTGTGAATTACAAGATAAATAGGAAAAAATTAATTATGAAATTACGCTTATACATTAAACAATTACTTCCGTTTTTTTTTTTTTTTACAGGGTCATTTCTTCAATTGTTCGTGAATTTTCTGGAATTGACACCGCAATTTTTGTAATCCTTGAAATATTTTTTCATTATGAAAATATTCCAAAGAATAATAATATGTCTTGCACAACATCATTTGTTCTCCACATTCTTCCTGTGTACCTTCAAGGATAGTTCCCACGGTACGAACTCACTAAAAAGTTCCGTAATTTCCATAAACTCCAACAAAAGTCGTGTTATAGTCCTGCACCTCAAAATGATGAATATTAACGACATTGTCGCCGGTTCATATTTCACGGAAAAAGTAATTTTCGAGCTGGGCATTACGACACTTGAAATAAACAGCGAGAACAAGGGTCTGGCAGACAAAATAGTGTCGTTAACTGTCTCTTTGCAGTGATACATCTGGAGCTCGGAATGTGGTAGTAGAGTAATGTCAACTGGGAACATGTAGTACAAACGTACAAATGATGTTATGCATCAGACGGCTCGAATTCTCAGACTTGCCAAAAATCGTCAAGTTCATGCTCGAGATGAAATCGAAAATAAAATCGGACTTTCAAAGCTATGGCACAGAGTACGAATTTACGGAGGAGAAGGCTACACTAGTAGTAACTAAGACACGAATTATTTGACAATCATGTTTTCGCCACATCTGACTGTAAGATAAACATTAAAGCGAATGTTTTATTTATGAATTTAATCATTTATTCATTCAATAATACATCCAGCAGGCAAATGCCCATTTACAGGTGTGAATAATTATAAAACAATTGTTAATTTTAGTATTGCATCATACAGTGCTCGTCTAAAGTCCGTTCCCCCCCTACTAATTTTTAAACCACCTGGTATATCGCAACAAAATTTGAAGGGTTTAAAAAGGAGATAAAAACCTACTTTTTCATGGAAAAATCACAGCTGAAAGTTCCAAAATGGCGGCTGAGCGCCATCTTCAATGAATTTTTCAAATAGAACACCCCTGTCAACAGTTTTCTCTAATACACTTTACTCCTGAATTCAATTATTTTCAAAATATTAACGTTTGAAAAGTGACATTTTGGTTATTTCGAACCCAACCAAAAACCCTAATGTTGCTTTTAATCAAGTTTGCATTTGAAAAAATCGTTGTCGCGGTAACATCTTGTTTATTGTCAAACTGAACTGCCAACTGCTTACATCCTTTTATGAAAAGTGTGATCATGGCTCGTAGTTAAGACGATAAATTTGAAGCAGTTTTGATATTTGGAGGAGCTGGAAGAAATTATCATCTAGCAGTCCTTATGTTAAATGATAGATTTCCCGATAATCCTATTTCGAGGTCATATTTGTGCAAACTTTTAAATAAGCTCCAAGCAACTGGTACGCTGAAAGATGCTCCAAGATCAGGAAGACCGCCTCTTTCAGAAGAAAAAAGGTATAAATTGTTGCTGAAATGGTTATCAATCCGACTCAGTCGACGTCTGCAGTCGCTGAATCCTGTGGAGTAAGTTCAAAAAGTTTCCAAAGAATCCTAAAAAAAAAATGGCATCCCTATAAAATGAAAATCCTGCATGCTCTCACGGGGGATGATCCAGACCGGAGGGTTGAATTTTGTGAGTGGTTAACAAGAACAATTGAAGGAGAACGTGGTTTCCTGAAACGTGTATGTTTCGCAGACGAATGCAGGTTTTTTATTAATGGAAAAGTCAACAAACAGAATGTACGATACTGGAGCGATGCTAATCCGCATATTTTCATAGGAGAGGGACATACCCAGTTTACTAAAAAGGTGAATGTTTGGGCGGGGATTTTGAGCAATCGCGTTGTTGGACCGATTTTCATCAGAGGTAATCTTACAGGAGTTCTTTACAGAAATCTTTTAGAAACAGAAATTGAACCTCTGATAAGACAAATTGTATTAAACAATCAGGAAGAGTTTGAAAATCGTGAAATCATATTTCAGCAGGATGGGGCACCTCATCATTTCGATCGCATGGCTAGAGAGTTCCTCGATACAAACTTTCCTGGGGATGGCTAGGTCGCAGGGGAAGTACAGAATGGCCACCAAGATCTCCGGATCTCACACCTCTAGATTTTTTCCTTCGAGGGTATCAGAAGTCAAAAATCTACGCCACTGAATGCTAAACAATAGAAGATTCGGAACGCAGAATAATAGATACATGTGAAGAAATATATGAACAGACTTTCATCAACGTGAGAGAAGCTATTTATAGTAGGGCACTTTATCGTCAAGATTTAGGAGAGGGCTACATTGAACACTTGATAAAATAATTGTTGGGGTTGAATAAAAGTGTTATTCAAAAATAAATTATAATTTTTCAGCTAACTAATTTGTTTTGATTGTGAATTTACAGAACACATTCGTAGGTTTCGGGATTTTCCGGTAAGCGGTACTGTTTATCCTTAATAAACTCTCTTTACGCCTCTTATTAATCGAATTCATAAAGAGATTTAACTACAAATAAATAACAACGTTTAGTTAGCAAAATGTTTTACCGGAAGTGACCAAAATCCATACTTCATTTTAATCCGGAATGTCACTTTTCAAACGTTAATATTTCGAAAACAATTGCATTCAGCAGTAAAATGTATTAGAGAAAACTGTTGAGAATTATGAGCAGATTTCAAAAATGGAATTATATACGGGGTGTTCTATTTAAATTTTTTATTGAAGATGGCGCTTAGCCGCCATTTTAAAACTTTTAGCTGTGATTTTTTCATAAAGAGTAGGTTTTTATCTCCTTCTCGAACCCTCTGAATTTCGTTACGATATACAAGGTGGTTCAAAAATTAGTATGGGGGGAACGGACTTTAGACGAGCACTGTATATTATAATTAAGGTAATGTGAATAAATGACCCTGACATTAAATGACACTAGAAAGTTGAAATATAAATTCAGATGAAGATAGAAAAAAGATATCGATACACTGCAAGTTATCATAACAACGACACCTGGTTGTGAGGGGACAATGAAAATGATGTTGAGAGTTTGGTACAGCTATGCGAAATGTTATATTAGATTTCGATACAGATCGAGGTACATTGAAATCAATTAGAGAAAGTAAGGAGGACGAGTCAATATGATCGAGAATAATTTTATGAATAAAAGTTAGATCGAATATCTTACGTTATTTTCTAAGAGAGACCAAATTGAATTGAAGTAATGAGTCATAGCAATAGTGTCTTTGAGGATCAATGACAAGTTTCTTATAGAGCGCAAGTCTTAGAAATTTTCTTTGCACATTTCCGATCGCTTCAATATATATTGAATGGCATGGATTCCACAATATGCTGCAATAATTCAATTTGCTCCTAACTAAGGCAACGTAGATACAGCGCAAAGCATCAACTGATTTGAATTCCCTACCAGAACGGATCAAGAATCCCAATTACTTCATAGCTTTATTTATAATATTCTCTATATTATTGGAAGAAGTTAATTTCTGATCAAAACCTACTCCTAAGTCTTTGAATTGGGTAACTTGCGACGAATAGGTAGTATTCAAGTGATCGTCAAATGAAATATAGGTTGATTTTCGTGTGAAAGTCATACTTTTACATTTATTAGTGTTCAAGAAAAGATTATTTCTGGTGCACAATCATTAATTGTTGCAAAATCCCGTTGTACCAGTTCACAATCATCGATCGATATGATTTCTCTGAAGATTTTCATGTCATCGGCGAAAAGTAGTTTATTACATTGTATATGATCCAAATATCATTGATAAAAAGTAGAAACAGTAAGAGCCCTAAATTTGAACCTTGTGACATTCCAGAAGTTGCCGTGAAACTATTTCACTCCATCATATTCAACAAAGAATTGCCTGTTCGATAAATACGAATGTAGGAGCAACTGTATTTTGTACGATATTCCAAAACGAGGTAATTTTTTCAGCAATTGTTCATGTGATACACGGTCAAATGCCTTGCTGAAATCGGTGTATATTACATAAACTTGATTCCTGCAGTCTAGAGCATAGGATACATACTGAGTGAGAGTACACAGATTTGTTTCTGCGCTAAGAGATTTAATTAAACCATGTTGGAAATCGAAAAGAGACGTATACGCAATCATAGATTGAATCGAACAGGATTTTTTCTATCAACTTAGAGAATACAGAAATTAGGGCGATCGGTCTATAATTTTCAACTTCCGAACGTTTCTCCGACTTGAATACCGAACACCGAACAAACACGGGATACCTTCCAGAGTGCAGCGAAAATTACATGTTTCTAAGATCTAGTTGAATATGATGGCTAATGGACAAGACAGCAATTCGACGAACTCTTTGAAAATTTTAGCTGGAATTCCATTAGGCCCACAAGGTAACTTGTTCTTAAGATTCTTTGCGGCACAAATTATTTTACTCACAATGAGAAATTGGCTAGGATTCGATAGTTCTTGTGGAATCGAATTTTCAAGTAAGTTAATGTCATCATCATCGTCAAACGCATCACTGAAGTTTGTTGCAAATAAGTTGACGATAGACTGGGGCGAGGAAATATTGTCATTGTTGAAATTCATATGACCCGGAATACGTGACTCATTCTATTTCGAGTTTACATGATTCCAGAAACCACGTGGCTGTTTCTCAAGTCATTTTCGGATTTCTCTATGAAAGCACTATATGCCAATGAAATGTCACGCTTAATTGTACATGAATAATGAGTTAGATGAGTTAGATATTTTGAATAGTTGGCTCAGGGCCAATAAACTTAAGATAAATGCCCAAAAAACTAAGTGTATGATATTAGGTAGCAAAATCAATTGTACTAGGTTCAATCATGGAAATTTTGTGTTAAAAATTGATGATTCTGTAATTATGTTTGTTAATGAGATGAAGTACCTCGGTATTCTATTCGACCCTCAACTTAATTTTTCTAGGCATATTGATTTTTTATGTAAAAAAATAGGCAAAAAAGTCGGCCACTTTTATAGAATTTGTATAAACCTTTCCCCATGGTGTAGAAAAATTGTATATAACACTATCATATACCCACATTTTAATTACTGCATGTCCATATTTCTCTGCTGTTCATCTGCGCAAATTCATCGTTTGCAGCTACTTCAGAATAAAGCAATGCGTATTTTATTACGTTGCAGCAGGTTAACAGCGATAAATGATATGTTAATGAAGCTTAAATTTTTAAATATTTCCCAACTGATTATAGAGTCTGCATTAGTATTAATTTTAAATGTTAATAACAAACTCCTTCTTACTTGCAAGAATATATTATCAAAAGGGCAGATATGATACATTATAATTTAAGGTTCAATGACCAGTTCCACATACAAGGCTTCAATACAAATGCTTTGGAAAAAACCCTCTTCATCGAAGGTTTGAGAATATATAATGATCTACCTCTGTTGGTTAAGACATCAGCAAATGTAAAAAAATTTAAAACAAGGTTAAGAAAAATGTATTTCAATGTATAGGTTGTATTGTTTATGTGTAATGATATCAATTGTAACATTTATGGACTGTTATATAATAGCTATTGATGCTAAATAAAGTTATATTCTATTCTACTTCTGAGTTGTTTAGTACGTTCCAGGTATAATAGTAATTTGCGTTTTTTAGACATTTCCAAGTAATGATTTTTTGTTCTAATATTGCGGATGATTTTATTGTTATACCAACTTGGATATTTATAAGATTTACATTTTTTTAATGAAACAGATCCATAAATTGCGTTATTTAGACGACTGACAAAAGACTCACATGCACTATCTACATCAGTGGAAGAACCTAATGTTTGCATCCAATCAATTTCCGCGTTAATACAATGAAAGTCGTAACGTTTAACATATTAAATGAAATTTTGTTTGTTATTATACCAGTCTGGTTGGATATTTCAATTGAAAGAGAAGGATTACGGAGGTCGATTGGTACTAATGGATCACTGAATATCCAAGTTTGTATTTATCCAAATGCACTAGAAAGGAAAACATAATTTATTTCATTGTTTGATCTAGGTTATTCTGTGAGTAATAGATTCAAAATCTTGCCGCGCAAGATTACCTTTTTTGTATCCGCGGCAAGCTTTTGAATCTGTTACTCACAGAATAACCTAGATCAAACAATGAAATAGATTATTTTTTCCTTTTTGGTGCATTTGTATGAGAGCTTGTCTTTAAAAATGTTTTTTTTATAATTTTTATTTTAAACTTTTCAGTTTTTTTTTTATAACAACTAATAAAAGCTTGATTTGTTCTAAAATATGAACAAGATGTTGATCAAATCAGATAATGAATGCTCATTTTTGAAAAACAACATTTTTATTTATTTATTTATTATTTTTTTTGTATTTATGATGTGGAGAAACTGGTTTAGAAATTTCTATCTAATTTATTTTCGAAATAATAATCTCCGACCCAGAAAACCACTAGATACCAATTTTGAATAGAATCGGGTCATAATCACAAAAATTGTCCGCCAAATTGAAGCCGCCATTTTGTTTTTTTCCTAACAAATTTCATAATGGTATTGTCACCGAAATTATGTACAACTGCCATATTTCAAATCAATCGGAGTATTAGCAGGGGGTCAAATTTAACTTGCAAGATTTGATTACAGATAGACACACAGACAGACACACACACAAACTGACACACAGACAGGCAGACAGACAGACAGACAGACAGACAGACAGACAGACAGACAGACAGACAGACAGACAGACAGACAGACAGACAGACAGACAGACAGACAGACAGACAGACAGACAGACAGACAGACAGACAGACAGACAGACAGACAGACAGACAGACAGACAGACAGACAGACAGACAGACAGACAGACAGACAGACAGACAGACAGACAGACAGACAGACAGACAGACAGACAGACAGACAGACAGACAGACAGACAGACAGACAGACAGACAGACAGACAGACAGACAGACAGACAGACAGACAGACAGACAAACAGACAGACAGACAGACAGACAGACAGGACAGACAGACAGACAGACAGACAGACAGACAGACAGACAGACAGACAGACAGACAGACAGACAGACAGACAGACAGACAGACAGACAGACAGACAGACAGACAGACAGACAGACAGACAGACAGACAGACAGACAGACAGACAGACAGACAGACAGACAGACAGACAGACAGACAGACAGACAGACAGACAGACAGACAGACAGACAGACAGACAGACAGACAGACAGACAGACAGACAGACAGACAGACAGACAGACAGACAGACAGACAGACAGACAGACAGACAGACAGACAGACAGACAGACAGACAGACAGAAGACAGACAGACAGGACAGACAGACAGACAGACAGACAGACAGACAGACAGACAGACAGACAGACAGACAGACAGACAGACAGACAGACAGACAGACAGACAGACAGACAGACAGACAGACAGACAGACAGACAGACAGACAGACAGACAGACAGACAGACAGACAGACAGACAGACAGACAGACAGACAGACAGACAGACAGACAGACACCGGAACAGGTGAAACTAAATAAAAGCTTGTAATAAAATTGAATAGAATGTATGTCATTCTCATCCATGATCATTGTTCTCAAAGTACCAGACTAAAACACCCGACAAAAAAACAAAGCAACATGCCATCGCAAAAACGTGGCGCACATGCAGCAGCTTTGCATGGTGTGGAGGCGACGCACAATAACCGACGGATTCGAAGCATCCCGACGCCTGGCTATTAAGACAAGAGACCACTAGATCAATGTCAGCCAATTATGCCAACACGAAAACGTATTGGATCCCTTTGAACTGGTGGTTTGTTTTTTGTTCACTCTGACTGATTCATCTCTATTGAGTCATCATGAGCGAAACTAGTTGCGTGGGTCATATTTCACCACGAGTTCAGAGCTGGAATTATATACAAGGTATTCAATATAGTATTGAATCATTACCCTACAAATATTTTGAGTAGAAATTATTAAATCCCAAATTTTTGTAGTGAAATTACGTTAAATTTAACAACATATTGAGAATAAGATATAGCGATAGCGATAACTGTGATACCTACCTTCATTTGGGTGGAAGTCAGAATGCACTGACTATTCCTGCTGAAAATATTGGAAAGGTCCCCAATGGACGTAAAACGGAACTCATTTCCATGAAATACTGCGTGTGCTTTCCAAATTCCCTGTACATAATAAGATATTCTTCAGTAATATTCGTGATGTACTAGACTTATTCTATAAACCTGGTATAACACTTTTTGTTTGCAGTTATTTTAATTTTGATATTTCAATGTTCATTTCCAATCATTGTGTACTGTGGCATATCAAATTCGATTTCCTTTCATTTTTTAAGCAAGCAAAGTAATACTTGTTGCACTTCATCTTCAGGCACCCTCAGAATTATGTCATCGACATATTTAAATAAAAAAGGAATATTGAATTGAATTTTGTTAATGCAATTGTTGATTAGATCATCCATGACATATTGAGCAATGATTGGAGAAACGGGGCTACCCATAGGTAAGCCTAATGTTTGTTTGTAAATAGTATTGTCAGAACTAAACACTGTAGAATTATATAAAAAGTCAATTAATGTGAGGAAGGTGATTTGTGAAATATTGCAATGTAGTGATATTTAATTCCAATGCTTAACAATGCTCTCTTTTGTGGAGCACTAGAATGAAATATCACTACATAGCAATATTTCACAAATCACCTTCCTCAAATTAATTGACTTTTTATATGATACTACGGTGTTTAGTTTTGACAATATTATTTACAAACAAACATTAGGCTTACCTATGTGTAGCGCCGTTTCTCCAATATGTCATGGATGATCTAATCAACAATATCATTAGCAAAATTCAATTGAATTGGTCATTCATGAACTACTAGGCTTATTTTATATAGCGCTACCTATGAGCTGCTCAGATTGATACGGGAGATCGTGGATATCGTTATCTGTCAGTTAAATTCAGAGAGATTCTAAAATTCAAAAGATATAAAGATAAACTGAGCGCCAGGTAATTTTTGAGAAAAATGACCAAAAACAAAATAGATTCTTGTTGAGGAATTTGATGTGCGCTTCTCAGCAGTAAAACAATAACACTATATGATACATACAGTGCGGCTTTTAATAGTTCTCCCCCACCCTGTTAACTTTTGAACTACTTTTTGAAATGAAAGACATTGAGATTGCTTGATAGATGGCGCGGGGTGGCACATCAACTTAAAAATTACAAGTAGCATCGGGGGGTCAAGTGGTTTTTTAACCGACGAAACCAAAAAGGATGAGGTTTTCTATTCGACGCGTATATTTTTTTAATGTATGATCACGCACAACTTTTCACAGAGCTGTTCGATTCCGATGATTTTTTTTTCATTGGATAGGGTGTACTTCGAAGTTGGTCACATTTCAATAAGAACAAAACAAAATTCATCCCTGAGGGTAGAAAAATGAAGGATATTAATCGCTCACCCTCTGAATTTTGGTCCGTTAACCGATTTTATCAGGCATAACTTTGTAGTGGGTTTTCCGATTTGGATGATTTTTTTTTATCAGAAAGGGTATACCTCATAGTTGGTCATATTCCAATTTGGAATGGAATGATCCACCCCTATGGGTAGAAAAATAGGGGATGATTGATTTTTCACTTGTGAACTTTGGCACACATATGTAGTCGACATTGACAGACCCTCCTACATCCGTGAAAATGATTACATTCTATGAAAGGATGGAATTATAAACAAAGTGATGGGATCCACTGACCAGAACTTTCAAAATTAATTTATATTATATAACATTAAATAGTTGAAATAGAAAATCATATTATTATTAGTTAATAGTTGAAGTAAGCTAGGTAAGTAATTTTTTTGGAAAAGGATGAGGTTCTCTATTCGACGCGTATATTTTTGTTTATGTATGATCACGCACAATTTTTCACAGAGCGGTTCAATTCCGATGATTCTTCTTTCATTGGATAGTGTGTACTTTGAAGTTGGTCCCATTCCAATTTGAATAACAAAATCCATCCCTAAGGGTAGCAAAATGAAGGATATTGATCTTTTTCCCCTTCGAATTTTGGTCCGTTAACCTTAAGGGTATACCTCATAGTTAATCGAATTCTAATTTGGAATGAAATGATCCACCCCTAAGGGTAGAAAAATGGCGGATGATTGATTTTTCACTTGTAAACTTTGGCACACATATGTAGTTGACATTGACAGACCCTCCTACATCCGTCAAAATGATAACATTCTATGAAAGGATGGAATTTAAAAAAGTGATGAAATCCACTGACCAAATTTCAAAATTAATATATTATATAACATTAAATAGTTAAAATAGAAAATCATATTATTTAATTGTTAATAGTTGAAGTAAGCTAGGTAAGTAAGTATTTTGGAAAAGGATGAGGTTCTCTATTTGACGCGTATATTTTTCTTTATGTATGATCACGCACAACTTTTTACAGATCTTTTCGATTCCGATGATTCTCTCTTCATTAGATAGGATGTACTTCGAAGTGGGTCCCATTTCAATTTGAACAACGAAATCTATCCCTGAGGGTAGCAAAATGAAGGATATTAATCGCTCACCCTCTGAATTTTGGTCCGTTAACCGATTCTATCAGGCATCACTTTGTAGTGAGTTTTCCGATTTGGATGATTCTTCTTTTATTAGGAAGGGTATACCTCATAGTTGATCATATTTTAATTTGGAATTGAATGATCCACCCCTATGGGTAGAAAAATAGGGGATGATTGATTTTTCACTTGTGAACTTTGGCACACATATGAAGTTTACATTGACAGACCCTCCTACATCCGTCAAAATGATTACATTCTATGAAAGGATGAAATGATATACAAAGTGATGAAATCCACTGACCAGAACTTTCAGAATTAATTTATATTATATAACATTAAATAGTTAAAATAGAAAATCATATTATTCAATGGTTAATAGTTGAAGTAAGCTAGGTAAGTACGTATTTTGGAAAAGGAGGAGGTTCTCTATTATACGCGTATCATTTTTTTATATATGATCACGCACAACTTTTTACAGAGCGGTTCGATTACGATGATTCCTCTGTCATTGGATAAGGTGTACTTCGAAGTTGGTCCCATTTCAATTTGAACAACAAAATCCATCCCTAACGGTGGCAAAATGGAGGATATTGATCGTGCACCCTCTGAATTTTGGTCCGTTAACCGATTCTATCAGGCATAACTTTGTAGTGGGTTTTCCGATTTGGAGGATTCTTTTTTTATTAGATAGGCTATACCTCATAGTTGATCATGAAATCCACTGACCAGAACTTTCAAAATTGATTTATGTTATATAACATTGAATAGTCAAAATAGAAAATCATATTATTTAATAGTTAATAGTTGAAGTAAGCTGGGTAAGTAAGTATTTTGGAAAAGAAGGAGGTTCTCTATTCGACGCGTATATTTTTTATGTATGATCAGGCACAATTTTTTACAGAGCAATTTGATTCCGATGATTCTCTTTTCATTGGATAGAGTGTACTTTGAAGTTGGTCCCATTTCAATTTGAACAATAAAATCCATCCCTAAAGCTGGCAAAATGAAGGATATTGATCGTTTACCCTCTGAATTTTGGTCCGTTAACCGATTCTATCAGGCATAACTTTGTAGTGGGTTCACCGATTTGGATGATTCTTTTTTTATTAGGAAGGGTATATCTCATAGTTGATCATATTCCAATTTGGAATAAGATGATTCACCCCTAAGGGTAGAAAAAGAGGGGATGATTGATTTTTCACTTGTGAACTCTGGCACACATATGTAGTTGACATTGACAGACCCTCCTACATCCGTTAAAATGATTACATCCTATGAAAGGATGGAATTATATACAAAGTGATGAAATCAACTAACCAGAACTTTCAAAGTTATTTTATATTATACAGTGCTAGTCAAAAGTCCCCTCCCCCCCTCGTATCTTTTGAACGGGTATACTTATAATAATGAAATTTGGAGGGTGGAAATAAACGGATGTAGGCTTCTCAACTGGTCATAACAGGTGACGCAATAGTCATAAATGACGTCACAAGGCCACTGTGACCAATAATTTTAAATGGGACCCTATGGCAAGTGACAGCTCGTTTGAAAGGTATTGAAAATACCTATTCAGTAATACCAATTTTGTTTGGGTTTCGGCTGATTTTGATTGATAAATTGAAGAAATACGAAAATTATAGTTTCGCATTTAATTAATAAAGATTTTAAAGTACGCCTCTGGTTAATTGTCAAAAAGGTTGACGTTTTTGAATTATCTACTTGTCAAAAGTGTTTATACCTTGAAAATTTACCTAAGCTATTGTTTAACGAGACGTTTAAGTGTTTACATAGGCAAAATGGTACGTACTGTAGCCGACAAAGTAGCAGCTATCTTAATAATTGGTGAATGTAGAAACAATTTCCATGCAGCGGAACGACTGTTTAATGAGAGGTACCCCGATCGCCCTATATCGAGGGTTTATTTGAGGGAGCTTCTTCGGAAGTTTGAAGCATCAGGTAGTGTTCAAGATGCCAAACGATCTGGTCGACCAACAATTAGTGATGACAAAAAAATTGACATAATTGGAGAAATGGTAGTAAACCCTACTTCTTCCACAGCCCAAGTTGCGTCTATCTGTGAAGTCAGTCAAAGGACAGTACATAGGGTGTTGGCTAAAAACAAATTTCATCCATACAAATTAAAAATGGTGCACCAACTTTCAGATGATGACCCCGACCGAAGACTAGAATTCTGTGAAACTATGTCCAATAAAATGAACCAACAACGAGGCTACATACAGACAATTTGTTTTAGTGACGAAAGTATTTTCTTTCTCAATGGAAATGTTAACACTCAAAATGTGAGGTATTGGAGTGACACAAATCCTCACATCTTTCGTGAAAAACATACTCAATTTCCAGAAAAAGTAAATGATTGGGCAGGTATTTTGGGAAACCACATAGTTGGGCCTCTTTTTCTCAATGCTAACTTAACCGGTGAATTGTATCTGGAGATGTTACAAAATGATATTGAGGCGTTAATTCTTGAAATTCTAGAAGATAATCCAGATGAATTCGACAACTTGGAAATAACAATAAATAATTAAAATAGAAAATCATATTATTTGATAGTTAATAGTTGAAGTAAGCTAGGTAAGTAAGTATTTTGGAAGTTATCAAAAATTAAGTGGGTGGTAATTAGTAGATTTCAGCAACAAAAAATTGAAAAATAAAAACTTTTTAACACAAAATTAAACCGACGAAAAAATCAACTAAAAAGCAAAAAATAAAATAAACCTTCCTAGTCTAAATGATAATTGAGCTCCTAAACTAATGTGAGTAACTGATTTTGAGTCGGCGCCAAACAAACTAGCAATTGAATTAGGTAAAGCGTAAAATGATGGCAGCGAGATGCACGGCTGCGTTTTGATTACTTCTTTCAAAGTAATATAATGATCTTCGATAATTGTTTGTTTGGCGCCGACTCAAAATCAGTTACTCACATTAGTTTAGGAGCTCAATTATCATTTAGACTAAGAAGGTTTATTTTATTTTTTGCTTTTCAGTTGATTTTTTCGTCGGTTTAATTTTTTGTTAAAAAGTTTTCTTCACAATATACATTTAAATGTCAAATATAAGTGTGACTCTGAATAGTACCTCAATAACTTTTGAACGGTTTGATGTGAAACAATGAGACATGGAATTTATTGAATTGTATTACATTACACTTACTCGACAGAAGGCGCTGGGGGCAAATTGACTTGAAATTTCTATTTGCTCATCGTTGAAACAGTAATTAATTTTTTTTTCAACTATGGTTGTTCTACGGGATCACAATTGCGAGTGCGGCTTTTTATTGCCTTTCCCCTTCACCCCTTCACCCCTCACTGTTAACTTTTGAACGCTTTGACGTAGAACAACGGGACCAAAACTATTTTGAATGATATCACCAATACAACTTTAGGGGGACGAGTGGCACATCGTTGAAAAGATAATTCAATTTTCTTTCCGACCATCTCATTTTTTTTTAAATTTGGTTTACTTTTTTTTCACAATATGCATTTTAAATTTTCTTATACTTGACATTTCGAATGCATATTGTGAAAAAACATTGGCGCCGAATCAAAATCAGTTACCTACATTAGTTTAGTAGCTCAATTATCATTAAGAATAAGAAGGTTTATTAAATTTTTTGCTTTTCAGTTGATATTTTCGTCGGTTTAATTTTTTGTTAAAAAGTTTTTTTAGCCAAATACTTATGCTCAAAATGGTTCAAATCACCCAAATGTCTTGTACCAACAACAAATAACTTGACCGCTTTTTCCAAGTGAGGGGAGAGAGAGCGTAACGAGATATATGCCTCGAAGTGACACGTTAAATACTGCGAATCAAGCAGAAAGTTTGATTTGAGCTAAGAAAGGAACTTTCGCAATGTTGGGAGATAAAACGTTGTACTTTGGCTATACTTTGCCTCAAAAATGATAGGAAATGGTCAGAGAAGGATCTAGCCAAGAAGTCAAAGAATCACAAGTGGGTCTAGCTTCTACTGATTAAGGTTGAAAAAGAATGAAAGCATATACTCACTTGTTAATCCCATCTCTCCAAGCTGCTATATAGATCTTTATCGAAACTATCGTTTTAGGTGGTGCCTGAGGTAGGAGACATCACCGATTTCTCGCTTCACTGGTCGTATTTCTGTATCCTTCAATGTCCTCTGATTTTCCAAGAAGGGCTTCGCGAACTACAAAAAGTTGAAGCACGAGCAGAAATGGGTTCTTAGACACTTTCTCAATGAATTCACCTAAACTCGTGAATAACCAGTTTGAGGTTAGACGAGAATATCGTCAAATGAAAAGAATGACATTAGTTGTCGGGATTACTAACAAAGGAAATAATCCTCCATTATTGAAATGAATGTGTAATGGAGATAGTCCTAAAAAAAAGTGTAGACACGTGTTTCGGGCTCTCGGCCCTCATCAGTACGGTGAAGAAGTGCAAGGATGAACAACACTTGGTAGTAAACAACAATTCAAAGGAGTCAACAAACAAAAGCCAGCCGCACATTTGTGGTTTCGGTTAGCAGATCCTGCATTCCAGGGCAACAACCAACGTCACCATGAAGGCAACTATAGCTATAGTCCATCCAATATCAATTGCAGAAGCTGTTTCTATAGGGGGCAAATAAAAACTTACTTCGCTAACACGAGCGTATATGCGAAGAAACGGAACGAAAAATAATCTGTACTACTTGTTAACAGTCTCCGTCGGCACAAAGAGCCCGCTGGTCAACGTGGACTTGAGTGACTGCTGTCTGTTTTACAACCGATTCGTATGGGCCAATCAAGTCGGACATCAATGCTTGTAGGTGTGTCTATACGATGGAAGGTCATAAATCACGCGTTATATTTGTGTTTTAATAGCTCTGAAAGATTAAATACCAGTAGCGTCTGAGGTCTTGGTGTGTGCCGATCGAAATACGTTTTAGGATATTAAAATATATAAATAAAATTAGTTATCTCCGCCACTGCTGCTCACAGGATTTCGCCGCAAGACTTTTTTATGCTTCTGCAATTGATATTGGGAAAACTATACCTGCGTGACATCCGAGTCCAGGAATATAAACTCCATTGAATTGTTGTTCACTACCAAGTGTTGTTCATCCTTGCACTTCTCCACCGTACTGATGAGGGCCGAGAGCCCGAAACACATGTCTACGGTTAACACTTTTTTTAGGGCTATCTCCATTACATTTTTCCATTTTGTTTTTAACAGTCCCCTCGCTATTCTTTCCTTTCATGTTTATATTTCTGGAATCGGATGTCAAGCAGGTAGCTATAGCTGCCTCCGTGGTGATGTTGGTTGTTGCCCTGGAATGCAGGATCTGCTAACCGAAACCACAAGTGTGCAGCTGGCTTTTGTTTGTTGACTCCGTTGAATTGTTGTTTACCACCAAGTGTTGTTCATTCTTGCACTCCTTCACCGTACTGATGAGGGCCGAGAGCTCGAAACACGTGTTTACGGTTAACACTTCTTTTTGAGGGCTATCTCCATTACATTTTTCCATTTTGTTTTTAACAGTCCCCTCACTATTCTTTCCTTTCATATATATATATATATATATAAATATATATATATAAATATATATATAAATATATATATATATATATATATATATATATATATATAAAACGAGAAAATTCTCAAAAGCAATGTTTGACAAAAGAAACTCGAAATATATATCATCAGCCATGTGCAAGCAATCTTTTTTACTTCCCGAAATAACGACGATGTGTATTTTTGTAAGGTTATCATTTGCCAAAACGGATGATTCGTTGTTAAATGGTCCTTGAACTAATTTAATTTTCTCTCCAATCCGTAATTATTGCATTCTATTTTGGATACAGATCTTGATCTGAATCATTTCAATTTTTTATGTCGCACCAAATAATAAATCTACTATGAATTTATGATCCATTGTTTGCAAAATTGTACAATGTGTGCGTCATGACATCACATCAACTGGTTGCTGATAGAGGACATCTTTAAATTTATAATTTACTAGCTGTTACCGCGACTTCGTCCTCGTGGATTTGGTATGTTTTTTCATTCAGCTTATGCATGTGTCTTTGTCCACGTGGGTTTTCGAAAAAGTTATACTTTTTATATTTACTTTGATTGCAACCAAATCGTAGTTATTCGCGAAAATTGCTGGGTATTTGACAGAAAAAGAACTGTTCTACGTCTTTTCTAACGTTTCGCGATTCATTTCTCGCTTCTTCCGAGCTAAAATAATTGAAAGATAAAACAATATCATAATATTTCACGAAAACACTGACACGATCCACCTCACCTCTAAATATAGGTAAACTCACCTCAGGTGTAATTAACGGTACATAGTACTTAGTCTGTGTTGATGTGCATTATAACAATGTATCGTTGAAATAGTTGGATATGGATCAATAAAATAAAATATTTCAAAGAGGCTGGTGTACTGATGACTAACATTCAAATGTGAATAAAACATATCAGTAACGACAATAATAAAAGTGGGAATAGAAAAACATTACAAATAAAAAATATATACAATAAAATCTTTTTTAACTACATATAACTTGATGTACATAAACCTTTCAAACAATATCAGGTTCATCTCCTCTATAAACAGATCTCACAAATTCACTTCCAGTTTTCCGAGTGTTCAAGTAATTGATGAGTCAATAATGTTGTTATACAGTGCGGTCCATAGCTAAGGAATAAATTGATTGTTGGCGTTATTATGTATTTGTTTAAAAAAATCTGAAACAGGTCGACTTCTATTGTCAATTTACAGTATGAAAATATTATGTACCCCCTTCTTGCAGCCCCTCTGAGTTATGAGCACCCCCTCAAAAAAAAATCAATGAGAAGGGGGGCCAAGTGGCATTTTGCTCGGAAGGGATTTTCATTTTGAAAATGTAAAATTTTGATACTTCACGTAGAATGAACGAAATAATGTTCAGGAAGTATTTTTTAATTCATTTTACAATTAATTAAATATCCAAAATGACCCACCATCCACTTCTTGACAATAAGAAAGTCGATCCTGGAATTCTCGTACAACATTTTGTAGGACCTCAGGGGTTATGTTGGTCAGGGGTTATGTTGGTGATTTCTTCCGTTATCCTAACTTTTAGATCTGCAATATTGTCTGGTCTATAGAAATATACTTTTGATTTCTAATAACCCCATAAGAAGTAATCGAGAGGAGTCAAATCGGGGGATCTAGGCGGCCATTCAATCGTTCCACGTCTTCCAATCCACCTATTGGGGAAAACTTAGTTCAAATAATATCTAACGATACGTTTGTAATGCGGAGGAGCTGCGTCTTGTTGGTGCCTGATTGATATATCTATTGCATTTGGATCATTAACATTAGGAAAAGTCTTTTCAATGTAGGCTGTAAAAACTTCATCAAAAAATTTAGATAAACCTCACCATTAACTGTGCCTTCAAAAAAATAAGGGCCAATCATTTTGTTGTTAACGATACCAGCCCAAAAGTTACATTTTTCAGGATATTGTGTGTGAGCCTCACACATCCAATGAGGATTTTCTCTGCTCCAATATCTACAGTTTTGTAACCGTTCCATTTAAATGAAAAATAGCTTCATCAGAAAAAACAATTTTGTTTATGAACTGCAAATCTGCTTCCATTGTGTCCATCATCAGTTCACAGAATTGTTGCCTCCTATCACGATCATCCTCATTTAACTCATGAACCAACTGAACTTTATAAGGATGGTATTTTTCTTTATGTTAAGCTCTCAATATCGATGATGTACTTACTCACATCATTGTCGGCGGCAAGTTGTCCAGTTGTCATATGCGGATTTTCCTCAATCGCTAACAGTACATCTAACTTTTTTTTTTTTTTTTTTTATTCAAGAAAACCGCATTAACCGCGAAGGTTATTAGCGGTGGTGGTACAGTATATATTATATTTGTTTCAAGATATGAATTGAGTCCAAAAACTTTAGTAACATGATGTTATCCAGGTTCAAAGCATCGCTAAGTTTTCCGGGCAGTCCTGAAGTTATTCTCTCCTCTCTGTAGTCGGGACACTCCGAGATTATATGTTTCACGTTCAGTTCTTCATAACAGGAAACACATCTTTTGGGATTTTCTTTCTTCAGTAGATGCTGGTGTGTGTATCTAGTGTGATCTAACTTTTTTCCTCGTCCAGTTTAACACTTCGACTTAGTTTTTAAATAGTTTTTACATGTCCAGTTTCACGATTTTTTTTTCTATTTTGCTAACTGTAGACTGAGACGTGTTGACCAGAGTATTTATCGTTAAACATTTCAAAAACTTCCTTTTCAGTTTTTGTTTTATTACCGCATCCAATCATAATTAAAATGTCTATTCTTTGAGTTTCGTATAAATGAGCAATAGTTCAATCAGATACACACACACACATATTTTTCAAAACACTGACGTGTGTCAACCACTTATAAATATCAAAATAACAGTAGTCTACTAGATTGACATTATATTATTTATGTGGGTTGTGTGATTAATTTTTTGGTGTCTCGAACGACGTTTTCCTGACGATTTGCAAAACAGATAAGAAAAAAATACCTGATTACCTCTTATGGAGTTATTTGAAATCAAAAGTATATTTCAATAGACCAGACAATATTGCAGATTTAAAAGTTAGGATGACGGAAGAAATTAACAAAATAACACCTGAGGTCCTACAAAATGTTGTATGAGAATTCTAAGATCGACTTGCTTATTGTCAAGAAGTGAATGGTGGTCATTTTGAACATTTAATTCAATTGAAAAATAAATTGAAAATACCTCCCAAACATTATGTCACATTATTTCCTTCATTCTACGTGAAGTATAAAAATTTTACATTTTCAAAATTAATTTTCTCAGTTAGGATTGCAACAAATTCAAAAAACACACGACCCCCCTTCTCATTTAAATTTTTTGAGGGGGTGCTCATAATTCAGAGGGGGCGCAAGAAAAGGGTTATATTTTCATACTGTAAATTGTCAAAGTAATAATAGAAATCGAGCTGTTTCAGGTTTTTTTAACAAATACATAATAACGCTAAAAATGAATTTATTCCATACCTATGGACCACACTGTATTTTCTACTGAGATATTCGATATCTGTATATAAAATTAACCTTCTGCGCTCGATGTCTTCATGATCTAATATCAAAATCGAAATTGTGTCCCAGATCATAGTGATGTTTGGATAATACTGTTTTCCGGATAGTGATAGATCTCCACAATCATTTTTATGTTGTTTAACTCTCTTTCCCAATAACTGCCGTGTTTGTCCAATGTATACCTTTTCGCAGTTAACGCATTCAATTTTGTATACTACATTCGACTATAACTCCTTAGGTAATTTGTCTTTGACTTTCGGGAAAATTATTTTCAGTTTATTTTCATGGTACAGTGCTATTGATAATTTTCCCCCTTGTAATACTTTACTGAGTTTCTCTAAGAGCCCTTTCACGTAGTTAGTTTGAAATACTTTGTAATCCCCTCGGTGAAAACAGTGCTAGTGTTTGGGTTCGGACGATTGTGTAGTATTGATTGATGGTTTGGGATATTGATTCTTAGATAACATTTTTTTGATTTATTTGAGGTTCCCTTCGTGGAACTTAGCATTACTAAGAGCGAGGGTTCTGTGTTTCATTCCTTTAATGATGGCTGTTTTTCAGGAAAAGGGATGAGTGATAAAAAATTGTGGTCTACCCGGATTACTGGGTATCAATTGCTGGACAAACTCCTCCATTTCTTATCATAAGAGTGTCAAGAAAAGGTATTCTATTATCTTTTTCATTTTCCAATATGAATTTAGTTTTACTATGGAAATCATTGAAAATAGCCAGCACTCTTTTTTCACTGTATCGGGGGATGGCTGTCAAAATATCGTCAATGTAACGAAACAGGAATAGTATTTCGAAAGGCAAGTTTCTAGTGACTCTATCCAATAAATAATTTATCTCTAAATTTGCTAAACTGAAACAGGCACGGTTACCCATGGCTGTCCCATCTAGCTATTGATAAGAAATCACATTGAGTTTGACCGCTTATAGCATAAATTACCGTAAACCACTACAAATTATACTTTATCGGGTTTGGGGTATAGATAATAGAATCTATTTGTAGAACAGTGGTGCGTCTGGGCAGAGGCAGCCATGTATGGTGAATAACTGCAAGTTTTGTTTTTGCAGTAGTCGGAAGTACCAGCCTCATAAAATTTCTGGCTCAAGCAAATATGTTTTAAATTTGTACAACAACCAATGAGAATGTTTAATATTGATCGTTTATTATTTAATGGGTCACATAGTTTGAAATATTTTATAAAAAAAAGAAAGCTTGTAAACTCGACCTTCTAGAAAGTTTCGAGATCAATATGGAAGTATCATAGCGGGTACATTTCCAGAAAAATTTAAACATACCATTGTGTTTCAATATATACCTGAACGGACTATTATCTGTCTAGAGCTGCGGAAAAATAACAACATATGCTGATGATACAGCAGTTTTTTATAGCTCCGATAATTGGAGATCTCTGAGAGACATGGCTTGATAATAAGCTCGTAACAATCAACTTCGATAAGACCGTTTATCTACCATTCTACACCAATAAAACATCTTCTCCAAACTTCCACAATCTGTATATAGATCAAAACATGAATATAAAAACATGAATATAAAATCATGTAAGGAAATGAAATACCTATGTGTAATTATAGATTCCAATATCAGATGGGAAAAAAACATAGTTTTCATCATAAAAAAAATCCAGCACCTTAAGTTCAAGTTCAAAACCCTCAGAGATATATTGAATGTGTCCCAATTGAAGATATTATACTACTCGCTAGTGGAATATCATATTACATATGGAATAATGTCTTGGGGCGTAGTTGGAAAAACCATACTTAAATAAAAACTTTTTCACAAAAAATTAAACCGACGAAAAAATCAACTGAAAAGCAAAAAATAAAATGAACCTTTTTAGTCTAAATGATAATTGAGCTCCTAAACTAATGTGAGTAACTGATTTTGAGTCGGCGCCAAACAAACAATTATCGAAGATCATTATCTATGAAAGAAGTCATTAAAACGCAGCCGTGCATCTCGCTGCCATCATTTTACGCTTCACCTAATTCAATTGCTAGTTTGTTTGGCGCCGACTCAAAATCAGTTACTTACATAGTTTAGGAGCTCAATTATCATTTAGACTAAGAAGGTTTATTTTATTTTTTGCTTTTTAGTTCCGTATTTCGTCGGTTTAATTTTTTGTTAAAAAGTTTTTATTTTTCAATTTTTTGTGGCTAAAATCTACCAATTACTACCTACTTGTTTTTTTATTACTTCCAAAATACTCACTTACCCACCTTACTTCAACTATTTCATCAACATAAAAACTTTTTAACAAAAAATTAAACCGACGAAATACGGAACTGAGGAGTAAAAAATAAAATAAACCTTCCTAGTCTCAGTAACTCAGCTCCTAAACTAATGTAAGTAACTAATTTTGAGTCGGCGCCAAACAAACAAGCAAATGAATTAGGTAAGGCGTAAAATGATGGCATCGAGTTGCGCGGTGACATTCTGATAATTTTTTTGAAGTAATTTAATGATGTTCGTTGATTGTTTGTTTGGCGCCGACTCAAAATTAGTTACTTACATTAGTTTAGGAGCTTAGTTACTGAGACTAAGAAGGTTTATTTTATTTTTCACTTTTCAGTTCCGTATTTCGTCGGTTTAATTTTTTGTTAAAAAGTTTTTCTTTTTAAATTTTTCATAGATAAAATATACTAATTACTACCTACTTGTTTTTTGGTTACTTCCAAAATACTTACTTACCCACCTTACTTCAACTATTACCAGTTAAATAATATGATTATCTACTTTTACTATTTGTTGTAAGATAAATTATTTTCGTTGTTCTGGTTGGTTTATTTCATTACTTTGTATATCATTCCATCCCCTCATAAAATATACTGATTTTGACGGAACAAGAATAATGTCAGTAGCGATCTGTCATTGTCAACTACGTATGTGTGTGCCAATGTTTACTAGTGAAAAATCAATTATCCCCTATTTTTCTACCCGTAAGGGTGGCTGACTCCTTTCGAAATCCAAAAATAAGGTATACCCTATATATTAAATAAAGAATCCAAATCGAAGAACCCAGTACAAAGTTATGCCTGATAGAATCGGTTGATGGACCAGAATTCAGAGGGTGAGTGATCAATATCCTTCATTTCGCTACCCTTAGGGGTGGATTTCATCTTTCAAATTCAAATGGGACCAAACTCGAAGTACACCCTATCCACTGAAGAAAGAATTATCGGAATCGGACGCCTCAGTAAAAAGTTATGCGTGATCATACATAAAAAAAAATTATGGAAAAACAAAATATACGGGTCGAATAGAGAACCTCCTCCTTTTTGGTTTCGTCGGGTAAAAAATTGGAAACCACTCAGAAAAAAATCTTAAAAATAATTTTCAGGAAGAACGATGATTACTCGTCAGACGAACTTTATGTTGAAACCGGACTCCTGGATCGAAGGCAATTATTCTTCAATAACTAACATTAAACAACATAAATCTCAATCTAACCTACAAAAAAATTAATATAATTACAATACCAGAAACCGACAACAAAAATACCCTCTCCCTTTCATGTTCAAAGCCATAGGACAAAAAAGCTCCAAATACCTCAGCCCAAAATTCTACAATTATTTACCCGAAATGATCAAAAATATCAAATCCCCCCTAAAATTAAAAAAAGAACTGAGAAATTCATCATGTCCCAAACACGTGAATCCATCCCATATCTCCATCACAATGCCTAACCTTAATCAATTGTATACCGTAATCACACACTTAAAGACTTACCTTACACTATTAGTCTAATCAACAAGTTCAAAAACGTGTTAAATAGATATAAAGCTCCTAAAAATATGAGCGATAGCTCATTCGATTCGGAATGACGTCTAGAAAAATGTTTTCCAAGAGTTTGTTAGCACGTAAAAAATTGCGATTGTTATTAACAAAATAAGATTAAAAAAAAGAAGGTATTTCGTTTTTCGTTAATAATTTCTAAAATAATGATATTTGAAGAATTATGAAAAAAGATCCTGAAAGAGGAGGAAATTTTCAATAAAACCTCCCGGAACTCTATCTCTATTATTTATAATTTTTTTTTTAACGCTGAAAATAGGGCTCCGCGAGGTCGTTACGGCATAGGCGCACCGTCTAAAAACCCGTTATATCACCTAAAATAATTTTTTTATAGTATTAAATAACAATTTAAAAATTTGAATAAATTATGCTGTAATCTAGTCACTTGAACGAAAAAAACCTCGGTAAAAAAAAATTTTCATGTCGATTTTTAAAAAGTTACACCATTGTTAATTAACTAATTTTTTTCCAATCTCTGTTTTTATAAATTACGAAAAATTTTAATAATTGGTCTATAAAATTTTCGCTTCGTGGAGCTGTTTTCATTTAGGTACTCAATGGAGCAATGCAAAATATTTTTATTAAAGTTTATTATTTTGTTAATTATAATTTTTTTTAAATTAACAAAAAATAAAATTTCTAAAAAATGTTATCAAAAAATTTTTTTCAGTAATATCTTATTATTGCTGTTTTTGCATCTAATATAGGTACTAATTAACATTGGAAAAAAAAATTACGTCATTTGTTAAGAAATTGTTTATAAACAGACTATTTTGGGATTTCTAAAAAAAAAAATTTCACCATTTTATTGCATAGGTAAAATTATGACTTAAAAAAAAATCTCAAATAATTTTTTTATTGTTTATAATCGTTTTTTTTATATTTCAATTGTTTAAATAATTAGTTAAGAAATTATTTTATTCTTAAAAATCATCATTGACCTTTTTCAATGAATTGACACAGACATTTTTCCTATAAATAATTTCATTGTTTATTAACTTAACAATTTGTTATAAACAAAAATATTAAGTTAAATTTTTGTTACATATTATATGATAATCAAATTACAGCCGTTCCATAATTTGTCAAGTTATAAATTGTTATAACTTTTGAACTATAAGAGATACGGTGAAGGACATTCAAATCATTTCTATAAAAGATTTATTTATCTTTGATCGATAGCGGAATGTAAATTAAATAAGTATAAATTTAAACAAGTATATTATTTAAACAAAAATCTATATTGCTATAATCTATACGTAATTAGGAAGATATTTTATCATAGAACAAAAAAGTTCTTGAGTCCGTAGCTGTATCTATATTATTTAACAAGTTATAAGCTATGAAATTTCGAAAAATATAAAAAAAATATAATTTTTTTATAAACAAATGCTTATAACAACCGATAAACAATGGTTAAATTTTTTTGGATTCATTTTAAAGATAAAAAATTAAAAGACTGGAATGTACTTTACCGTTTCTCTTATAGTTCAACAGTTATAACAATTTATAACTTGACAAATTATGGAACGGCTGTAATTTCATTATCATGTAATATGTAACAATGCTGTAAAAAATACAAATTTTTTTTTTTTTATACTTTGTTATACATAGTTGTTTTTGTTTTCCTTTGAAGTTTTCGAAAAAAATTATAACGGTCAATATTATTTGTTTATAACAAATTGTTAAGTTAATAAACAATAAATTATTTAAAAAAAAAATTTATTTTTAAAAAAGATTTTTAAAATAAAAAATTTTTAATTTTTAATTTATTTAGGGAAAATTATTTTTTTTAAATCATAATTTCACCTATGCAATGAAATGGTAAACATGTTTTTTCAAAAATACCAAAATAGTCTGTTTATAAACAATTTCTTAACAAATGACGTAAAAATTTGTTTTCCAATGTTAATTAATACCTATATCAGATGCAAAAAGAGCAATAATAGGATATTACTAAAAAAAAATTTTTTTGATAACATTTTTGAAAAATTTTATTTTTTGTTAATTTAAAAAAATTATAATTAACAAAATAATACACTTTAATACATTTTTTTTGCCTTAATTAAAAGAGCTCCACGAAGCGAAAATTTTATAAACCAATTATTTAAACTTTTATGTCGTAATTTATAAAAACAGAGATTGGAAAAAAATTTGTTAATTAACAATGGTGTAACTTTTTGAAAAATCGACATGAAATTTTTTTTTTCACCAAGGTTTTTTTCGTTCGAGTGTCTAGATTACACCATAATTCATTCAAATTTTTAAATTTTTATTTAATACTATAAAAAAATTATTTTAGGTGATAAAACGGGTTTTTAGACAGTGCGCCTATGCCGTAACGACCTCGCGGAGCCCTATTTTCAGCGTTAAAAAAAATTATAAATAATATAGATTTTTTATTGGAAATTTCCTTGTCTTTCAGGATCTTTTTTCATAATTCCTTAAATATCATTATTTTAGAAATTATTAACAAAAAACAAAATACCTTCGTTTTTTAATCTTATTTTGTTTATAACAATCGCAATTCTTCACGTGCTGATAAACCCTTGGAAAACATTTTTCTAGACGTCATTCCGAATTGAATATTTTTAGGAGATTTATATCTATTTAACACGTTTTTGAACTTGTTGATTAGACTATATCTCTTACTACTTGATTATATCACCTATCTCTAATATTTTATATGTTCACAATGTCTAATTTTATCAACTATTTTCCTTTTATCTATACACTATATACACTATCCACCCACTTATCTTACCATCATAATAACTTTACAATTTCATTTTATTTTATTTTATTTAAATTTTAGTTCATTTTGTCTTATTTTATTTTATTTATATATTGCACGATCTAAACTAAATTAATATTCATCATATGTCCATTTTATATGTTGCTAATTCCCACCTTGTTCATCCTCCGCTAAGTATCGACCAATCTGTTTATTGTACCTCTATGTAAGTGAACAATAAACAACTATTATTATAATTACTATTAAATTAAACAAGAAGTCAGAATACTTGCTTGGATTGGTATGAATAATAATAATTTGTTGAATTTGTTTCACCGAAGATTAAACATTCGTTTTTCGTTGTACAGTTAATGCTTCTCAAGTGAATGTCTTTTGCTTGCTATTTTGATGTGGTTGATGTTTGATGTGATATCTCGTACATTTTCAAAGATGTAACAAGAGTTCGGAAAACTCTTTTTCAATGTAAAAAAAATTACAATTGAAAAAATAAACAAATGGTCAATTGACAAAGTGGAAAAACCCTGTTTTCTTCACGCGAAAAAGTGAGTGCGGAGTGTTTATCAAGCCATTTTTTTATAAATCCGAACTTTCCAAATCAGTGATTTACATGAACATGAGTAACAATTAGTGCAAGAAGAAAAATATAATATTCCCATATTTAAAACTAAGAGAAAGTAGTCCAATCAATTCTCATTGATTTGAGTTTTTTTTTCTAAAATTCGATTTTCTGTGACAAAGAAAATTTTAATTCAGAAAAAGGTTTCTCCGATGTGAAGATCACAAATACGTTGAGTTGCAAAAGGATCATATTTTGTTTTTCAACTCAAATGTTTCACTTACATTGGGAAGTTTACACAATTCAAAGAAAAGGAAAGATATTCTAAATATGAAGCCATACCTCGCTCGGTTCCACCATTCGGCTAAGAAACCATTTCAGCGGACATCAGTAGCAATCAGCAACTGTTTCATGATTCATTGTTGAATGTGAATTTGCGGAATTAACGTTGGAATTGTGGAAAATTCCCGATGTAAGATATTTGCTTCGGTAGAAAACTTCAATAATAATAATAATAATAAAATTTATTGAATCCTTCAGGGTCATTAAAATGACATAGGATATGTCAGACAGCAATTGAAATTCATATATAGCCTACATAAAAATATAACATTTCACAGTCAACATCTATACATAATAATATAACAATTTCACAAGTTAGATGGAGACACATATTATTGATTAAAATACTCATCAGTACTAAAAAAGCAACCATTAATCAAGTACTCTTTGAGTTTCGCTTTGAAATTATTTTCCCTATTTAGGTTTTTTATTTCGTAAGTTATTATAAAATTTTGCCACCCTATAAGACGGACAATTTTCATACAGACGAGTTGAATGTTTCTGAAGTCTTATTAATTCGCCGTTTCTGCTAGGATATGCATGGAAATCACAGTTTCGATTGTAATTCTGTATCTGTTTTCGGAATAACAGAGTACATTTGTGAATATAAATGCACGGTACGCACATAACTTTTTTCTCAATTGAGTGGGGTCTACAAGATTCTCTGCACTATTCTACATATAAGTCGCATAACCCTCTTCTGGGAGACAAATATTTTATTTAGTTTTGTGGTACAACCCCAAACAGCAATATTATAAGGAATATGGGCATATACAAGAGCAAAGTCATTATTTAATAGTTGGGCTCTATTGAAATTGGATATCAATTGTCTAATTGCGTAGTACCCACTGTTAACTTTCGTACTGACATGATTTATACCCGACTCCCAGGTCATGTTACCACCGATATATGTACCAAGGAATTTGGTGTTATCTGATGATTCAATTATTTCATCAACATGAAAGTTATCAATTTTTTTCATTTATCCTGGAATAAAATTGCATCAGAACAGTTTTCTTTGCATTGACCACCAAATAATTTTTATGACACCAATTTGTGATTTCGAGACTCAATGTATTCAATTATTCTTGGAGTTCCTCTACGATCGTTGTATCATCTGCACACAAAACTACATAATCTGTGCTTATATAATTAGGTATATCGTTTAAGAAAAGGAGAAAAATGAGAGGACCCAATATAGAGCCTTGAGGAACCCCAAGATCAATGCCATACTGCTGCGACTAAAAGTTGTCAACTTAAACATATATCCCTGAGAGTCAGGTATGATCTGAGCTATGGAAGAAAGGTACGCCTGAAGCCAAGTGAATAAAGTTTTTTGCATATAAATTCGGGGTCAATAATGTCGAATGCTTTTGATAAGTCAATGAAAAGTGCACTGACATATTCCCTTCGGAGAAAGGAACAAAATGAACTAATTCAACATCTGGAAGAGTATCCTCTAGTCCCCAAAAAAAACCATTATACAAATGTTTGAACAGATTTAGGCACATTTAGGCAGAAATCTAATTTCATCAACACAAAAGGAATCTCGAGAGAACAAGGATATGTCGTAGATGGCTATCTGGAAAGAAAACGACAATATCGAAAATTTAGAAAAGGAGATGCGGCCAGTAGGGTAGTGCCCATCTTGGGCTATCCTTAATATACCTTCCAAGCCGAGGGTGATATAATAAAAACGGTTACAATATTTTTGCTTAGATACAAAAAAATATAATCATTATTAACTCTCGGCCCGTCTCTTATTATCACCCAATAGGCCCACCAAAAAATGTTATTAGTGAATATATCTTCTAAATCCTTTGATAATCTCCTTTTCCAGATAGATTACTGGAATTTGTTTTTAAACAATTATAGGCGAGGTTACATTTGAAGTAGAAGGATAAATATCAGCCTATGGTTGGCATTTTCGATCAAAGCAAAAAT
Organism: Gonioctena quinquepunctata; assembly: GCA_018342105.1. Lineage (NCBI taxonomy): Eukaryota > Metazoa > Arthropoda > Insecta > Coleoptera > Chrysomelidae > Gonioctena > Gonioctena quinquepunctata. Next base: position 178,127 of record JAFIRS010001109.1, read on the forward strand.
CCTATTATGTTTTATCAGGGATGGATCCTCATCCAACTATGGATATACTATACCTCTCCCATCGGGTCAATACTCAACACTCATGGTTTAGTTATCTCACGTCATTTTCTTACCTTTTGCATTGGATATATTGTTACAAAAATAAGTACAGTGCGTCCCTGCCTTGTTTATCTCAAGTCAGACGTTATTTATTTGCGAATAACTGAAAATCAGCGTATCTTCGAACTCAAACATACCTTTACTCTTTATGGCTTTTCACGATTAGTTCATATATTTGTTTCTTTTCTTCTCTATCTACTGGACAAACTGAGGCAGCAGTGTTATGTATCTTTGGCTTCTGAGGAAACCAATCTCGAACCATATAAAGAAATTTTAAGGCGATTTCAATGTGGTACGATATTCATCAACGTCTTGGGTATACCGGCCATTTCCTAGGTTAATTAACTATAAACGCATTCCTCGGCATATTTGTGCAGGTAATATAGTACAATGTAACCCATTATGGCGTTATCATTTCATACAATCCAATGCAGAATCACCACTATTTATAAATGACTGAATATCACGTACAATTGTCATTGTAGGGGAGACCGGAGCGCGTTGTCACAATTTGAGATGTTTTATTTTTGAAGAGGAAGTGTTTACAGTTTCCCTTTCTATCATCAATGTATCTCGTAATATGTATCATTGGATATATTGCCCCATAAATTGAGGCCATAGCAGCCTATGGCTTTAAAAAAAAAGGTCTGTCGGAGTAAATTATTGTGACAACCTGCCCCGACTCCGGGAAAAAAAAATTCAAAACGAAGTTGTATTGATAATAGAAAAATCAATCAATGATATTGATAAAATACTAATATATATTTGAGACCAATTTGGATACTTAAATTGTAATTCAGAAAAATAATAGAAAATATATATATATATATATATATATATATATATATATATAAATATATATATATATATATATATATATATATATAAATATATATATATAGAATAGGACACCTATAATCTGTGCGGTGAAGCTTAGACCTGTTATCGTGGAATTTTAATGACACCAATAGTCGTACTCCTAGTGCGTTCTGAGTAACGCAAAACAAATAACGAGAATAAGATAAATCTGATACGAAGGAGAATTAGTAGATTTCAGTCAGATGAAAACTTTTTAACAAAAAATTAAACCTAATAAATACGGAACTGAAAATTAAAAAATAAAATAAACCTTCTTAGTCTCAATAACTAAGCTCCTAAACTAATGTGAGTGACTAATTTTGTGTCGGCGCCAAATGAACAATCAACGAAAGATCATTAAATTACTTCAAAAAAATTATCAGAATGTCACCGCCCAACTCGATGCCATCATTTTACGCCTTACCTAATTCATTTGCTTGTTTGTTTGGCGCCGACTCAAAATTAGTTACATTTGTTTAGGAGCTTAGTTATTGAGGCTAAGAAGGTTTATTTCATTTTTTACTTTTCAGTTCCGTATTTCGTCGGTTTAATTTTTTGTTAATAAGTTTTTATTATGAGCAGAGTTTTCCATCGGGGAACTGAAGCTACTTCATATCTTTCAAAGGATGAAATGATGAATATCTGATTATATACCGTTGTTAGAACTCGAATTCAACGAATAAAGATCATCCTGTATAATTTCACATGTCAGTTAGAGCAAGGCGATATTTCAGAGAATTTGAATACCGACGAGCAGGAAAACACGGTAATAAAAATGTTGCAAACGGAGGTGTCGACGCTTTCTTTTCGTCTTCGGAATGAGATGTCAGTTGGATAAGACACGGGCGGGTCAGATGTCACGGCAAAAGCGGCACGCGTCAGATGACTCCTGTACGGGTCACTGGCCATACTTCAATTTATGGTATTTTTATTCCGGTTCAGCGGGTCGAGTTTTCAGTGAGTTTTTTATGCGATTTATGTTCTGGGGAATTTTTTATCGGGATAATTTTTAGAAGAGAAAAGTTTCAACAGCTAGGAACCTCAATAATTTGAACTCTTTGCTACTGTGAAGTAATTTCACCGATGTTTACAGGGTGTTTTCAAAGGACAGGCATTTTTTCAACATAATATAGAACTCTCTGAAATAGACAATTTTTCAAAAAATCAACAATACCGGGTGACACAGGATATAGGGGCGGAAACGGTAAGAGCTACACAGAGGGTTGAATGGAGGCAAAGTTGCGTATTATGGAGCTCTTTACTATGGTGTTGAAAAATCTGAGCTAGCCCTCTCACTTTCAGAGATTACGGGAAAAAACGAAAAATTTTATTTTTGTTTTTCACTTATATCTGCTTCAATGCAATAGATTTCCAGAAACTGTTCGCACTTTGTCATTGCAACTTCCAATGGGCTGTGAAAATATGTAAACGAAAGTGTTCTACTGGGTGTTGTTTTCCCTGGGCCACCCCTAACTATGAAATGTTAAATACGGACCTGGATTTTTTATCATTTTTTCAGGCTTCAGTGGTCATAATCATGATTGCAAACAGTTTCTGGAAATCTATTGTATTAAAGCAGATATAAGTGAAAAACAAAAATCAAATTTTTCGTTTTTTCCTGTAATTTCTGAAAGTGAGAGGGCTAGCTCAGATTTTTCAACATCATAGTAATGAGCTCCATAATGTGCAACTTAGCCTCCATTTAACCCTCTCCGTAGCTCATACCGATTTCGAGATCCCCATGCATCTACTCGAATTTCACTCACCCGGTATAAGCAATCGTTTCGGATTTGATCACATTACAATCCAATATGGCGTTCTCCCGGTATTTCTGGAAATGCTAGCCACTTTTTTTTCTTCAAATGGAACACCCTGTATATTTTTACATATTCAAGTTCTACAGGTCAAAACAAGTCCAAACCTTATGTCAAATGTAATTTTTTTGAAACAAATGAAATAAAAATATTTTTTTTATTTTACTTCGTGGATAAATTCCGTTAAAGCTATCCACAATAAGTCGCACATAACAGAAAAACATAATTTTTTCTGAAAAAATATTTTTGGTGTCACTTATTGATGAATCAATTCAGTCACATCACATTTGGTTCAAAAATAATTTTTTTTCAAATGGAACCCCCCCCACATGTCTAGAACATACATTCAGGAAAATAATTCATAATTTTTGTATTTCGGTCAGTAACAAATGTATACATTCAAAAATCTACAACTAGTTCATGAGTTTCCTTGCAGTTCGAATAATTTTTCAACTTAGTAAGCTGTGGAAAACAACATTTCTGAATCTTGTCAACTAATTGTGTTTCGATGTCATCTTTCATCTCATGTTTGTTCTAGAGAGACATGTAGGTGGCCCATAGGGTTTCCATTTGTTTTTTTTTATTTTTGATCAAAATGTGATGTGACTGAAAAGATTCATCAATAAATAACAAAAAAAATAATTTTTCAGAAAAACTTATGTTTCTCTGTTATGTGCGACTCATTGTGAATAGCCTTGACCAAATCTCATTTATTAGAAATAAAATTAATTTTAATAGTTTCAAAAAAATTACATTCGACATGAGGTTTGGACTTGTTTTGAACTGTTGAACTTGAATATGTAAAAATATACAGGGTGTTCCATCTGAAAAAACCAAGTTGCTGGCATTTCCAGAACAACCGGAAGTCCGCCATATTGGATTAACATGTGATCAAATCCTAAATGGTTGCTTATATAACTGTACGTTCACGAATAAAGAAGTTACAGGGGTGGCCGATATCCTGTGTCACCCGGTATAAAAGTCGAAAAATTACAATCTTCCTTTGGACGTATTTATGTTAAATAGGAAAACATTTTCCATTGAGTAATGATATGTCTATGAAGTACAGCGTCAAATGTCAAACGTGCACTCAATTTCGACAGACTAAAAATTTATATTTTACATTTTATGTTGAATTTTTCAGAATTTTACCCTTGCCAATTGATTTCTTAATAATTATCCAGAAAAGCTTTATTCAGATGATCCAAAACTTCAACTGGATTTCCATTGTGAATTTTGCAACAGAAGTTTCAACACAAAAAGAGATTTGAATATCCACAAAAGGAAAATACACGTCTCATCTAGTACATGTTTTCTTTCTTCAACACCTGATGGTTCTATGGATTTGAGTGGAATTGGCAATGAGTCTTCTTCTAGTCGACTGAATAATTGTTTGGCCCATCACAAACTCAATCTGTATATTGCCAATAGGATACCCAAATCGGCCAGAGTGAGTTACCCAAATCGGCCAGAGTGAGTGCTACTGAAGCTTTAAGTAGATCAATTGACAATTGTATCAGTCCTTCTGTCTTCCATCGATCAATCAAAACCGCAAAGAATCTCTAACAACAATCATCAAGATAAACATTGAGAGTCCCAATCTTCTGCAAAGAACAACAATTACTAATCCTTCAACATCGAAATATAATCTCTCTAAGCGTATCGTCAATATAGTTTCTGATGGTGATCTCACCTCTGCTAGTCGTATTTTGACGTCTACTGACACAATAGCTACTTTTGACGAAATAACCTTGTTGGAGCTCCAATCAAAACATGCAGCTGACACGGAATTTATATATATATATATATATATATATATATATATCGTCGTTGCTGACTAGTTGGGATATAAACTAGTTAATAGTGGGGAATGCAGCAATGTCAGAAAGAAAACTCTTGTAAGTTTGTCCAAGCTTTCGGAATTGGTTCATTCCATCATCAGGGAACTACAATTCATTAAAAAATATTACATATGAGAGATTATCATTGAGTGCATTGATAATACTTACAACTTAGGTGAGAATGGATGACACGATGTTCAGTAAAAAAAAATTCATGTCTTTTGAAATTATGGTAATAAATAATGAGAAATGTAAAACAGAGGAAGGAGCTAATGTTCAACGACCACACTTATAACATATAAGTGTATAAGTAGGAAAATCAATGCAAATAAGCAAACAACAATTTCAACCTTAAATCCAAATCAAGAAACTGCATGGAAAATATTCGACCAAAGAGACATCTCCAATCCAAATCAGATCACATTTCCAATAGATGACATCACCAGCAACAAGGAGGCCAACTTCAGCTAACTTCACTCCCAGTAGCCATTGAACACCGACTCCAGGATTTTCGCGAGTGCACAACTGAATGTACAAAAGGTATTTCATCAACAAAAACTAAACATAGTGATACGTTTTGCACTAGACACTTTTTATGGTTCTTTTCAATAACACCGATTCACAGTGGTGAACTTTCTTCCATGCTCATGATTATAATATAAATATAACCTCGAAATATTCAGTTTTAATATTCACTGATTGCGCATGAGCAAGCTTTTGACGTTTTGAACTTTGATTGTTTCAATTACAATAATCATAAGGTAGATATCGCAGGCATAGGTATTTGAAACATTTGAAAATGTTTTTGAATAAAAAGAAAACAATCATTTAACTATTCTCTGGATATTTATCATTTGATCATATTGAAAGCTATATTTCCATGGAACAGTAAATTGACTTCAAGCAAAACAACTAGATGGCGCAACTGCAATCCTGCTGAGGAGAGACGATCTGCTCTACATAGGCGTACCGACTGAGCTGGGGAAAGGTGATAAAAGAAAGGTAAATGGTATATTGAAAAAGGGTAAGAATGTCATAGCCGGAGATTGTTGTTGTGATGGGTATTTGAAAAGCATATGAAAAATATAATAATCATTATACATAATAAAAATGAATAATGCGAATCGTCATCATCATAACAATATATACAGGGTGGCCCACCACATTCGCCTCGGTATTTCTACGAGAAATGAAGAGAGTTAGGGAAAAACATTTAGCACAGTCATTTGTGGGTCCATGAGGAGCATATTCCAAAATTATTTTGAAATATATAGGGTGATCCCCAAAAAAATTACATACCAAAGTTATATTTTTTCTTGAGGAACACCCTATATTTTTTTATATTTTCAGATACTATAGACAAAATAAAGGTAAGGTACTATTATATTTTCCATACTTAAAACTGACCGTTTCTGAGAAATTTAAAAATACAGACCATAATTTGAAAATTGTATTCACCCTGTAACGTGTAACGAGCTGCTCGTGATTGAATGTACTGCTTAGCTCGAAGGTTAAAGTTAACTACTACATGAAATTTTTGATGCAATATTATACAGAGTGGCGAAAAAAATTGCCTCAAAATTTGGACACTCATTTAATTAAATAACTTCTTAAAGTTGAATGGAACACCCCGTATTTAGTGGCGTAATTTGACGCAGAATTAGATTCCCTTCAAAACTATCTCAGGGTTCCCTATACCTATCTCTTCTGCTTTTTACACAAAAGGCGTTTTTATATTTTACTTATGAGTAATTTTTTATCTTAAAAATGAAACACACTGTATTGTAATGAAAAGCTTAAAAAGCGTTTTAAAAACCTTTTTATTGAGGAATACGTAGATTCGCTAGAAGCGGAAGTTAAAATTTTTGAAAATACGGTGTATCTAAAGTAAAATGCAGGCAAATGTAAAAACTCAAATTTATCGCCATTTCTGAAATATTAAAGCATTCTTCAAAATAAGAAGATGCACGTGTCTTAATTATTGAGGCGAAATATGTTAAATTCGCTTGTTTCTTAGCAAATTAGACTTCATATTGAGGACGAGGAGGTCCACAGAACTGGACACCCAGGTCTCCGGACCTTACAAGTCCCGACTATTTTTCATGGGGATATATCAAAAGTATTGTTCACGATACACCGCCAACGACACTTCAGGATATGAAAGTACGAATAAGAAATGCGTTTCGTTCCATACCGCAAAATATGTTATCCAGAGTTCAGCACTCAGTTCAAGAAAGAGTTCGCCTATGCATCGAGAATAATGGACACCAATTTGAGCATTTATTAAAATAATAAACTATTTAAGATTCTCAATTTTTCGATAAAATGACTTCAAAAATGCTTTTTAAGCTTTTCATTACAATACAGTGTGTTTCATTTTTAAGATAAAAAAATTACTCATAAGTAAAATATAAAAACGCCTTTTGTGTAAAAAGCAGAAGAGATAGGTATAGAGAACCCTAATATAGTTTTGAAGGGAATCTAATTCTGCGTCAAATTACGCCACTAAATACGGGGTGTTCTATTCAACTTCAAGAAGTTATTTAATTAAATGTGTGTACAAATTTTGAGGCAATTTTTTTCGCCACTCTGTATAATATTGCATTGAAAATTTCATGTAGTAGTTGACTTTAACCTTTGAGCTAAGCAGTACATTCAATCACGAGCAGCTCGTTACACGTTACAGGATGAAAACAATTTTCAAATTATGGTCTGTATTTTTAAATTTCTCAAAATTTCTCAGAAACGGTCAGTTTTAAGTATGGGAAATATGAGAGTGAATCACCTTTATTTTGTCTATAGTATCTAAAAATATGAAAAATATAGGGTGTTCCATAAAAAAAAACTTTGGTATGTAATTTTTTTGGGGATTACCCTATATATTTCAAAATTAGTTTGGAATATGCTCCTCATGGACCCACATATAACTGTGCTAGAAGTTTTTCCCTAACTCTCTTCATTTCTCGTAGAAATACCGAGGCGAATGTGGTGGGCCACCCTGTATATATAGGAAGTGAAATATTTAACTCATCGAACGTTAACGAAATTGAAGTTTTGAATGCAGTGAAATCATCTCGTACTGGATCTGTGGAAGGCCTAGATTCTTCGAGACCATTACATCTCCAAAATTTGTTGTCTAAAAGTTCTGGATCTATAGGCGAGAAACTTTTTTCTCTAACCAATCTCTGCAATTTTATGCTTAGCGATGAAGTTAACCAAGATGTGATCCCTATCCTATACGGAGCATCATTGATAGCACTTAGAAAAAGATTCGATGGCATCAGACCAATAGCCGTCGATACTACTCTAGACGTCTTGTTTCAAAATTAGCATGTTCATAAATTAGGAATCATCAGGTAAGTCTTTCTTTTTAATTCAGTTCGGTACTCCAGGAAGGTGCGGAACCGTCGCACATGGCGCGCAACGTTTTGTAAACCAACATCCAGATTCTTCTTCTACTGTATTTGTGAAAATATTTTCAATATGATTCACAGTAAAATTTCATCAGAAAGAGTCAAAATACGATTTCCAATATATTTTCCTCCATACGTCAATTCTATCAGAAGCCAAGTTTTTTTAGTTTTGAAAATAACGTTATTTCATCGGGAAGAGGCGTTCAACAAGGAGATCCTTTGATCCCCATCCTCTTTTGTTTATGCATCGAGAACCTAACAAGTTCCATCGGAGCTGAATTTGATTGTTATCTTGATGATGGAGCCATTGGTGGCAATGCAGATTTGATTCAAGAACAGTTCCAAAAAAATATTTCGTCATCCAATGAAGTTGGCCTCAAATTGAATTTCAAAAAATGCGAACTTTTGTTTTTGAACGAACATACAGATATTATTTCGAAAAAATTCAACAATTTTTCTCCTGGCGTTCAAATTATGGACAGAAACAATTGGACCCTCCTTGGTGCTCCACTTTCGGACGAATCTTTGATATAATGCCTAAACCAAAAAACAAATTCTCTCATTTTTATGGCATCACGTATCGATAAAAATCCTAATCATATTGGATATTTTCTCCTGAAAAATGTTTGGCTATACCTGAATTGATGTATACCCCGAGATGTTGTGCAACATGGCGTTGCATGAAGGAACCCATTCATTTTGATTCAACACTTCGTATGATTCTGAAGCAGATAACCAATAACGATTTCAACGATCTAACATATGTCCGAACAACGCTTCCCGTGAATGAGGGTGGCCCAGGAATCCGTCAAGCAGCTTCACTCGCTTTACCAGCTTTCCTTCCTTCATCCAACAGCATCCAACATGTGATTGCCCAGATTTCACCTAATTACTCTGCAGACCAGACTTTCTACATAGAATACGAATCTATTCAACTATCGAAAACTGAAACCTCTACACCTAGTTGAAGGCTCTCACAGAAATCGTCATCTACAAAACTCCTTGAGTCAGCTACTAAATCTCAATTCGAAAGTGCTCGTCTCAAGGCTGTATGCACAAAGGAATCTGAAGCTGGGCTCAGCGGTCTTCCTGTTGCCTTCCTTGGAACAATATTGGATGATGAATCCTTTAGGATTTCTGTTGGTCTATGTTTGGGTTGTTCGATTTGTGTTAGCCATTCAGGCAGATGTGGATCCAACGATCCAATGATGAATGTATTCATAGATTGAGTTGTAAATATAGTTCGGGACGTTTCTCAGGACACTACACTGTTAACGATCTAATTAAACGTGCTTTGTCAACTGCTGACATTCCCTCTATTTGGGAACCCCTAGGAATAAGTCATGACGATGGTAAACGTCCAGATGAGATGTCTCTCATCCCTTGGATCCATGGAAAACTACTAGTATAGTTGTGCATACACTGTTGCTCCTTCACATATCAATTAAACATCAAAAACTGTTGGTGATGCTGCAGATTCTGCTGAAAAATTAAAGATAAAAAAATATTCCAGTTTGATTGAACAATATGATTATTATCCAATAGCCATCGAAACTTACAGTTCTTTTGGTAGATATGCATTGGAATTTTTCAAAATTATCGGCCACAAACTCATTGATAAAACCAATGATCCTAGAACGAGGACTTTCCTGTTTCAACGTTTTAGTATTGCAATCCAGAGAGAAAACGCTGCATCTGTCCTAGGTTCTATTCCTACTTCTAAAAGTTTGGATGAAATTTTTCTTTTCACTTCTCCAATTATTTCTACAGTCCCGCTTCTTACTTGGTCACACCACCGCAAGTAAAAGAAGTGAACTCTAACGATATAGAAGAAACATGTCCTAGAAGAAAAACATTGAAGCAAAATGATTTGTCTACCTCTTCCCAAAAGACACGTTCTGCCATATCTCCATCCAACCTGTTATCAAGTAGATTACTTGGACTCACTGGGTTGAAGAAAATTGGCAATACCTGCTTCATTCATAGTGTAATACAATGTTCATCGAATAACAGGTGGTTCCTCGAGTATCTGAGAAAAGACGAGCATTTGAGGGATATCAACACAATCATATCAAGTATGAAAGGTGCTCTGATAAAAGCATTTGCGGTTGTGATAAAAAAAACTTTGGTCAGAATATTTGTCTGATAGGGTGGTGAATACTGTTTCTTTGAAATGCCAGATATGAATATTCGCACTTCGCTTCATGGGGAACGCTCAACAGGACACCCAAGAATTTCTAAGATATTTAATAGATATTCATCAGAAAAGCCCAAACCTACCTTGATAGAAATTGATGAAAAATTGAGCCACCACAAAAAGACACAGGAGTCTTGGTCAAGATATCTAAGAATGGACAACTGCACAAAATGGTTGATAACTTTGTTGATCAACTAAAATGACTGTACTTCCTGTGGCCTTTGTTCTGTCTCTTTCGACCCTTCCTGGGATTTTTCATTTCCCTTGAAACTGGCCAGCTGAGACTGTCACAATTTTTAGACTTTTTTATTAGAGAAGAAACTTCAGAGGACGAAGAGAAACCAACTTCCTGTAATTGTCTTTATGTTCTATATTCTCCAAAATATTAGTAATTCACTTGAAACGATTTTCACCGTGGAGAGATTTTGGGGAAAATTAAATGTCACATTGATTTTTCTGCCGAAGGATTAGATATGAGCAGATAATGTAGCTCCATGTCAATACAACTTGCATGCTGTATCCAACCATAGTGAAATAACTTATAGCGGACAATACGCGGCTTACTGTAAGCACATGGCACGTGTACAATGACTCCAGAATATCACCGATATCACCAAAATCCTTTAACAGTGGAGAAGCATTCGTCTTCGTCTATGGGCAAAAGGACCCTAAATCACACCCTTAGTTTACCTTTATTATTTTTATCATCATTGTTACTAGTTTATATAGAATGAAGTCAACAATGAAGTGTCTTGACAACATTGAAAATATACCTGATTTTTTCGCGGAAGGTGCACTAATAGTGCATGTTTTTTTCAAGAAAAATTCTTAGTGCTTTTCACATTCTGACGTTTTTTTATTGATATAAAACCGATGCGATTTATTGAAATTCTGTATTTTCATAGCATGAGTGCATTAATCAGTAAAATATATTATATCGTGTTCTTTCGAAATTTATCGGGAAATCACTGCTTAACAAATTTGAAATTTATATCAAAGTGAGCCTTAGGGAGTAGTGATCAAAAGTTGCGTGTTCATGTCATGGTGATCATCAGGGTGAGTTACGAATAGTGCTAACTTTGATGTGATACAACCAGAGACACCAAAACGAAAGACATAAAAATGGGCTACTAAAGAACTAATACAAAAGAGAACTGATAGCGCCAGAATTATAATAAACTCTGGGAGTGTATACTGACACAACAAAACTGATTTTTCGAAAATTACATATTGTATTGCACAAGATTCGTACTGACACTGCAGTTGCCTTCAATTATTTCGACTCGACTAACACACAGAGGACATGTCAAAAACCATTGACGATCTTTACGAATTAATAGCGAAAAGCAATCAGGAAATTAAGGAAGAGATATCAGAGCTGAAAACCATCCTCAGTGCTGATTCCGTGACACTCAAGGCCAGAACTGAATGCTTGGAGGGCGAGAATGGAACTTTGGAACAGCGTCTCCTTGAAACTGGAAGATCAAAAAAATTTAATATTATAATCCATGGATTAGTTGGTGAAGAAAACAACACTTCATCTGATCTGGTGAAATACATCAATAAGGAATTGAGTATTGTTTGTCATAATCACGACCTTCGATTCGTTACCAGGATAGGAAAAAATGAGGGTGACAAACCAAGATCAATCATTGCAGAAGTATCTAACTTCACTTTGAAAACCCAAATACTCACCTCTTCTCGAAACAAGAACGCCAACCTGAAACAACTAGGTGTGCTGTTTTCTCAAGATTATTTGAAGCGTAAATGTATGGACGAACAACTTGAACTGGCTAAAGTCACTGACCCTAATGCCAACAATGTCAATAATAAATTATTGATCGATGATACATCTTACTCCTATGACCAATTACCCAAAGAAGACAAGCATAGTGGAAAAACAGAAGAGCGAAAGAGGAAGACTCCGTTCTCAATCCATACGTTCAACTTAACTTGTACTTGCAGGTTCCTCTTACTCATGTATGTACTTCTTTTCTGTTGTTGCTTTTTTCCTGTTCTAATTTTTTTTTGTATTGTGATCTCAATGTTAATATACTTACATCAAATGCTTACTAGTATGATAATCAAGATTTGCCATATCTGATGAATTATTCAATATATATTCAAAGAATAACTTTTATTTTATATTCTGAAATACATGTCAGTAAAATTGACTTATTTACACATATTGTTTTTATAACTATAACAATCAACTATTATCAGCACACACTGGATACAATATATAAGAGAAGGCTTTCATTAAATTTACTCTCAACAATATCAACTCGCGATCGCTAGTAGCACATTTCCAGCAATTTAAAGATTGTGTCTATCTGAAGTTTGATATAATACTGGTCACTGAATCATGGCTCTCTGCAGAAATACCAGACGACCTGATTGCACTTAATGGGTATATATTGTACAGAAGAGATCGCCTGATAGGGAGAGGTGGCGGTGTGGCAATATACTTGAAATCATACATGCACAAATGAGAATATACTTAGCAGATTATAATCTTCTACCTCCGCACCAATCAGGGTTCAGGACTCATCACAGTTGTAACACAGCACTTTTGAAGGTGACAGACGACATTCTGAAATATTTAGACGATAAAAAGTTGGTGTTACTTGTTAGACTATACTAAAGCATGCGATAGAATTAAACATGACTCATTACTAGCCATTCCACACTATATTGGTTTCAGTTATTCTTCTGTTATGTTGTTGAAAAATTATCTATACTATCGTTTTCGAACAGTCAAACTCGATAACCAACAGTCTGATTCCGTACACATAAAAAATGGGGTACCACAAGGATCAATTTTAGGCCAGTTGCTCATAATTTTGTACACTATTGATTTACACAGATCTTCACATTATTCCAGTAGTCATTTTTATGCAGATGATGTTCAACTATATCTTCCCTCAACCGAAAGTAATTTAGCCCTCTCGGTTCAGCATATGAATGATGATCTGACTGCTATAGTCAACATGTCGACCAAACTGTGTCTTTCTATCAATCCTTCAAAATCAAATGCCATACTGTTTAGCAGAAATAAAGACGTCCGAATTAGGTGTTTACCACATATCAACCTCCGAGTCAACAACGAACTCATTCCATTCATAGATACTGTTAAAAATCTAGGCTTATTTATGGACTATACTCTGAGGTACACGAAACATGTGAATACTGTCATCAGAAGAGCATTTTGCAATCTGAAACTTATCTATTCCAACAGATCCTTTCTAGACAAAATAAAATAAAATCATCTTATGCAAAGCCCTAGTCTTGTCTCACTTAAATCACGCAGATTTTGTCTTCGGCCCAGCCTTACTCAAATCGGATATAAACAGACTTCAATTGGTACAAAATTCATGTGTCAGTCTTATCTGAGGTTTGAGGAAACGAAATAATATATCAACCCCTTTGAGAGAGCTGGGTTGGCTGAGTGTTCAAAAACGCATCTTTCCTCATTCATCTGTGCGGTATCATAAAACAATCCTCGAGAAGAAGCCACCTTACTTATTTGAAAAGGTAACGTTCCGAACAGACGTCCACATCATTAATATCGGATTCAAGTCCTAATTGACACCACCTTTGCATACAACCTCTCTCTAGCGGTCTTCATTTTCCTACATGATATCACGGCTATACAATAAGGTACCAGATGATCTGAAAAATACTTCCATTGGACTCTTCAAGAAAAAATTGAAAAAACTTCTGTTGATGTGGATGTTGATAGTTATTTTTTGTGTCTTACAATTATTATTATATAGGTATATTGCTAGATATCGTAATTCAGCTTTCTTTTTTCTTTTTTCTTGTCTATTCTCCATTAGCATATTGGAATTTTGGTTGAGTGTAAGAAAGTACTTACCCATCTAACACATGGGTAAACGCTAACTCTGCCCTTTGATAGTAGTAGGAATCCCATTTCATGTACGAATTATGTCTCACTATCAATAAAAATGATTATTATTACTATTATTATGAATATTTTATTTCAGCCTCAGCGTTTGTATACAGTGCTTCTCAAAAGTCCCCTCTCCTCTTTTATTTTTGGAACGATTGTACATATACAAGTGAAATTTGGAAAATGAATATTAAAGGTTGTAAACTTCCCTACTAGTGATGATAGATGACGAAATCGTCAAAGATGACGTCACAAGGCCGTTGTGACCAATAATTTTAAATGGAACCCTACGGCAAGCGACACCTCTTTTAAAAGGTATCGAAAAAACCTATTCAATTATATTAATTTTGTTTGTGTTTATGGCAGTTTTGGTAACTCTCTTTCAAAAAACACAAAGCTGTGATGAATTGAATCAATTAATACTAAAATTCCAAATTCAAGCTCCGCCTCTGGATAGTTGTCAAATAAGCTGACGTTTTTGTTAGTCTCCCTAATTCGACGTTTTTGTAATTGTCCAAGTTTTTGTACATTTAATAATTTGTGTATTGAAAGAAAGAAAGAAAGAAAGAAAAGTGCCATGTGAAGTGGAATGAATAGAAAAAACGAATTAAACGGTTTTCTTCACATAAAGGATTCAATATAAAATTGAACCAGAAAATGGTAGATCTCAGGTGAAAAACAACTACTTTCCTGGCAAATACCACGCAGAACATTGAATGATATTCACCTGAAAATCCATGCATACTTCCATATAATATCAATGGACATTGAATGCAAATGTTTCTTTCTGATAAGCTCGATTATGTTTAATTTATGTCGTGTTCACCTAACAATCCGCATACCGGTTTCAGGCTTCTTGGCCCTCATCAGTACGGAGTAGTCAACCAGCCAAAGGTGCAAAGAACTCTGGCTGAAGTGAGACACAACGTAAACAAACCATCATCGATCTTGTAACACCTATAGGTACGCCGGAAAAGATAAACTTTAACTGGCGGTACCTAGTGACAGAAAGAAACACTCCGAAAATCTCCCACGTCGATAGGTTTCTAAATGAAAGATTCCTTCTCAGTAGGAGTGGCAAGCCCGTCTAGCATATAGTGAAAGAAAAGTGCCATGTGAAGTGGAATGAATAGAAAAATCGAATTAAACGGTTTTCTTCACATAAAGGATTCAATATAAAATTGAACCAGAAAATGGTAGATCTCAGGTGAAAACAACTACTTTCCTGGCAAATACCACGCAGAACATTGAATGATATTCACCTGAAAATCCATGCATACTTCCATATAATATCAATGGACATTGAATGCAAATGTTTCTTTCTGATAAGCTCGATTATGTTTAATTTATGTCGTGTTCACCTAACAATCCGCATACCGGTTTCAGGCTTCTTGGCTCTCATCATTTTTCAATTTGTGTATTGTTGATATAACGTTTAACTGTTTAAGCAGCTTTTGGTACTTTTGATATTTTTGTACATTTTAATAATTTGTTAAACTTTTGTGAGCCGAACGTTTAAGTGCTTCAAGAAGCGAAATGGTACGTGCTTTAGGTGATAAAGTAGCAGCGATACTAATTCTTGGTGAAACTGGACACAATATTCATGCAGCAGAACGCATTTTTAATGAGAGGTTTCCCGATCGCCCCGTTTCGAGGACTTATTTAAGGGAGCTTCTCCGTAAGTTTGAAACAACGGGTAGTATTGATGATGTGAAACGATCTGGCAGACCACAAATTTCTGATGAGAAAAAAATGTATATACTGGCAGAAGTAATAGTTAATCCTACTTCTTCAACAACTCACGTTGCATCTACCTGTGAAGTCAGTCGAAGTACAGTACACAGGGTGTTGAAAAAAAAAACAAATTTCATCCATACAAATTCAAAATGGTTCATCAACTCTCAGACGACGACCCAGACCGAAGACTAGAATTTTGTGAAAATATTGAAACTAAAATCAACCAACAGACAGACTATGTCAAAACAATTTGTTTTAGTGACGAAAGTACTTTCTATCTAAATGGAAATGTAAATACACAGAATGTGAGGTATTGGAGTGACGCAAATCCTCACCTGTTTCGTGAAACACATACCCAATTTCCCCAGAAGGTGAATGTTTGGGCAGGTATCCTGGGACACCACATCGTTGGGCCTCTTTTTTTAAATACTAATTTAACTGGTGAGGTTTATCTGGAGCTGTTGCAAAACGCAATAGAATCGTTAATCCTTGAAATTTTGGAAGATAATCCAGATGAATTCGGCAATTTGGAAATAACATTCCAACAGGATGGTGCTCCTCCACACTATAACGGTGCAGTAAGACGGTATTTGAATGAGGAGGATCGTGGTAGAGGGATTGGACGACGAGGTTCAACGGAATGGCCAGCTCGATCACCGGACCTCACACCTTTGGATTTTTTTCTGTGGGGGTACCTTAAATCGAAGGTTTACGCCACTGAACCTGACAATATTGACGCTTTAAAACAACGTATTGTTGCAGAATGTGAGGCTGTTTCCGCAGACACATTTGCAAAAGTACGAGAAGAGTTTAAAAATAGGATATTTCACTGTCAGGAAGTAAATGGAGGTCACTTCGAGCAATTTCTTTGAGTGGATACTGATTCTTAAATCTGTAATTGATATCATACTGAATGGAATTTAAATTTTAATGTTTACTAATGAGCCATTAAAACTGCCATTAACACAAACAAAATTAGTATCATTGAATAGGTTTTTTCGATACCTTCTAAAAGAGGTGTCGCTTGCCGTAGGGTTCCATCTAAAATTATTGGTCACAATGGCCTTTTGACGCATCTTTGACGATTTCGTCATCTATCATCACTAGTAGGGAAGTTTACAACCTTTAATATTCAGTTTCCAAATTTCACTTGTTTATGTATAATCGTTCCAAAAATGAGAGGGGTGGAGGGGACTTTTGAGAAGCACTGTATATCAATTTCATATTTCATTCATTATGTCAACTACCAGTGAGATCGTAAGGTTACAATGAAGATCCTATAATGTTAAAAACTCCTATCTATCATGCATTATATTTTTCTGCACTATCAATAAATCTTACATTTATTTTCTCAGTTACTAACTAGAAAGGATACTGTTGCTATTGGTTTGATCATGTGTTGGGAAAATGATCTAATGAAAAATGGCAAAAGTTGTATCCCACGAGGTTCTCCACTGATACATCACCATAGCTGAATTATCCACGACATTAATACATCCCGATGTAAATCTCTATAGTACACCTTGTAGATGATATCGTCCGACTTTTTATCTGGGTACGCGACCGCGGCCTCACGACAAACAAATACAAAATGTGACATGTGTTCAGTTACAAGTTGCATATTTATTCGGGTTGACCTTTACAGCCGCATAAAATGTGATTTACGGCACTTCTTAGCGAGCGGAACAATTCTCTTTTGAATATATTTCAACGCGTCGCCGCACTTGTTTCGTCCTGTTATGTTGAGGATTGTTGATGTGTTAATACATCAAGTGGGTATCAGGGAAGAAATAGTCTAAGAGCTGGCTACGGAAATTAAAAATTATAAGGTTCAAGGGAAATTTTTACATAGAAATCTTCCTTACTACCGACAAGTACGTAGAACTGCAACAAGAAGTCGAACCCGGAGATGACAGAGTGCAGTTGTGAAATTTTGTGTAGTTATCTTATATCTTTAAACGAGCAATTCTTGTATACATATACAGGGTGTTGGAAATATTCAATAATTTATATAGAGATTGCATTTTTTATTCGAACACCCTATAGATGAAAACAAAATTTATTCCGAAAAGTCTAATTGTACAAAAATATTGTCAAATAGGAACTATTTCTATCATAGAAAATATCATTAATTCGAGAGATTTGCTTAAAAACTATAGAGGCAATCGTAAGTTATTGAAGTTTTGTTAATTATTGTGTTGTAATTTCATATATTTTCAGGAATTTGAGTATTTCAATATACTACCAATTAAATACTAGTCAAACTAGTGAAACACAAGGTTTATTATTGCATACTACAAGTTGGTCTCTGAAACTGTATTTAGGCATCACATAATCTCAACACAGGGTGTTATGTATTAAGTGTCCGATATTTTACAGGACGATTCCTCAGTTATTTATAAGGTGAAAAGTTCATATAAGCATGAGTCCGCAAGGCCTTCATTTTTTATATACAGGGTGTTCAAAATTTGTTTTTATTTTGGTTTTTCGTAAATAATTTTTAAAATAATGTCGATATTCGGACAAAAATTGGTATATGGGAATTTTTTAATATCAGAAATTCAAATTTGATCTTAATTTGGTCCTCAATTGTAGGGGGCGCCGATTACAGGTCATTGTCTCTTTTGGGGAGTCACAACTTTGTCGTGCAAATGTATCACATTTTCTAGAAGAAACATCGATTTCTCTATCAGTTTTACGTGAAAAAGGTATGCTTTTCAAAAGTCGCTACGAGCAGTCGTTTTCGAGATATTTCGATTTGAATTAATAGATGCATGTGTCTGTCAAAAAGTTAAACAATTTTGAAAACTTTTTTTAATTCAACATAGAACGCTTATTTTTTAACAACACTAGATATAAATATACCAACACTAGATATAAATATACCATCAACTCGTCCATCAAGACATATTGAAGAAAATACTATATTCATGGCACCAACAAATAAATATGAAGTGGAAAAAATAATAAAAACTTTAAAAAATAACAAATCTCCTGGAATAGACGAAATGAGGGCGGAAAACTTGAAAGAGATAGCTTGTTATATATCAGAACCACTCTCTCAACTCATCAATCAGAGCATATCGACTGGGAAATGGCCTTCAATACTGAAAAAAGCTATTATAAAACCCCTTTTCAAACAAGGAGACAAAAATCAAATGGTGAATCACAGGCCGATCTCAGTTATAACGAATGTTACAAAGATATTTGAAAAAATAATCACACTCAAACTAGCTAAATATCTAAGCGATAAAAAAATTATTTCGTCGAGGCAATATGGATTTCAACCAAATAAAGGTACTGAAGATGCAATTTCGTTTCTAGTTTCTAATATATATAAAGCTCTAGAAGATAGTAAACCGACAATGTGTGTTTTCTTAGATCTAGCAAAAGCATTCGACACGGTAAGCCATCCGAAGTTATTGGAAGCCTTAGAGGATATCGGTCTGAGAGGAAACGTGCTAGATCTAATGAGAAGCTATTTATCTAATAGACAACAATATGTAAAAATCAAAAATTGTCTGAGCGATGCAGTAGAGGTAGAATATGGAGTACCTCAAGGGACCGTACTGGGACCTATGTTATTCAGTATATATATATATATATATATGAATAGCCTATACAAAACAAATAGTAGTGGCAAGATAATAAGTTTTGCTGATGATACAGCCATTCTTTATCAAGCTAATAGTTGGAAAGAACTGAAATATGTAGCGGAAACTGACCTGAAAATCATAAAAAATTGGATGGACCATCATTTGCTAACAATAAACTTCGATAAAACAAAATTCATTACATTTACATGCATGAATAGAAACTTGCCAGATTACAACACTCTGAAAATCAATGAACATTACAAAATTGAAGCAACAGATAATATCAAATATTTGGGCATAACCATAGACAAACACTTGAAATGGGATAAACATATGGAAAATACTAGCAAAAATCTCAGATAATTAATATACAAATTCAAACTTTTGAGAGACATTTTAGACAAAAATAAACTCATGATGGTCTATCATGCACTGGTTGGCTCTCGACTGAATTATGGCATAATAGGGTGGGGTGGGGCAATGAATACACATCTAAAAAAAATCAATATAATCCAAACGAAAATTTTGAAAATAATAATGAGAAAACCTTATACATATTCATCTGATGATCTCTACATGGAAGCACAGGTATTCGATACAAAACAATTATTTTACCGCTCCATCGTGATACAGCAATTCAAAAATAAAGCAGAACTTAAGACATTGACACACACATATAATACGAGGAAACAAAATACACGTTACCAAACTCCATTTGCATCTAAACAATTGGCCAACGTAGCTTTACATATCTTGCACCAAGAATGTATCAAATTCTACCAGAATATCTGACAGAAACGCATAATATTTATCAATCCAAGAAAAAATTAAACAAATTTATTGCCGAATACCCAAAAAATTAACTTATCAAAATGATAGATATGCTGAAATAAATATTAACGAAGTGTCGGTCCAATCAACAATCAACACTCAAAACTAGTCTGTTTCATTTAATTTATTTATTTATTCATTAAAAAAAAAATGAAAAAAAAAAATATACATATATATACTTTTGATACTACCTTATAATATAGGAAATTCCTTTTACATATTTCAACAAATATATAATTACTAACATTATTGTACAAATATGTCCTTTTACATTAACTTTGATTTTATTTATATAATTTTATCTAACTTTATCTATACTTTTGATTTTAACACATTGTATTTATACCTAATTTTATGTATATTTCATATATTAAATTCTTATCTTTAAACAAAAATTGAACCGAATAAATCATAGATCTCACGCACAGGCTATATGCCTTAGTGAGAATCTCGGTTTATTGAATGTTTACAATTAATATGTACCGTTTATAATTTGATTATTACTCAATAAACTATATATTATTATTATTATTATTATTAAATCACAATCACAATAAATGTTCGAAATGTCCACCTTCTGCCTGTATGCACGCATCCAATCTTCTTCTCATTGATTCGCGCACTCTTTGGAAAATTCCTGGAGTATTTTGAATCGTTCTTCGAGAGTTAATTATTGGATTACCTAATTCTCCTTCATTTTGGATAGGTGTCTGATAAATTGAGGATTTTCGATGTCCCCACAGAAAAAAATCCGAACTGTTGAGGTCTGGTGACCTAGGAGGCCATGCCTGAGGCCCTCCCCGACCTATCCAACGGTTGCCGAAAGTTTGATCTGAAAATTCTCGCGCTTGGATGCTAAAATGTGCCGATGCACCGTCATGCATAAACCGCAATCCATTTCGTAGTCTAAGCGGCACATCTTCCAGTAAAATAGGCAAATCTTCTTCAAGAAAATGACGATATCTCTCTCCCTTCAATCTTCCCGGAATAAAGATTAGACCTAGGAAATAATCTCCAAGGATTCCTGCCTACACGTTAGGAGAGAACTGTTCTTGGAAATGTGATTTCTGTATCGCGTAGGTTAGTCCACCAGATTTAACTACGACGTCTGGGATAGCGGTAGGTTAGGTTAGGTTATAATTTTTTTTTTTGTAAAATTATGTTTTTCAGGAAAGACACCTATATGCGATGGCGTTAGAACATTATCCGAATATTTCAAGTTTATCTAAATAAGTATCTCCGAAAGAACACAATTTTATAGAAAAAAAACACCGAGCAATGCTCGGTCTCCAAGGTACTAGTTTTTAACTGTAGAAATTATTGCCGGAAATCTAGGTTGGGTTCAACTTTGCCAGAAGTCGGTAAAGTTGTGAGAAAATGTTAAAATTTTAATCTTAGGGTGCAATTCTGGCGATTTTGTTTTTATATAATGGCATATATCTGATGGGTTGTACCTAGAATCTTCAGATGTCCAATCAGATTTCCAGTTTGATGCTGGGTGCTATCATTGCCGCTTCCTTCATTACACACAAGTGCAGTGGCGGCACGTGAATATTGCCCCTGTTATTCCCAGACAGGCTAACCGCTGCACTTTTTGCAGCTTGATTTGTACCGAGTACTGTTGGCTTCTTGACCACCATACGAATGAGCCATAGGTGACCATGGGTTTGATTATCGTTTGATATAACCAGTATATCATTTTCGGCTTCAAACCGCATGTCTTGGCAAAACTCTGCTGCACTTTCTGGTTGCCGCCATAGCAATCAATCAATCAATTTTATTTGTCTATAATACATATCAAGGATTGAATAACAGCATTTCGTTTGATTAGTTTTTAGTAATAATAGCTAAGCATCATTTTCAAATAATGAGCTACAGCCAAAAAATAGGGTAAACCTTCAAAACGAGTCTCATATTGGTGTTCAATCTGGTGGCAGGTATTTTTATGTTTGTAGTGGTGGGGAATTAGAGATTGGAAGTGGAGTTGTCGGATATCTAGTAGTTGGGTATCTATGAATAGATTATTTGTTGGGTATCTGTATGTTTTTCCACATATTATTTTTAAAATCGATTTCTGCGTGTTTTTAGATGATTATCATTGATCCGCCCCCCTCCTCCCCAGATTATCATTCCATAGTAAGGATGTATATGGTATTTTTAGGTTTTTGATGTCAAATATGTTTTATATAGTTCGAATTTGCTGATCATGCATCTTAATTTCTTGGTGACATTGTTAATTACAATTCCTAGGTATTTAATATGGTTTTTTTAATGAATTTTTTCGAAAGATACTCCTTATTTGTAGGACATCGTAGGCAGGTAGGGGGTTGGCTTGATTTGAGAAAGGTACAAGAAAGGTTTTATCATAGTTAATTGTTTCGAAGAGCTTCGAGTGTCTAGCGATTTTTTGAATATATAACTCAATGGTTCAGAAAGTAGATCTGGATTTTCTTCATATATTTCTGATCGAAGGTTGTCAATCCCAGGTGCTTTATTTCATTTGAGAATGCTTTTAATTGTTTTCACCTCAGTTTTGTTTGTATTCTTGAGGAATATAGAGTTTGAGATTTTGGTTTCATAGCGTAGCTTCTTGCTAGGGTCGGGAGTGATTTTTTTCGCCAGGCTTCTTCCTAGTTCGGTATAGTATAGTATAGTATTACAAGATGATCAACGATTTGTTATTCGTCACTTAGGGATTTCCCTTCTTTGGTATTAGGGATATAATAACAAATAATCTGGTTATATATGCCATCATAGGAATACGCTGTCAAAATTTCAGCTCTAAAGGCCCAGCGGTTTGGCCTGGGCGTTGATCGTATATAAGTGAGTCGGTCAGAACATGTAATCATATATGTATATATTATAGAGTCAATGATTCAAAAATTAAAAATCAAAGCACTCATTGGACCAAGTTGGCATATTTTCCTCGCAACAAATGTAAATAAAGTAATAACATTGTCTAAAGATATATAGTCAGTCATTTCTGCAGTGAAAGGATTGGATGGAATTAAACTTTCAGGGAAACTATTCAAAACTAATTTTCCATTTCATAAAATATTTTTCTAGTGATTATGCGTTTGGATTTGGTTGAATGCATACTAAAATTTATCAAAGTCAGCATTTTCAATGATGTTCTGGTTGACATGGAAACTGTCATGATTGTTGCCTTTTTTCATAGTTCTGTGGTTCCATGAAACAATATCCACTTGAGGTCAATCACTTTTCATTCTTTTCACTCAATTAAATTTCAATTGAGTATACCTTACGTTTGAGGCAAATGCAGTGGAACCTTTCGAAAATCAATCCAGGATAAAAAAGGATTTACTGAATAAAAGCTAAGTAAAATAATTAACTCTCAACATCTATCTCAGATTATGAACGATAATGAAATTATTCATCATTCTTGTGATTTATGTAATGAGAGTTTCAAGTCTTCTAAGGGCCTAAAAATTCACAAAGCGAAAACTCACAAAATTTCAGCAATACCAGAATGTTCTAGAGAAAATTCTCATTATGATTCATCTAAATCAAGTCAAATATCTGATGAATATCAAATACAATCTAATATTCTTGCATTGCCTTCAAGATTGTCTTCTTTGAGACGGAATAATCATGTAATCAAAAGAATTCCAAAGTCTGCTAGAATTTGTTCAGCCTCAGCTCTGAGTGGAATCATCGATGAATGCATACAATTGAATTCTTTTGATAGTTGGAAAAATCTGTTGAATTTTTCATATAGTTCATTCACTGTACCTAGTTCAAAAGAAACTCGTAAAGTATCTCTAGCATCTTTGATCAAGAGGAATATAAAAACTCTAAATTTACAGGTTGATCCTACAATAAGTACATCTCCTTTAGAACATTTCAATACCAAAAATTATAACCAAAATACTTCGAAGATAGTTTTGAATAAAATCGCAGATGAAGACATTACTTCAGCTATTAGGATTTTGAGTTCCAGCGACACTTTAGCGAAATACGATGATTATACTTTATCGGAACTTCGTTTGAAACATCCTCGTTCAGACTCCAGAATGAAATTTCAAGATATCAATCAAGATTTATCAAATTATTCAATTCCCCAAGTTTCAGAGAAAGATGTTGTGGCAGCTATAAAATCTTTCAGTACCGGTTCTGCAGGTGGTCTGGATTCCCTTAGACCTAGCCATATACAAGACATGATCAGTCATAGCTCTGGTAGTGCTGGTCAAAAACTTATTTCTTCAATCACAAATTTATGTAATTTTCTTTCATCTGGCAAGGTGAATTAAGAAATATATCCTTTACTTTTTGGTGCTTCTCTCTGTGCACTCCAAAAAAAAGATGGAGGTATTCGTCCAATTACTGTTGATACTTTCCATCGCAGATTAGTAGCAAAACTTTGCTGCATGAAAATTAAAGAATATCTTGGTTCTTTACTACGTCCCTTGCAGTTTCGTTTCGGTACGCCAGGAGGTTGTGAAGCAGTTGCTCATTCAGCTCGTAGATACATCAATCAGCACCCAGACCCTTCTTCCAAAGTGTTTTTGGAACTCGACTTCAAAAGTGCCTTCAATATGATTGATAGGAATATCATGCTCCCCAAAGTAAGAGATAACCTGGTATATACCCTTTTGTAAATCAATGTTTTAACTCATCATATTTGAATTCTGGTGATCATTCAATAACTTCTGAAAGAGGGTTCAACAAGGTGACCCTTTGGGACCCGCACTATTTTGTCTCACAATCGAAGAATTGACAAAGAGTTTGTCATCTGAATTCAACTGTTGGTATTCAGATAATGGCTCCATTGCTGGAGATTTCAATACAGTGTTGGAAGATTTGGATAAGGTTATCATCCTATCGAAACAAATTGGTCTTGAACTTAATTTCAATAAGTGCGAACTGATTTCACTATTAGACCCAAAAACTGATTTTGAATCCAAATTCCAATCATTAGCCTCTGGTATAAAATTTTTGGAAAAGTCAGATTGCAGCCTTCTTGGTGCGCCCCTTTCTATAAATGCTCTTTCTGGACATATTAGAAATAAAAAGGACTCTCTGCAGTTACTCTCCACCCGTCTGAATGAACTACCAACTCACATCTCATTCTTCTCTTGAGAAATTGCCTCGCTATACCAAAATTGATGTATACCCTCAGATGTTCTCATCTTGGAAAAGTCTCAATAGCTTCAAGATTTCGACGATTTAATGCGCCATACTTTGGAAAATGTTACTAATAATTCTTTTAATGAAGATTCTTGGTTACAGGCAACACTTCCGGTGAATCTTGGAGGTCTGGGGCTCCGTTTGGCTTCTTCCCTAGCTTTACCTGCCTTCTTAGCTTCCATGAGTAGTGTATCCAGTCTCATTGATTCTATTCTCCCTTCCACTTTTTCTGAAACGACTGATAAATTTTTTGATGAAGCTGTTTCTCTTTGGTTATTACAAACCAACTTAGATTTGCCACCAGCTACGAGAAACATTCAGAAATCCTGGGACCTTCCACTTTTGAATATAACGTCAAAAAATTTACTTGATTCGTCCAAGTCTGAAGTGGAAAAGGCTCGTCTGAGATCTGTTAGTATTAAAGAATCCGGAGCTTGGCTGAATGCTCCACCTGTGGCTTCTCTTGGAACCCTTTTAGACGACGAGTCTTTCAGAATATCAATTGGACTGTGACTGGGTTTAGATATTTGTATTCCTCATAAATGTATATGTGGTAGTGAAGTGAATCCAAAAGGAACTCATGGTTTGAGCTGCCATATCATTAAACGTTCTATGGTATCGGCAGGTATTCCAGCTGTGTTAGAACCTCTTGGAACTAGCCGAGATGATGGTAAACGTCCTGATGGTATGACGCTGATACCTTGGAAATGTTGCAAACCTTTGGTGTGGGACTCCACTTGTGCTGACACAGTTGCAGCGTCTCATTTAGCAAATACTTCCAAGTCCGCAGGTGCTGCAGCAATATCCAGCGAGAAATTGAAAAGAAAGAAATATCAAAATCTTGGAAATAATTATCCATCCAATAGCTGTCGAAACTTTTGGTGTCTTTGGCCCTGAATATCTGTCTTTTATTCGTGAAATTGGAAGGAGAGTGGGCCGCGCTACAAAAGATAAACGTTCAACGTAATTTTTGATACAAAGAATTAGTATAGCAATTCAAAGGGGCAATGCTTCTTCTGTAATGGGTACAATTCCTTCATCGCATCCACTGGATGAATTATTTTATAGTCCCAATTTTCCTACGAGATACATATCAGTTATCGAAGATAATCACTCAGTACTTTCCAAAAAATCAATATCAGTTTCTCTATCACCTTCTTTGAATTACAGGAACAATGAACCTATGGATTCTTTGTTAAACATGAGTGAGCATGCCATACCAACAAGAGACTCCATTTCTACATTTGGCCTAAGAGGATTGAAGAATGTAGGGAATACCTGTTTTATGAATAGCATGATCCAGTGTCTCTCGAACACCAAGGTTTTGTTGGAATTTTTCAAGAATGGTTTTTGTATGGAGGATTTGAATACTACTACATCAAGAATGAAAGGAAATTTAGTGAAATCTTTCATATCTTTGATGGAAAATATCTGGAGTCCTGATTCTTCTCGAAAAATGGTGGATACTTCACATTTCGTCCGTCTATTCAGAAATTTTGCTCCTCCCTTCGATCATAACGTCCCAGCAGATTCGGAAGAATTTCTAAGATACCTTCTGGTAGGTTAACATGAAGATTTAAACAAGGCGAGTGCATAGATTCATCCATCACCAAACGATTTTGTTATCACGAATGATAATCAGAAAGCTTCAATTTCTTGGACAAGATATCTGTCTACTCATAATTTCAAAATTGTGGATACATTTGCCGGTCAGCTGAAGTCTATATTGAGATGTACTTTTTGTAATTACTGCTCCGTTACTTTTGAACCTTTCTGGGTACTTTCAATCCCTATTCCAGACTTGCCAAACGGAGTCGTGAATTTAACACAATGTATCGAATTGTTGACAGAAGAGGAGACTTTGACTAACGATGCGAGCCCATACTGTTCAACTTGTGGAATGAAAAGGGAATTCAAAAAAATTGTTTCGTATACAAACATTTCCAAAAATTTTTGTTATACATTTAAAACGTGTTTCTTCGACTGATGGCAATAAATTGGACAATGTGATTAATTTTCCCATACAAAATTTGAATTTGGACCAATATTCTGCTCAGGATGGAATGAATACTCTTTATAATATCTACGCCATATCTAATCATAGCGGCAGCATTTCCAATGGACACTATACTGCATTTTGCAAACACCCTTATTCTAATTGTTGGCACCTCTTCGATGACTGCTGTGTATTTTCCAAGATTGATTCTCTCAGCTCCCAGGGAGCATGTGTCCTTTTCTATGAGAAAGTTGATGATCTGATTTCTGATGGTGTTGTGGGTTTTTCCGGGTTTTTCTCCAATTGAAACAGCAAATGCGTCATCACTTCGAGTCCCGGGCATCAATCAAGATTTTCATCTTGATATTATTTTATATTTAAAACTTTGATTTTGTATTTTTCAATTCTGAATAAAGTTTTTATATGTGAAGCTTTAATTACACTTCAACAAAGAACGATGGCAATATTCCGAATGATTTTTTTAAATTGCTGGTTTTATTCACAAAGAGGCGAAAGTACGAACTGGAAGCCCCACCCTGAATGGAACTCAGCTTACTTTTTCCAAAGTCAAATACCCTATAATCGATCAAAGACTAACTGGAACACATATCAATAAGATTCTTCCCAGAAAATTTGGCAACCAAAAAACATGCATTGATCATATATTTGTAAAACCTTACCCAGTATCATCGATATCACAATTACTCATCACTTTCCTATAACTATGAATAAGGAATGTCAATCGAAAAAAGAAACAACAGGGATCAACATAAATAACCAAAAATACGCATTTCATCATAATTATACAAAACTTCGGAATGAACTATTAAAGAAACATGGGGGGTTTGGAAAAAAGAAACGGAATTCCAAATACTCAGACAAAGTTCAATCAGCTACTGATGAAAGAAAGATAAAAAAAAAGATCAAACATTATAAATGGATAACTAATGGGTTGGTGTAATCAGTGAATAAAAAAAGAATTACAAAGAGAACTCGTAAGCAATCCTAAAAATCAAGAATCGAAACAAACTGAACGAAATGTTAAAACATGCAAAAACTCAACACTATGAAAATATAGATGAAAATAACATGAATAATCCAAACCAACTCTAGAAATCCTTGAAAAGCGTGAATAACGGAGATCGAAATTCTAGGAATTTTCTCAAAACGTTAAAATTAATGAATAGCGGGTGAGAAAGGGGGTGAAAGTAAGAGTACTGTTAGGAAAAACATAGGAAAAACTTCAAATTATAGTCGCGGGTACCAGCTAGTACTGAATTTTGGACAGAATTCACCTAAATGAAGGTTCCATAGGGACTGTATGTTGTTGTTTTTTTTGTGGCTTGTATCCAACAAATAGGAGCAGCTTTTGAGGTAGTCTAGTTTGCCGGATAACCAGGAAATCATGTATGATTCAGCGATCGAAATATAAATGAACAGCAAAAATCCAAAGTGATTAGCGAAAACGACTTCAGCCCACACGTTCTACATTCAATAAACGTTCTTCAATTATCGATTACGAAACCACTAAACATCACGTAATAAATATCGTCCAATTAACCCTATTCACTTAATTACTCTTCGGTTATAATAAATAATTATTAATTCACTATTAATTTCTTTCCTGGCCGTCCGAGGTGTCGGAAATTGTGTACTGGATAACATTAAATATTGTTGAAATACATCTTTGACAATTTGGGTTTCTTTGAAGGTGCATCTGGATTTACAGATGTAGTCCATAAATCTCGTTAAAAGTAAGCGCGAGGCACTCCCGATTTCCATCAAACATTCATTGGATTTATACGAGTTTTATGTTGAAAGTGTTCTATAGTTTTTTTGAAGGTAAACTGAAAAATTGGGATTCAAATGAAACAAATTTGTTGTTTCGATATGGCGTAATAAACTTATCATTCCAAGAAAACAGCAATTCATTGGACTCCGAATAGACTATTTGTTTTGGGTAAATGAAGTTTTTCATACTGATTTCTCCAACTCTATTTGACTCCCAAATATAACAAAAGACATGTGTCATACGAATTGAATGAATATTTGTGCAGCTACATTCAGTAAATACTGTAATGTACTGAGGTAAATATACATGTCTTAGAATCCATAACATATTATGCTTGCTTTTAGTATATGGTTCACAAAGACAGGAATAAAGGGTAATTTTGTGGTACATATGAGTTGGTACCAAGAAATGATTTTATTGAAATTAGTAATGAGGGAACCAGCAATACTGAGAAAGCAGATGTTACACAGAAATGCGAACTTTGTGGCTCAACAGGTATTTTTTTGGTATTTTGTAATAATGAGTATAATTTTAATTGAACTTTGATGTCGCAACATTTCATAAGTATTTTCTGATATCTATGGAATAGATCAAATGTATTTTGATAATCTTTATAGAGTAACAACTGTGCGTCAGGACCGGATTAGTTCCAATACAAATATTGCTATTTTAAATAAATAGCGAAAACACGTTAGCTTGCCCCCAAGTGATAAAAAAAAGTTGAGAGGTGTCAAGGGACACCCGGATGGAACGAAGTTAAGTTATAATAATTTTTTTTTATTATTAACAAATATAATGTAATATAAATTTAATATTTTTGCATTGATATTGTAATATTAAAATATAATTTCCTTTTAAATTTATTAAAGTTATGACGCGTACACTTGCTAAACACACAATAATGGAAAGATTATAACGCGTATGACTTGGTTAGCACAATAGTAAAGAGAGGTTATAATGCGTACTTGCTAAAAATACATAAGCATTTATTATTGTCTGTATAAAATCTCTACTTACCTAACTCCATCAGCAATATCCGGAACTTGTGCAGAAACACTGTCAGGATTCATTATTGTTACTATTTTTTATTATGTATTATGTACAAAAAACCTGTATACACTCAACAAAAATAGTCGTCGCGACACCACACTGTTCAATGCGAAATAGAAAGACGAAACGAAAATAACTGGCTTGCTTTCTATGAGAGAGAGAGAGAGAGAGACGGACAGAGAAACACGCGCACGCCGCACGGCTTACCACTATAGCAAAAAGTGTCGTTACAACTTTTGGTCTTAATTTATTCCGTCTAGCCCCCTTTCGCAACGCGCGATAAGGAACTTCGTTCCAATAATATTTTCATCTTCAATGGTTACTCAACATTAACGATGACTATATGTTAATTATCTGTCTGTATATCCTCAACATCTTAAATATGTTCTAGACATTGACAACAACTTGATCTCTTTCTGATAAAATCAGTTTCGTACGTACATCCTATCCTCATATAAATACTGTGGGGGTTTGACTACGAAAGAATTGAGCAAATTAAATCTACTGAAAAAAGTCATACAATAGTTGAATTTTATTCATTGGGGCAATTGCTAACACTTTTGCAAGCTATCAGAAACCAATAAAAAAATCAACAACGTATGATTGAAGTGATTTCTTTTCCATTGCAATTCCATCCAAAAGGTCATCACATTGATGGGAAATTGACTTTCGGTAATTTTGTAAGAGATTCTTTTATACAGTGCTTCTCAAAAGTCCTCTCCCCCCCTCTTATTTTTGGAACGATTATACATAAACAAGTGAAATTTGGAAACTGAATATTAAAGGTTGTAAATTTCCCTACTAGTGATGATAGATGACGAAATCGTCGAAGATGACGTCACAAGTCCATTGTGACCAATAATTTTAAATGGAACCCTACGGCAAGCGACACCTCTTTCAAAAGGTATCGAAAAAACCTATTCAATGATACTAATTTTGTTTGTGTTTATGGCAGTTTTGGCAACTCACTTTTAAAAAACGCAAAGCTGTGATGAATTAAATCAGTTAATACTAAAATTCAAAATTCAAGCTCCGCCTCTGGATAGTTGTCAAAGAATCTGACGTTTTTGTTAGTCTCCCTAATTCGACGTTTTTGTAATTGTCCAAGTTTTTGTACATTTAATAATTTGTGTATTGTTGATCGAACGTTTAACTGTTTTAGCAGCTTCTGGTACTTTTAATATTTTTGTACATTTTAATAATTTGTTAAACTTTTGTGAGCCGAACGTTTAAGTGCTTCAAGAAGCGAAATGCTACGTGCTTTAGGTGATAAAGTAGCAGCGATCCTAATTCTTGGTGAAACTGGACAAAATATTCATGCAGCAGAACGCATTTTTGATGAGAGGCTTCCCGATCGCCCCCTTTCGAGGACTTATTTGAGGGAGCTTCTTCGTAAGTTTGAAACAACGGGTAGTATTAATGATGCGAAACAATCTGGCAGACCACAAATTTCTGAGAAAAAAATTGATATACTGGCAGAAGTAATAGTTAATCCTACTTCTTCAACAACTCACGTTGCATCTACCTGTGAAGTCAGTCAAAGTACAGTACACAGGGTGTTGAAAAAAATAACAAATTTCATCCATACGAATTAAAAATGGTTCATAAACTCTCAGACGAGAAATACCTTGACGGAGTTTGCATAAGAATATAAATAAATCGTTTTTAGAAATATGTCTTTCACCTAGATCTTGTCTTGGTACAGGTACATAATGGATATACAGAGTGGCCACTTTTTTAATGGGATTGTATTGGTAACTTTTAAACCATAAGAGTTAGAAGGTCGGTCAAATGGAGAAAAAGTTGCATTCATAGAAGCATTGTCAAGCAGTTCAAACAAATCGAGATTATCAGGGCCGGTTATTGAGATATCATAAGAAAAGTAAATCTGTCATTTTGATTTTTCTTTTTTCTTACTTTATCTCGAATATTATCAAAAAATGTCACAGGAGTTCTTTATCCGACAGTAAATTATCCTCATTTTGACATAATCAGATTTTGTATCCAACGTTTCGTACGCTCTGGGCCACCCTCAACTCATTTTTTTCAATAAGGACCTGCATATTTTATGACACTTTTCGGAATAACTTTCAACGCTGAATCCAACAATATATCATACAATGTCATTCAAAGTTGATTTTCAGGTGATTTTGACCCTTATCCAAATTTCTTTGGATCGGATCTGTATTACATTTAGGTACCTTTAGTTTGATTAACAACATGCAATACATTTCGATAAGAAAATCAAATCACTCATCTTCAACTGAATGGAACGTAACAGAATCAAAGCAAGAAACAAGTAATAATTATTTACAAATTTCAAGTGGTGAAAAACCTAACTCATAATAATTAAACGGAACTATCATTTAATGAAAGAAAAATCAAATGATTATTCGAAAGTAAATGATGAACATTTATGAAGTAAGTGTTCGAAATGTCCACCATTTTGTAAAATGCACTTTGCGGTTCTGGAACCCATATTTCTTATACATTTGCTTATTTCGTCTCCTTGAATACCTTCCAATACATTCTCAATCTTCTCGCGAGGAATCATTATTGTTGGATTTGTCATTTGTTCCGTTGAAACAAATTACAGAATCGAACTTTATTTTGAGATCATTACGATATAATTTTTGCAAGGCTTGGTATTCAAATTTAAAATCATTGTATTCGCGTCTCTTGACTATTTTATTAACAGCAGTTTTTGATAAATTGCATTCACTGGCCACAGTTCTCGATTTTTTTTTTCTGGGTTCATTTGAATTTGGGTCAGAACATTGATATCGTTGATAGACTTGTTTTTTCTTACATACACACAACTCTAGGTTTATTGAATGTATTATTTTCAAGTAGTAGGCCGTGGATAAAAAAGAACATAACAAGAAATGTCATATTATTTGTCACTTCGTTATTATTGTGTCACAAGAACTTGTCATTAAATACTTTTCTGAGTAATTTCAATTTATCTTATTTGATATGGTAAGATACACAAATGGAGAGAAGAGAGATATGTACGAAGTGTACATAAAACTAGATAGAAATTCGTTCAAAGCATCGCAAAGGTATGGTGAATTATATCCTGAAAGAACAACACCAAATGTTTCGACGTTTATCTACAACGTTACTTGCACATAATTCATTCATCAAACCTAGAGGTCCTTATATACGACGAAACGAGCCTATAACAATGTTCTGGCCCAAATTCGACTGAATCCAGGAATAGGATCGAGAACTATGGCCAGTGAATGCAATTTATCAAAAAGTGCTGTTAATAAAATACTCAAGAGACACGGATACCATGACTATAAATACCAAGCCGTGCAAAAACTATATCGCAATGATCCTGAGAGAAGGTTGCAATTCTATAATTGGTTTCAATGGAAGGTGCGGAATAACAACAATTTTGCGCACAATATCAGTTGGGGAGACGAAACGACATTCACAAATTCTGGCATCTTCAATCGAAGGAACAAACATTTTTATGCCACAGAAAATCCTCACTTAATTCATGAAGTTAGACATCAATATCGTTTTTCTTTGAACATATGGTGCGGTTTGCTGAATAATAAATTACTGGGACCCTATTTCATTGACGGCAACCTAACCGGAGCAAAATATGTAGAAATTATAGGAGAAATGTTGGATGATCTTCCTATACGGTATCGGCGTAATAGTCCATGGTTCCAACAAGACGGATATGGTCCACAAAACTCAAGAATAGTCACAGACTATCTAAATCGAACTTTTCCCGATTCATGGATTGGAGCAAGAGGTCTAGTAGCATGGCCTGCCAGATCTCCGCATTTGAATCCGCTGGATTTTTATTTGTGGGGATATCTCAAAAATAAAATTTATGATACTACGAACCCGACAATAGAGATTTTTCGCGAGAAGATTGAGAATGTATTGGAAGGTATTCAAGGAGACGAAATAAGCAAATGTATAAGAAGTATGGGTTCCAGAACCGCAAAGTGCATTTTACAAAATGGTGGACATTTCGAACACTCACGTCATTAATGTTCATCATTTACTTTCGAATAATCATTTGATTTTTCTTTCATTAAATGATAGTTTCGTTTAATTATTATGAATTAGGTTTTTCACCTCTTGATATTTGTAAATAATTATTACTTGTTTCTTGCTTTGATTCTGTTGCGTTCCATTCAGTTTAAGATGAGTAAGTTGATTTTCTTATCGAAATGTATTGCATGTTGTTAATTAAACTAAAGGTACCTAAATGTCATACAGATCCGACCCAAAGAAATTTTGATAAGGGTCAAAATCACCTGAAAATCAACTTTGAATGACATTGTATGATATATCGTTGAATTTAGCGTTAAAAGTTATTTCGAAAAGTGTCATAAAATATGCAGGTCCGTATTGAAAAAAATGAGGTTGAGGGTGGCCCAGAGCGTACGAAACGTTGGAAACAAAATCTGATTATGTCAAAATGAGGATAATTTACTGTCGAATAAAAAACTCCCTTGACATTTTCTGATAATATTCGAAATGAAGTGGGAAAAAAAGAAAAATCAAAATGACAGAATTTACTTTTTTTTTTTTATGTACTGGTTCCCACGGAAAGGGATATCCTGTTATGTACAGAGAACATCGTGGGAACCAAGGAAAAGAAGGTAGGAGTTGGTGTTCTTCTTAAATTTCTGGAGGTTGTATGCCTCGGGGAACACCTCCCTAGGCAATGAGTTCCAAAGCCTCGCTGTTCGTTGGATGAACGAGTCTTTGGAAAGTGATGTTCTGCAGGTCTCCAAAGTGACCACGAAGGGGTGTGATGACTGAACTTGACGGGTTAATCTCGAAGAGACTGCCAAAGCAGGAACGATTGTTGATATTTCACAAGAGCATCGCCCATGAAAATATCTATAAAATAGAGACAAATCGCCAACTTTTCTACGGTGTTCCAGACAAGTGAGCGAGTTTGTAAGCGAGGCATCACCCACGAGACGAATTGCCCTTTTTTGGACAGAATCCAATAGCCTCAGGATATGTTTAGGTGCCGCGCTCCAAATATGGGAGCAGTATTCCAGGTCAGGTCGGATCTGTGCCTTATAGATCATAAGCAGCTGAGTGGTGGTGAAATAGCTCTTGGCACGAAACAAAAAACCAAGTTTTTGGGATGCACTTTTGGCAATGAACCTCACGTGATTTTCCCAGGAAAGGTTATTGCTGATAGTAATACCAAGCATCGATATGGATGACTTCAGTGGTATGGTTACTCCTGACAAAGTTATGTTAGGCACAGTGAGATCGGCTTTTCTAGAGAAAAGACATGCTTGTGTTTTGTTTGCATTGAATTCTACCAAGTTATTAGATCCCCACTCGAGAATTGTTGCTAAGTCCATATTTATATTATTAACATTTCTTCCTCGTTCATTTCTGGTTTCACGGGCTGATATAGGGGCCCTGGAAGAGAAAGCGGTATGGAGGGTACTATCATCGGCAAAGCTGTGTACTGGACATGAAGTTGCTGTCAACAGGTCGTTGATGTGAAGTAGAAATAGTGTTGGTGCGAGAATAGATCCTTGCGGAACACCAGCATTTATGAGTAGAGTGTCAGATGAAACTCCATCGACCACTACATGGAGAGACCTGTTTGAGAGAAAACTAGCAAGCAGAGAACACAGCTGAGGGGGCAAGCCATAAGACGGAAGCTTGGCGAGGAGTCTCTGGTGCCAAACTCGATCGAACGCCTTGGAGATATCTAATGCCACAGCTAAAGTTTCTCCATACTTTTCAATAGATAGCTGCCATATATGTGAGACGTAAGCGAGCAGGTCACCAGTTGATCTCTGATGGCGGAAGCCATATTGCCTATCGTTGACAATTCCTGAGTCTTCCAGATATTTCATGAGCTCGATGTTGATGGCTTTTTCCATGACCTCTGAAATAATAGATAGTAGTGCGATAGGTCTGTAGTTGCTAGGTAGGGCCTTTTTCCTTTTTTTAGGGACTGGCTGTACTCTTGCAATTTTCCAATTGGACGGAAATACCCCCAAATAACCGGCCCTCATAATCACGATTTGTTTGAACTGCTTGACAATGCTTCTATGAATGCATATTTTTCTCCATTTGACCGACCTTCTAACTCTTATGGTTGAAAAGTTACCAATACAATCCCATTAATAAAGTGGCCACTCTGAATAAGTCACCAAACTGTACTTTTTTATGCGGGGCAATATATTTGAATTCTTCACCAGAAAAACTAGGTCTTTGCAGATCAACTTCACCGTTGCAAATGAGGTACGTGTGCCTTAAGGTTGAAATATTCAATCTCAAGCATCCTGTAACTCTTTGAAGGTGATGCATCTCTTGAATAATTGATTGGTTGCATGTCATACAAATTATTTTTCCATCCATTTCTCCGGCATATGGAAGTCCCCTTTGGTCTCGTCTTTCAGTGGCAATTTCTCGTTTTACTTCATTTGGTTCTCCATCAAGTCGCACCATATTTTATGTATTGAATAGTAAAACAATTCAATCGTCATCGATTGGCAATTTTTTCTTTGATTATTGATATGATAACGCGTATAACTCAACAAGTGTAATACTTGCTAAATGACAAAAAAGTTGTATTTGTTAAACAAATGAATGTGCTTTGTTTCGAGATAATAAGTGTTTATGGAAATGTATTGATAAAATGAACGTCAAACATAACTACTTCAAAAAAATTATCAGTGAAAGACACAATTTTTGGATTCACCCTGTACATTTAACGTGTCTGCAGAGTAGACTCTCATCGTGAACGATCTTCTTCACCAAGTTGTCCGAAATTTCAGGCATTTGATTTTTGATTTTGATTTGATTTTGATTCTGCTTTATTGTCCAAAGATTAAATCTCATTGACAAATAGTTCATTACAGTGTACCTATGCTATTTAATATAAGACAATAATGTACCTATTATCAAAACGATAAAAACATGATTTAAAAAATATCCCTCCCTATATAGTATAATAGTCCTCAGAACGGTTAATTGTCCTAGGTGTAAATGTATATAGTTATTGATTTACATTCCGAGACTAAGTGTATAAATAAAAGATTAATAAAGTAAAGAATGTTTGAAAAAAAAAAGTAGTAATCTATGAAGAGATATAAAAATATATATAAATATACGCATATATGTCAGTAAATAATATCACCTTGAGGACTTATTAAAAATTGTAGGGTAAAAGTGAGTT
The DNA here is from genome assembly GCA_018342105.1 of Gonioctena quinquepunctata. NCBI lineage: Eukaryota > Metazoa > Arthropoda > Insecta > Coleoptera > Chrysomelidae > Gonioctena > Gonioctena quinquepunctata. The sequence goes on from JAFIRS010001109.1 coordinate 215,607, forward strand.
AAAATAATATAAAAAGAAAAATAAAGTTTATCCATATATTCTTGCAGTGGGCTTCTGCTAGCAAGCCTTATACCTTTTTTTGAAAAAATGATTCTCCGTTTTCTTTATTTCAATATGCAAATGATTATACACTCTGATACCATTATAAATGATGGAGTCCTTTGTCATTGTGGATGTCGGTATTGGTAGTTTGGGGTACCTATTAGAATTCTGGCGTGTATCATAATAGGTAGAAGCTATCTGAAGGTTGTTTTTATTCTTGTGAATAAGACAAACGGTTTCAAGAACATATATTGAAACTAATATTAATATTTTATGTTTTATAAACAGGGGCTCGCAGAAAACTATCCGTTTTTCCTTTGAAAGGTATGTTATTGCACATTTTTGAGCAACGAAGATTATTTGGAAAAGCGTGGCTGCACATGATCCCCAGAATGCAATTCCGTATTTCAAGTGGAAAGTATGCTGTTCTGGTAGATGTGTAGCCCAGTTCATTTGAAATGACCCTCATTGCATAGCACCCAGAGTTTAGTTTTTTTACTTAACCTTTTGACATGTTCGTCAAATTTTAATTTATCATCAATCTGTAATCCCAATAAATTTGAGGAAATCGTGTTTTCCACGTTATTGTTACCAAACTGGAGTGGTGGTAGTGTGAATCGGAATGATAATATATTTGTTTTTTTGATATTAAAACATAACAGATTGGAGTCACACCCGTCTTTGATTTTGGCTATGTCATTGGAGATTGACTCGTAAAGGGCGTCGACGTTCTTATTATGCCACAGTATTGTAGTATCAGTAAAAAGCGTGATATCTCCGTTTATCCTAATTTTTGCCATATCATTTATGTATAGCAGGAAGAGTACTGGGCCGAGCACCGATCCCTGGGGTACACCACATGATATTTGACCACTTCCAGAGTATGTAGTTGTCTTGACTATTTGGTTTCTGTCTGCTAAATATGATTTAATTCATTCCAAACTTTTATCTCGGAAGCCATAGTGTTTCAGTGTGTCAAGCAGTCTTCTGTGATTTACGCAATCAAATGCTTTTGAAAAGTCACAGAATACCACCGCTGTAGCTTCTTCGGCATTTAAGTTGGTGTAGGTATTATACATGAAGGAGTAAATGGAATCGTCGGTGTTTTTGTTGGTTTGAAATCCATACTGGTGTTCTGTAAGTATATTGTGGGTTTCTAAAAAGGTCAGAATTCTTTTTTTAACAAGTTTTTGATTATCTTGGCTAGTGTTGGTATCAGTGAGATTGGTCTGATGTATCAATAATCTGAACGGGTACAGTTTCATGAGACATAGAACATCTTGTATATAATATGTCAGTCCGATTCAGGAGATGCTTTCATCATGAGTGGGCCTATATATACGAAATAGTATATTCACAATGACAATTTGAAATTTTGGAAAAGTATATTTCAGCACCCTAACTAATGAATTCAGAGCGTTACTGCAATGAAGACATTTGGTCAGCATCAAGAGGTCTACAAAATATAAAAAAATCCAGCAAATTCACCTAAAGCCAGTTTCCCATTTATGCGGTGTTGGGTCCTTCCACATGTTGGGGGTGTGCCACTTGCCTATCGATTCAAATCTTATTGAGGAGGTGGCCAAGTATGCATCGCGAAGGTTCTGCAATTGCTATTATTAAGCTTAAAACAATTCTAGCGATTTGAGAGAAAAGCTATTTTGTTGCAACTTGAAATAGAAACGATAAATCCGGATTTTTTACCATTCCCTACATTCGCCAGTGATTAAGTGTTTTGAGGAACAAAATACGGGCACGAAGGTTTCAGTGGTTTGTATTTTTATTGAGCGATTCGTTTATCTGAGCTGTACGACACAATTATTCTGATTGAACTTTCGATATGACTATTTTTGACGATTAATACCCGGGAAATTAAGATAATTTTTTTTGATGCAACACTGAATAATTAGGAATGCCCGAAATTATATAGGAGACATTAACTTGAAATTTGTGATAGGTACGTTGTTTATTTTAATTATACTGTACATTTCCGGTTATGTAATCGACCATTTAGTGAAAAATCGAGTTGGAGAAACAGAGTAGTTATGATAACTGTTGATAGCTATATAATACGTTCCGATAAAACTGTTTCTATTACTGATGAATAATGGTTTCCGCTTGAGATAGCCATGTATCCAACTCTCCAGAGAATATGAATATAAAGCAAAATGACCAAATGTATTCATTCAGTTTCATTTATTGATGGAATGCGGTTATCTTAAAATACATACATATTTTTTACAATAATGTAACATGATTTTCAAATCGTAGTAATCGATGTCAAGGAATATTATTATCATTCGAGAGTGAAAAAAAAAGAACATTATTTATAAGTCATTCTATGTCAATTGAACACAAAGCTGGGACTGGTAAGCTCAGAATTTGCTGGAAGTCTTTAGGGAAGTGCCCATATGTGGCTACTTAGATTACGAAACATGGTTTCCTGGACCATCTTCTGAATGAAAGTACTCGTGTGTGAAGTCGATCGGAGCAACGATTTTTGATAAAATAGTCATTTACCTAAAAATTACGAAAAGTGGTACTTTTCCGCACGTGACGGCAGATGACCGAAAAACGCGAAGCGGAGTTCGGTCAAGCCATTAAGTGCGGAAAATACCATTTCCGCACGTGTAACATGTGTTACATTTTTCCTACGAGTATAATACAGGGTGAGTCAACAGGATTCCTCTTTAATGTATCAGTATTTCGATTTCTTATATTTTTTTTGTCCTTTGTCCACCTTCCAAAATAATTTCCATTCTACAGGGTGCATCATTGATGCGTGGCTAACCAAAATGGTTCTTTTTCAAATGAAACACCCGGTATATTTTCATATATTCCCATTGCCTGTTCCATTGGCTGCTCAACGATTTTTTCAATTTTTAATTCCGTCGCGGCGTTGCCGAGTTATTTAAAAGAAATCTATTTTGTAGACTTCTTTTCGAAAAATTACCTATTTCACATTTCGAAATATTTAGTAAAGATAATTGGGAAATCGTTGGTCTATATGATGATGTACAGGATGTTCGGTACAACAACACAAACTTAGCCATTTTTAAACATCGGTATTTTGATTTTAAACAATCTGTTTCCGAGATATTCTGGTTCAAAGGAATTGTTCAATATCAAATCAACAATTCTATAGATTTTTCTACCTACATGTTTGTTCATAGAAAATACTGATACTGACTGATTATTTTTTCCATCCTTGAAAGCATTCTTGGCAACTCATGCATAACTAGCATAGCAAAAGAAATTTTCAAATGAAACTATTTTTTCTAGTTTAGTTATCCATGACTACCGCTGAAAAAATGACTCTCGGAATTTGTAGAGGTAACTGTCAAACTATAATCCAGTTGTGTTAGAAATTATTGTGGCATTATGAATCATAGTTTGGAGGACATGGTTAAAATGGTGTATGCTTTGGGGGAAAGTGATGGCAATTGCTTACTGGCATCTATATTATACGAACAAAAGTTTCCTGAGAGAAGACATCCAGACCAGCGAGCATTTTGAGACCTCAAAACAAGATTTGAGGAAACCGGAAAGTATTTTACAAAAAGTTTGAACGTGCTTGTCCTGTAATGAATGATGAAAATACTCTTGATATTGCATTTCATATTACCGAGAATCTTCATGTGAGTACACGTATTTTGAGTAGGGAGTTGGGAATATCTCAAAGTAGTGTTTCTCGGATGGAGATAAAATGCAATTACCATCCATATCATATGCAGTTAATGCAGGAGCTGACCAGAAGAGATTTTCCAAAGCGAATGCGGTTTTGCCAATGGGGTGTAGATAAAATCAACCAAGAACCTGATTTCCTTGAGTATGTTCTATTTTCGGACGAAGCCACGTTTCACAACAATGGCCATGTGAATCGGCATAATATGCATTATTATGCAACTGAAAATTCTCATTTTGTTAGATATGTCAATCACCAACAATGTTGGTCACTGAATATTTGGGGAGGTGTAATTGAACGGCGTGTAATTGGGCCCTTTTTTTTCAACGGTCATCTCAATGGAAAACAATATCTAAGATTTCTGCGAAGTCAGTTATCAAATTTATCAGATGATATTCCATTGGCAATAAGGCAGAGAATGTGGCTACAACAAGATGGTACGCCTGCACATTACCACACTGATGTGCGGGAATACATTAATAATGAATTCCGTCCAAAATGGATAGGTGGAGGAGAGCCAGTTCAGTGGCCTCCAAGGTAACCGGACCTTACAAAAATTGTTTTTTTTTCTATGGGGATACATTAAATGGGTTATCTATCAAACTTCGCCTATTACTCCTGAAAATATGAAAGCAAGAATTCGTACTGCTTTCAGGGAAATTTCAGAGGACATGCTGGCACATGTTGATACTGATTTGCGAAACAGACTGAGAGTGTGTATTGGTGAAAATGGCAGGCACGTTGAACATTTGCTGCATTAATTATTGTTATTTTCCGTTAGATTCGAATATTTATGATTTTTATGCAAAGTTTTGTTCCAAATATGATACCAAAGGATATTCATCAATTCTTCGCGACGGCATGCACCTTCGATTTCTTGGGTTTGGAACCTTCGTTCAGTCTTCTCAGATAAGCCGTACTCCTCGTCGTTGCATATCTGCATCGCTCTTTATACCAATGTTGTCGCGATCCCTCTCTTTGTCGAACTCGGACAAAGGAAGAGAGAAACTTCACGCACCACCACACCGCGCGAAATCACACGCACCACTGCAGATGGCAGAATTGCACACACCATTGCACCGACAGACATATAAATAAGTAAGTAGCACCTAAGCTTGGCAAAAGTCCATGACTTATGTCTTGTAATATGCTAAGACGTCGCTATGTATGCCAATACGACAAAAAGGCACACTCAGGCGACGTCACATCGACGTTATAAAGTAGTGGTAATGACTTGCCAATATAGACTTATATAAGCCAGTCGCAGAAGGGTCGTTCTGTGGTCAGGTATATTATATCATTATGCATGAAGGTCATAATCTTTCTAATATAGTATACAATATGTATACCATATCAAAAGATTTTATATAATAAAAGTCAGCATTCCTTTACATGTGACCGTGATAGTTATCGAGATAAAAATTATTTTCATTTATGTGTCTTTAAGAATTGTTCTGAACCTCTAGTGACCAGGCAAATCCATTTTTACGATCAAAATCCAATTCTACTCACTTAAAATTCATGCGCCTCGAAAATGGAGAGAGCTAAATATTTATTTTCATTTCAGAAAAAATATATTTCATCAATTTTTCTCATCAATCGTTGAAATATGTAGACCATATTACGAAAGATACTTGATTAACACATCTCCAAAGATTTTTAAATTGATATAACACCCAGGGTCCCATATTTTTTATTTTGGATATTTTTGTTCCAATATGGCTACCAGAATGATGTTAACAGTCAATCGAAAAACATGGATGCCGTCCTTCTAGTGTCGAAAAGTTGTGATTACTCCGGTATGTACTATCATACGAGTGTCTCAAAGACATCGCAATATCTTACATAAAAAAGTTGTAATGTAGTCGCTGTGACCACAAGTAGCAAGTTTTGTTGTACTAACGTCGTAACGCTATCAAAACAGAAAAAGATATACACTGACTGCATAAGCATTCCGCTAGTTCCGCCTAACGGAAAACGCTTAAAATAACTGACATTTTCAATAGATTCGAGGTTATGTTAATGTTGAACAGTTATATTTAAATATTTTTTATTTATCACTCGAAGTGCACATACATATTATTTATGTCTTTCCTTGTTGTGAAAACAATTGAAGGAACTGAATGGAATTCATTTTTTTGCAGTGTCCCGATATTTCAGATGTTAATTTTGGGGTAGGCACCCATCCTTCCTCTTTATATTTATCTATACGCTCCAGTTCTCTTGTAAGGCAGATTGGATTTTTGTTTTGGCATTTCAATCATTCATACGGAACTGAATATTCTACATACATAACACAATATACCTATCCAACAAAAATAACATTACCAACAAAAATAATCTAACCTAGATACATAATGTAATCATTACAACCGAAGTTCGTCAGTTGATAAAACTACATTACATGAGTACAATATGTAGTCGTAGAAACGTTTCAAAAATCTATTCATTAGAACCACATATGTTCATTGTCATAATAACCTCACAGCAACTGCTCTTAAGTTCTACTTAACGACACATACCATTTATTCACATACAAACCACAGTACATTTTCATCTAGAGAATTCTTTATTGTACTATCCTTATATCTACTACACGACGTCATAGCAACGCCTGAAGGTTATAAATCGCACATTAACTTTTTGGTTTTAAAACATACAAATACGTGATCTTTAAGACGGTATAAGAAGTCATTATATTAATTTTATGACTCTGTGCTACTTGGGAAGCTTTTCAAATCCATTAAGACGATGGACGTCCGAAACTAGAGTAATCAATTTCCTATCATTCTTTCTGTCCCCCCAATATGACTTTTCGCAAAAATCGTTTCATCCACCGATCCTGGCGCGCAGTGTATGTCACTCAGATTAACCCCAGGAGAGATATAGTCTCATCTACGGTATATCTAACGCTCGTGAAAATTACACATTTCTACTCCAATAATTACGGAAGGTACTGGGGCATTTCTATGGGAAGTGAGACAAATTCAGATTTTTCAGAACTGAAAATTATTTAGCTAAAATATGGACTGTTACTAAAATTGATGTCCTGATCACGAATCCGTAAGAATTTTGAGCTCATCTTGCATCCTAATATCAGTTATCGCAAAAATATTTTCCGGAGTCTGTACATTTGTTAATTATGTAAGTGAGTGGACAATTATTCTTTCAACTGAATATGAAATCGAAGGTTTATGATAATTAAAATGAGAATCAAACTCTGCTAATTTTTTTAATTTCTACAGAAAACTGTTTCAGTTGTGGTACCTCCTATATCTTGTTGTTGATTGAAGTGGAGAGTTATTCATGTTAAATGCTATATCTTTGATTGTCTCTGCCGTAAGATTATCGATACCAGGAGATTTTCCATTTTTTAGTTGATGAATAGCCTGGAGGACTTCGGTTTGTGATGTTTGGCTAATGACGATTGAGTTACATGTGGTTTTCTCTTTTATTGTTTTTGGACCATTTTTAACAATTTTTTTGAAAAGTTTTTTCCCATATTGATGAAGGTGTTATGGAATATGTATAGTCAGTAATAATGCTGTTTTAATCATCTTTCATTCGATGTATATCATCAGTTTTGCATATTGTTCCATAAGTTTCCCGGATTCTTTTCATTTGCATTCATACGTGATTTATAATAGTTTTTTTGTATTTTTAAGAAGCCTGTTTCGAGTATATTTCTATATGTTTTGTATACAAATTGTAGTTCTTCATTTGATTTTCTCATTGGCAGCTTCAATTAAAGATTTGGTTATCCACGTTTTCGTTTTCTTTGATTACTTTTTATTTTTATTTTCTGTGTGCATTCACCAAAATTAGGTTATTTTCAATATTAACTTGATAAGTTAGTGACTCTCTACAGTATGAGGGTTGTCATAAAACTAAGTTCATTCAGTTATCTTCTACTATAGAATCCCGTCTTTCCGTATTCCAAAATTTCTGGTAATAATTTGGAGAGGTGTTTAGTAGCAATGAAATTTTTTTTTTGCCATACTGAATTCATGAAAATTGTGTTGCAAAATCCCACAAAATACAATCATAAATTACGTATAAATAAAATAATTATTAGAAAAAAACCTTTTTAAAAACAAGCTTTTATTCAAATACCCTATAAAGTACAAAATAATTGCTTTGGATGTGTGACGTAGGTTATTCCGTGAGTTATAGATTCAAGAGCTTGTCGAATACAGATGTGACAAGCAAATTCATAATCTCCGACCCCGAAAACCCCCATATACCAATTTTGAATAGAATCGGACCATAATCACAGAAATCGTCGGACATCTTGGAGCCGCCATTTTGATTTCATGAATTTTGTCAGAAAATTCATAATCTTCGACCCTGAGAACCCCCACATACCAATTTTGAATCGAATCGGACCATAAACACAAACTTCCTTGGAGCCGCCATTTTTTTTTCTCTAACAAATGCATTGTCATGGGTACTATGAACACCTGCCAAATTTCACGTTAATCGAACAACTAGAAGTGGGTCAAATTTAACTTGCAAGATTTGATGACAAACATCGGGAAAGGTGAAACTAAATAGAAGCTTGTAATTGTAATAAAAAGGCTTGTAAATCCCCCACATCGAGTGGAATTGCCTTTATAGTTGAACAGGAAATAGTTCGCATATTCCACAATGAATGAGGTTATTCTTTGAACTCCAACATAGTGTCAATGCTCAGGCACAGTATCCTCACACATTCAAACGTATCATCTCTACAAGACACGTACCATATGGCGTGTGACACCTATTCAGGAAATATCCCACAAGAAACTCAAGACTCCATCCGGAACGATAAAAGCATCTGCCAAAAGAAATCACTCCTCGTTGATGTCCCATACACGCACTTTGCTGTTCGCCTCGATGAGGCCTATAATTCTCATAAAATCAACGAATCACTGCGATCATCAAACTCAAATCGAATCACAGATGGTTAATTGAAAGGATTAACTGTGAATTGCACGAATCTATCACTGCATCGTCTTTATCAAAGCCATTATGTACTTTCTATTGATTACAGGATGGACGAGGAAGTCTGGTGTCTGAATTGATGGTTTTAGTGTCAGGTCATTCGCTTTGTTTTACCTTGACGCAAGGAGTAAGTATATGCGTTTAGAGTGAGATGTGGGAGAGGAATAATAGCTATATTACATACCGAAATGGAAAGTGTTTCATTCCATTGCCTTAGTTGAGAGTCACCTGCGATACGGGTTATTAGGATGGGGTGGCACAACTGATACTCACCTGAACTCTCTGGAAGTAGTACAGAGAAGGATCCTTAGAATCATTACCTCAAGAGAACCAACATATCCAACTGATGAACTTTATAAAGATGCCAAAATATTCGATGTCCGACAGTTGTATTACTTTGCGGCTAACTTGAAATATCATCAAACCAAACATATAGCACAGATTCCATCACATAATTACAACACACGACAACGACATCACTTCCTTGTTCCACAAATGACAAAATCACTTTGCCAACGAGCATATCCCTACATTCTCCCAAAATATATAATTCATTACCTGAGAATTTGAAAAATATTAGTTCTGTAGCAAATTTCAAACAACAACTCAAATCTCACATATTCAGCAAACCTAGAAAGATTATACATATCACCATCGTTTCTTGAATATATTCAAAGTATACGCAAACTAAGACTTATTCACTGATTTCAACGTTGTCGATATAGAATAATTAGAGCGTATAAGTCATTCCAAATTTGTTTTCCTAAATCCACGGGTTGTAATTTTATTACTCCAACGATACTCTCTAGTAATGTACTTGTACTCTTATAATTTTATGTACTTCTATTATTCTTATGTACTTTTAGTATTTTAACGATTTCTGTATCGAATTCTCTAAAACCACATGTTTGTAAAAAAAAATAAATAAAAAAAAATAAATAAATAAAAAAAAATAAAAAAAAAATCCAATGACACTCTCCAGTCATATACTTGTATTTCATAATGTTATGTGATTTTATTATCTTATGTACCTCTACTATTTTAACGATTTCTGCATATTATGTACTACGTATAATTTATTTGATATTTATTGTTTTCATCTCAAAACAAGTGTTAAATCACTTACTGAGTACTCACATTTATTCACAGTTAATTGTCATTTTATCTCTTGTAATCCACATTTTTAATTTACCTTTGAATAAATGTATTATTATTATTATTATTGCGCATTCATAGAGGTTTGTATACGATTCCATTAGGAAGTTTTTTATTGTTTCTATTCAAAACAGGATACACAAATTCAAAAGAAGACATTATTTTTCAGTTCCAAACTATACCACTCCAAATTGAAAGTTCTCTTCGCATTGGTACACTTTTACAAATTTCTATAGTAATTTTACAAAAAAAAACCTTGGAAGTTTTAACGCATAACAATAAAGTAATAATAATATTCAGTTTTGTAAATTTACTACACGACTTGTCCCAACTCCTTTTAGTAAAATAACAAAACATTTGTTGAAATTTACTAAATATCTATCAGGAATTATAATTCAAATGCTGTAATTTTTTTAAACAAATTAGATTGAAAATATTTTTTATTTGAATTTACTAAACAATTTAATTTTTTTAAAAAATTACAACATATTGTTGCATTTTTACTAAACATCTATCAGCAATTTGTTAGTAATATTAAAATACAGGTGTTGTAATTTTGTTAAAAAATTTCATTGAAAATGTTTTGTAATTTCAGTATCTCGCATCGTGAATTTACTATAAAATTTAGTTCTCATTAAAGATTGACTACAGATGCGATTACCATGGATAATTACTGATAACAAATAGAAAAGAAAGTTTTTTTCAACTTTCAACAAATGGCCTTTGATTATGTCCAATAACTTCTTCCTGTTATACTTTAGCAATAGTCTCACAAGTATTCAACATCATCTCTCAAGACCAACACGGATTCTGCCCAGGTAGGTCTACGGAGAGTGTATCCTCTGTCTTTTTCGATTATGTATATGAATCAGTTGATAAAGGGAGATACGTTGATATTCAATAACGATGACTTGAATGTGAGAATTTAAGAGTCTTGTCTGGTCTTCCTTGGAATATTGGAACTATATTTGACAGATGAGTCCCCATTAGATTGATCATCTTTTAATGTGTTTTTCGTATGACAGGGATATTCCTTTCATGATTCTGATATCTCCATGGTTCTGTGTTCCATGTCAATCTACTTCATCGTTCACTTGTCAATTGTCAATCTTGTCATTTGGGTCCAGCTTCTACACATCAACAATGGCTTTTGAAAGATAAAGAGAAAAATTGTAATCTCAATTTTCATCCTGGCCAAGAATAGGTATTTTAACATGTGTGTCACGTAAACCTATATAACTTTCATTGATCATGAGATAATTTATGATCTTTTTGGCTTCTTGTACACCTGACGAGTAAGTAACCTCACATTTAAAATATTTAAATTTTATTTCTACATTTTTTTTTCCAGTAACTTGTTATCTATCAATATTACTTACTTACAGGTATGCACTGATGATGACGTAAGTGTCGAAAGCGCTTTGCTACGATTTTAATAAATTATTTTATGCACGAAATACAATTTTCTTTCATCGATTATAAATAACCTTCACTGTTAACTATTTTCCTTTTTATTTATGATTCAATCTTTACAAGTGAATTCGTTTTTAAAACAATTCTAGTTCTGTCTATTTGAAAACTAATTCAGCTCTTCTTTCATTTTGACTATCCCCGCCGTCACCTAGTCGGACGTGGCTACTCGGCCAATCGGACAATATTTCAATTGGTTACAATTGTTCATATTGAAAATTATCGTTAAAAAAGCAAAAAAACGACTTTTTCATAATTAATTTTTCAGTAATCTTGAAAATCTATAATTTTTTATTGCAAATAAGCTTTGTAATTGATGAAAAAGATTTTTTAAAATCATTTACATTCAATTATTTGTTAATGGTTTTTAAATTACCGACAACATTGTTTAAACAATAATCGAATACGTAAAAACTCCAGAAAACAAAGCCTATTTATTCAGATTATTTTATATTTTTCATACATAAACTATAAAAATAATGTACACGTCACTCTTTAAATATTGAAATATAAAATTGTTTTATCACAGTCAATCATAGAAAAATAAATGTCGAAAAAGTTTTATTTTAATTTAATTTTCTTTGTAGCAGCTTTCGTTTTCTTCGGGTTCATCTTCTAACTCTTCGAATCCTTTTAGTTCTAGATTTTCCAATTCAGTATTATTTTGATTTAAATTTATTGGACAGTGTGTACTGTCTTCGTCTGCGATGTCCTAGGAATCAATATTTTTTTCGTACAACGGTTTTTCAGCCTTTGAACAAATTTCAGAACCATGACAATTAGAGCACAAATTTGTGCATTTCAAGCCATGTTTGCTACAGCCACATCTTTTACCATTGTATCCTGTTTCTCAGCTACAGCAGATAATTTTCAGCAATTTTTCCGGAATTAATTCTTTCTCTGTGAATGTAGGCATGATATTGTTAACATGATGTTTCCATCCTCAATCCGAAGCTGTTAATTGATTACCAAGCCAAGTTTGAATTTAAAAATATACCCTGTAGCAGTGTTATTCAGCTGCTCAATCAGTTGGAGGTAATTTCTCGAAATAAAATGAGGTTTTAAATTATAATAAAAATGAAGGCAAAAAAATAACTGCTGACAATGGAATAAAATTGATAGCATCTATTCACAAAAGTTCAAAACAATATACATCTCTAAATGAATTAGGATTTAAACTTTTGCTAAAGTCTCTCAAATGCTGACAAATTAATCTTCAACCTTTGTTAAACAATATTAGGCCACACTTTTTGCAAACGAAAAACCTTTCGTTTTCCATCAAAATCAAAATGGACCTTTTTTATTCAATCACTTCTCTGGCTAGTTTTAGTTGATATTATCATCAAGATGGGTCAGTTGTGTGCGAATGGATGTACTGCTGAAGGAACTAACTTCCCTAGCAGCATTATAGTGACGGAAACTGATACTGCAACTTCGACTCGGTGGTTATCACGTGATCACCACTATATCTACCACTATACAGTAAGAATAACTGAAATTTTATATTTGTGTGGTTGAAGTAACGTAATTTCCATCTATGGTAGCCACTCCACAGTTCTATAACTTATTAGTGTCATTTGAGGTGTCTGAAACATTATGGCCACTGAGCAAATCACTTTAGAGGTTTTCAAACTTAAAAGTGGAAAATAACCGTTGCGGTAACCATCCTGTACCACTTAAATATCACTTGGAGGCCACGGTCACTTTCAAGGTAGTATGATAGTTTCGGTGACGTTTTGGTAACTTCCATAAAACCTTCAATGTGGCAGGCAGTTGATTGTGAATGTGGTGATGGTTGCCACGTTCTTGCTATCTCCATAATTGATAGCCACAGTATACGCATTTAATAAAAGTCAATACAAATTACAATAACCTTCAAAATTCACCATTTCGCGCGATGACGAAAGCTTACCTCAGTTTTCTCAAATTATTTTATTGTGGCTTACAAAAAGTTCGTTTTACCTGTTACGTGAATGATACTCATTCAAAATAAAATGGGTTATGCGTTTTCAATAGACAATTTTTCTTGATTTTGTATAAAAAGGTTAATTTAAATAGATCGGATCTCTGACTTGTGCTCCTGCTTAATATTTATACATTAATTTTTAATTCTGTTTGCATAAATGCCATCATTTTCATTACTTGTTAATTGATAATTGTTACTTGATACAGTTGTTGATTGGAGCTGCATAAATCCACTATACTTGCTACAAGTCCTTTTTTAACAATTAATGAACATGTACCCGCAATTTCGAGGTTATAACTTTGAAGTGGCAGGTTATAATAGACCGACGTGTTCGCCTCTTTCAAGGGTATGAGACCTATTGTAATTTTTCGGTTATAACTTTGAAGTGGTGAGTCATGGGCCCGCGACGTGGGTGCCACTTTCCAGTGGTGGAAAAGTTAATAATTCAGTTCCATTGGGCACTTTATGATGGCTGGAGCACTTTCTGACACTTCAGAGTTATATTCTCCAAAAGCCGCCATATTTACAGGAATATGCTGGGTCGCCATTATTAGAGAAATGATCGAAATATTCAATAAAAATGTATTTGTCGTCAGCACTGCATCTTAGTAATTTATTATGTGAGTATTTGTTTCAACTAACCAAGATTGATAAAACAGTGTTTGAAGGATTTAAGTACATAATTTCAGAGTCGAGTTATTTCCAAAATTATAATAATTTCCTTAAATAATGAGTATCCACATGGCGCGTGCTCAAAATCGAGCTAAAACACCCATATTCTACATAAAACTTCCAATCGTTTTAATTTTATCCCGATCAGAAATATCCAATTTCAATATACTTACTTACGCGTTTGTATGTTTATATGTTATATATTTTTATAGTTGATCGAGTATTAGAAATGAATCAGGCAAAATGGAAGAATGAGAAACATTTATCATAAAAAAATGTTGCTGTAGAGAGGAGATCGAACTACATATTATTTACACAAACACAGTTAGTTGTTTAATGTGTCTAGTGTCGGCCACTACATATCCACGTTTTTGCCAGGTGACCACAACGTGGTTGGAATGTGGCTATCTGAGATCCAGAAACGTAGACCAGAACATAGCAGCCACCAAAAAAGTGTTCCCCGTTTTGGTTGCCGCCGCGTGATAGAACCCTGTATATTACGTGGCAGTGGTTGTGGTTCAAACACCTCAAAGTTTTCCAGAATTGTGGCCGCTACGTTCCGTCCACTGAAAATGCTACTTGGGTTCTTTCTCAAGGGTGAAGCCAGGCGCCAACATTTCATCAATTTCAACGCTTATGTGCAATAAAAAATTCTCAAGATTACTGAAAAATCGATTATGAAATAAGATTTCTCAATAGAATATTCGGGGGCCCTTAGCTTTTTCGAAAAATATTCCAAGCCTAGCACTGTTTAATTAAAAGTGCTCGGGAGCACAGTGCTCACGAGCGCAAAAGTGCTTTGAGTGCTTTCGCTAGCCCTAAGCACAGGGCTTTGAGCCAGCTCTGCTCCCAGAATAACCTAGGTCAAACAATTAATTAAGTTGTTTTTTCTTTTTTAATGTATTCGTATAAAAGCTTGGCTTGCACTTCTTTTTTAATAATTTTCATTTGTTCTTCACTTCGGTCCTTATCTCCTTATCTTGGACTTTTTCTTGCAGTGGCTCGCATGCTGTTTTTGAAATCACGGTGTCTGCCGACACATGCTCATTATGAATGATTGATCCAAATAACACTATCAACTGCTTCTTTTTTACTAAAAATTAATTTCATTTGAGTAATCCACATTATTTATTTCTAATATATTTCGCATATTCTTCGACTCGTGAGTTTTTACGTAATTCCAACAACATACACATTCTCAATTTCCGCACCGAGATCCTGAATTATGGAAACACCCTCGAAAATATTTCTCCGCTTGATAAATTCGCATCCTGTTCCTCGCCAAGGTGTTGCAAGCATTCACGGTGTCTCGTGATGAATCATAAATGGAAAATTATACATGAGCAATAACGTGAAATGCAAAATTTAGAAAGGCAACATTTCCTGCGATCCTATGATAAGTAACCGTGTTCATAAATACGTTCTGTCATCGTATGTGTAGGGTGAAATTTGTTTTCTCTGCAAATTTATTGGTGTTCAGATATCAGAATGTGTGTTCCTATCTATCTACTCGTTTTTCTACTTTTTTCTTGTACTATCGTAGATAACGCCCTCTTATTGTCGTTAGTTTCACACCTACGATGACTCTAACAAATGTTGGGAATAATAGGTTTTGGTGTGAATCAGGTAATTTACATTCGTCTAGTGCTAATCGCTTCATAGACAGCTCCTCATGGCGGTAAAGACATTAAAAAAGCGGCTATTAGGAAAATTTTCATGTGTATGAATTGATGTTTTGTTTGTACGTAACCAGTGTTAAAATTCTACCGATTTTCGTTGATTTTCAACTGAGAAATAAAGTTCCTTTACGCTGCTTGCGGTGGGTGTTGACTAGTAGAAATCGTCACGTAAGAAAAAAGCCTTATACCCCCCACCCGACTTTCTGTTTCTCTCTCTGCCTCTTTATATTATATACGAGAAAATACTAATTTTTGTTCACCCTGCACAAACAAATCAAATTATTTATCATCACTGAATGCAGTATTGAAAGACCTTTCAGATAAAGTATCACAAGACATCTATTTCAATTCAGGAAAATTGCCGATTACGTCACCACTTCAAAACCAGTGACATGACCTCTTTAGAATATACATAAAAAAGTCGGCATTTAAAAACAAAAATTTGCTACATAATTCAACCGCGCACTGTATATTCAATTAAACATACCTAAATGCTTGAAAAACTTTATTTCAATATAATCATAATATACATTATATTCACATAAGAATATACTAGACAGTTATTATGGGAAGAAATTTATAAATAATAGTTTAAAAAAACTAAAAAACATGCTTTTATAGAAAACCAGAATGAAAAAAAAAAAAATTTATTTAAAAAAAAAGAGTGGGGTGCATGGTATCGCCGCGGCCAACAATTATCTGTGATCTGAGACATTTCTTACTTTACTGCCCTAGGTGTGTAATGTACTATATAATTATTGATACCATGCACCCCACGCTTTTTTTTTATAAAATGAACTTTTTTCTTATTTTCTATTTTTTTAGTCTGGTTTTCTATAAAAGCGTGTTTTTTAGTTTTTTAAATTATAATTCATTTCCTACTGTTTAGTGTGGTTGATTTATAAAAGCGTGTTTTTTTAGTATTTTTTAACTATTATTTTTATTATTTTTTTGCAAATTAAAAAATGGAATAATCTTATCAAATTAGGTGATCATAATCTCCGACCCCAAAAACCCCCACATACCAATTTTGAATAGAATCAGACCATAATCACAGAACTCGGCTGCCATTTTGAAGCCGCCATCTTGAATTTTCAAATTTTCACAAAAGAATCATAATATTCAACCCCAAAAACCCCCACATACCAATTTTGAATAGAATCAGATCATAATCACAAAACTCGTCCACCATTTTGGGAGCCGCCATCTTGAATTTTCCAATCCAATCTCCGACCACGAAAACCCTCAGATACCAATTTTGACGCGAATCGGACCATAATCACAGAACTCGTACGCCATATTGGAGCTGCCATTTTGGTTTTTTTTCACACAAAAATTTCTTAATGCATTATCACCGGAATTATGTACACTTGCCAAATTTCAAATCATTCGGAAGTCTGGAAGTGGGTCACAATCGCGCCCAAAGAAGTCGGTTACAAACAAACAAACAAACATACAAGTGAAGCTAATATAAAGCGTGTAAAAAGACACTTTTTTACAAATTCAAATATGGAAATGCGTTCATTACACAAATCATTCATTGCTTCCCTTAAGAAGTTTTCTTTCTCAATTATAATGGGAGATTTTTCTGTTGATTTACTTCTAAGTTGAATATATGTTTCACAGTGAATCCCCTTTAAAACCTACAATAAATATATAATTTTCTAACGCGTAGTCACAAAACTCAGTAACTTTCTGGTTATCAGGAAGTGCTGACATATAATCTTATTTTTATAATAACAGTTTTTGTAGGGAGAAAAAAAGTGGATCAGGCACATACGAGTCGTTATTTAAGGCATGAAAGGTAAACAATTGATAAAAATATTTAGGACAACTCTTAAACATACCATCTACATAAACGTCACGTGAACGACATAGCACTTCTAAATTATTTTTCGTAGAAATCCTAGTATATTGCATGGAGAATCATTGACGATTACAAAGTCTTCGTTAGCGTTCGTTTTGACTTCATTAGTAACCAATATACTGAGTCATCGCGTACAGAAGGTACTACAGCAGGTACCACATGCGGAAGAATAATCGAAAGAGCGTGCCACGCAATGGTAAGAGAACGAATACAGTTTCACAGGAAAAACAAGGTAAATTTAGAAATTTTCATCAATAACCTGGAACAGTTCATGAAACAAAATCTGATTCGAAATGACTATGAATACTTGCACCACTGTATTCACAATTCCTACAACTCATACAATCGAAAGAAAACACAATACAATAAACAAATTTCAACAATTATTGGAAGAGAAACAAATACGCCCACAACACATATCAAACAAAAAAACTTTTTCTGAAAAAACTGTAATCAATTTGTCATCAAGAAATGGTTCCAACGCTAGAAATCGCCATCGAAGCAACAGCCCAACGTTTACCACCTGAAATAGCGGGTGATTACAGATCTGACTGCAAAAACGCTCTAACACAGCCTTATCATACTAGAAGTAATTTGAACAAATACGAAAGAGCTGCATTGAGATCTCTTCGATCAGACAATCAGATTAAAATACTTCCAGCTGATAAAGGTAACGCCACAGTCATCATGAGCACTACTGATTATGAGGACGAACTATTACAAATGATCTCAAACACCACATATCACACACTCAACCAAGACACTACCATATCAGTAACAAAGTATACAAAAAACTAAACAGAAATCCAACCATATCAATAGGAAACAAAATATACCGAACTTTAGCTAAACACAGAAACATCTCACGGAAACAGAAGGCAGAGATCTAGTATCACACCACAGCAAACCCCCACATTTTTATGTATTCCCAAAAATACACAAACCATCTCATCCTCTACGCCCTATTGTAAGTTCCATTGGATCTCCTTCACAAAAACTTGCTAGATACCTACTCAACATTCTGAATCCACTATCTGGAAATGGAAATAGTTTTATAAGGAATACCCCTCACTTTCTGAAGAAATTGAATTAATTAAAAATGGAGATCTCCTGGTATGTTTTGTTGTCGAAAGTTTGTTTATCGATGTCCCTATTGATGAAACTCTGGAAATCGTGAAAAACAGATTAGAAAATGACACATCACTGAAGACAAGAACAAAACTGGATATCAGTGCCATCATAGAATTACTCAAACTTTGCACAGAAAAAACATATTTCCAATTGAGGAATGAATTTTATGAACAAGAGTTTGGTATGGCGATGGGTTCTTCTTTGTCCCCCATTTTAGGTAACATATTCATGGAATACTTTGAAGAATCCTTCGTTGAAACATTCCACAATGGGTCAAAAATATGGTGGAGATACGTGGATGATGTTTTCGCTAACTGGAATCGAAGTGAAAAAGAATTTAAAAAATTCTTGGATCATATAACGGTCAAGAACCGACGATCAGATTTACGTTAGAATCAGAACAAAACAACCAACTCCCCTTTTTAGATGTCATGATCCAAAAATCATCATCCCGAATGGAAACATCGGTACACAGAAAGAAGACACATACCAATCGATATTTACACTACAACTCAAACCATCATGCCAGTGTGAAGAAAGGCATAGTTAAATGTCTCTATAATCGAGCCCAAACAGTTTGCAATTCCAACCAGAATCTACAGGAAGAAATAAACCTCATAAAATCTGTTCTCGAAAAATGCATATCCGGATCAGTTTGTGGAAAAAACAATCACTGACATTGAAAACAAAAATCCACCAAACAACTAATCAACACAACCAACAGGAGTACTCCCACCACCTACACATTTCACAATCAACATAATACCTTATGTCCCCGGATTATCTGAGAAGATCAAACGGATAGGACGTAGGTATGATGTGAGAACATCATTAAGAACAGCAAACACACTGAGATCTATACTAACACAAACAAAACCAAAAAACGCCGAAGAAAGTACCAAAAACTATGTTTACAACATACCTTGTTCGTGTGGTGATAGTTATATAGGTGAAACATCAAGACCGTTAGAAGTGCGCCAAAGTGAACATCAGAGATCAGAAATCGACAAATAACCGGATTAAATCTTGCAGAACATATCCTCACATCCAATGGCGATCATACGATTGAATGGAATAGGACGAAAATCTTGATGAAAGAACCACATCAAGAGAGGAGAAAATTTAAAGAAACGGCCTGTATTCTTTTTTCCAATAACAACTGCTTTTCAACAAATTCTGTTGAAATGGACCATACATGGTTACCTTTACTCAGAGAAGAAGTGAGATATGGTAGAATGCTAATAAACTGATCTGAACAACACCCCATATATCAAATGAGCAATACGTCACTCTCAAATTTTTTGGCAGATCTGAATTGACATCCGTCGATTGAAAAAGCGAAGAAGACTCTGCAAAAAAAATCCAAATTATTCGAACAATTAAAGGAGATTTAGAAGATTTTTAGAACAGTCCTCGAGAAGTCAATCAAAAACTATATAGAGAAGTATCTTTTGCATGTTTACTATTTTTTTATAGACATATTCAGGGAACGACAAGTTACTGACAAAGTGAATCATTTTTCTGTAGGAAATATAATTTGGTGAACGCAGTAACTTATCGGGGTGAACTAATTAGTTTGCCCTTTCTACACTTGTATAGATTCTCCTGATCATATTTTCATTTTCAGACTGTGGATAGTTACCCAAAAAAACATGTCAAGAAACACTAATTATTATTATTATTTTCAATACTATTATGAACATCATCATCATTGATTTGTTGAAAATATAAACAGGATTTTCCAATTCACAGAAAAATCTTTTTATCAATATTCAATTGAGAATGTTTCCCTTTTCATCATCATCATTATTATTGTATAGATCAATCAAAAATGACACGTAGAATCCCACACCAACCGAGCCCCCGGTGTATTATTGATTGAGAATGGTTTGGACATATACAAAACATTTCATTATATCCGAGGTGTCGTAAAAATGTTCATGAGAAGTGAGCAGAATGAAGAATTCACAACTTCCATAAATAAGCCGTCTAACTGCAAACCCCGCCAAGTGCACAAAAAATAAAAATTGAGATGGCGCTGTCATTCGATAAAGAATATTAATATCTTCATTCTGATAAAATATTATTGCTCAAAACCCGCCAGTTGAAGTATTATCGCGCATCTACAAATCAGTTTACTTTCAATCCATCGCCAACTGCGGACTTGTTTATGTGCAAAAACCTCCAAGTGCGTATGACCAATAGGAAAGCCATATTTCTGTTGAGCGACCACGTGTTTTGGTGTACAGCTCCAGCATTTCAATTATACCTTGTCGTTATAAAGCATACTGGTGTGAAAAGTAATAGTGATTAGTGTTGTTTATTAAAATATTCTGCGAATGATTCAATTATGAGTGAAATTAAGGTTACAAAAACTCTTCCAGGGTAGTGCAATCAAATAAACATAAACGCACAATTTCTAAGCAAAACAGGTGAGTTTTCTGTAGTTTTTACGAGACAAACAATACTGATTTTTGTCTTTCGTAGATATTCTGCAAAGTCTTTACCTAAATATCCCACCTGCAGTCATAAAGAGGGAACTATCAAATGCAGAACTTTATCTATGATGGACATTAAACGGTTCCATGAATTATTTTACAACAACAAAGATAAAGTAGCACAAGACACGTTAATTTACAAGTGCTGTTATGCACTAAAGCCAAAAAGGTCACGTTTGGCAATAAACGCAAGAGGTAAAAAAAGTGTCTCTATACTGTATCATGTTGTAAAAAACAAACAACTGGTTCGGGTCTGTAGAAATGCTTTTCTTGAAATATTGAACTTAAAAAAAGATAGAGTTCAACGGATTGTTGAAAAATGCGAAAATGTTCCGAAGGAAAATAGAGGTGGCGATAGAGTTGGCTTAAAGAATGAAGAAAAGAAGCGCGCGATATCCCATTACATAGAAAGTTTAAAATGTACGGAGTCTCATTATTGCAGAAGTCGCACCAATGCCAGAATTTACCTAAGTTGTACTCTGAATATCAGAAAACTGTATATACTATACAATACATCTGCAGAAGATCATCTCAAAATTAAGGAGTCCTATTTTAGAAAATTCGTGAACAGGAACTACAACCTTGGATTTGGAACTCCAAAGACTGATGTTTGCTCTGTTTGTTTAAACTTCAAAGAAGAAATCAAAAAAGAGAAAGATGAAACTTTGACAACCAACTTAATAACAAAACAAAGAGTTCATAAACTGAAAGCCAATGCTTTTTTGCAATGCTCAAGGAAGAAAAGATAATGTTATAAATTATTCCTTTGATTGCCAGAAAATTTGGCGTTACCCCGACTTCCAGATTCCTCGGCATATTTTTTCTCAGCAATATAATCTGTATAATTTTACTATCGTGAAAGGTTCTTCAAAATCGCAGTTACGTTCATACAATGTAACATCATACCTATGGACAGACGTGGATCTTCCAAAAAACTCGAGTATAATTGCCTCCGCCTTGTTTGATTTTTTAAGAAGAGAAGACTTTCCTGCATCGAAAGATACAATTCGTTTGTTCGCCGATGGTTGCGGCGGACAGAATAAAAATTCTATTGTTTTAACAATGCTTTTATTTTGGCTTGTGAAATATGCTCCGGCCCATGTAAAAACAATTGAATTCGTCTTTCCTATTGTAGGCCACTCTTTATGCCTCCTGACCGGGTGTTTGGTTTAATTGAACGTGAGATTAAAAAAAATACATGTATCTGTGAACCCAGAGAATACCACCGCATTATAGAACAACACTCAACACTGAGAGTTTTGGGAAAAGACTGGCATGCCTATGATTGGAAAGCGGCTACTCAGGATATTATCAAACTGCCAGGAAACTGGCATTTTCAATTCAATCCATCAAAAAGATTTTTGCTAACAAGAGGCAATCAGGATCTAGCTTTAATTCAAGGAGAAGCACACTATCGCACCAATGTGGGAATGGCTAGAAGTGTTTGCAAAAAAGGCAAAAGAATATTGTCTATTGCACCGAACAAACTAGTGCCTGGACGTACTGTTAATAACGAGAAAAAAAAATCCATTGACAATTTATTAATCAAGCATTTTGGACCTGATTGGAAATCTTCGCAAAATCTGAAATTTTATAAGGATGCAATGGAGAACCAGAACGTTCAAGATTCACCCAGCTCTTCTACAATGACAGAAGAATTCACCTGCGACCAAAACCCTGAAGATCACACAAGATTTGTTTAATTAATATTTGTTGGTGTTTATTCCTGGTATTGAAGAAAAAATTATTTTAATTTATGTGTTTGTTTCATTTAAGAACGATCAAGCTTGTTTATCTATTTGTTTTGCTTAAGAATATTGAGTTAATTTTGATTGTACTTGTACCTACTTGTCTGAATAAAGTTTATGAAAGATTAACCAAAAGTAAAGAGTCTAAGTTTAAAAGGATCTATGCCACCACTTTTTAATATTCTGAATGGTGTTATTGAAATCTTTTCAGAGTTGAAACTCTTCAATAAAATTTATTCAAAACACTTAATTTTGGCTGCAAAACCCGCCATTTTTCACGTTAATTTTCAAACTCCGCCAAGTGCATTTTATATTTCCCATTTTACTGTGCTATAATCCTCCTTGTTATATAAGATGAAAGATGGTGTTTAAGAAACAGTATCTACATCCACTAAATAAAAAAGTATATTCATTTTATCGATAGTATCAAGCAAAACAGTTTTTCGCGTTTTTCTTGGTAAACTACATAGTGTGCACTTGGCGGGGTTTGCATTTAGATGACTCAAATACCCTCCGACAAATGTTTCATCCGGGTAGAGAATAATGATTCGCTTAGGTCTACGCTACATCAAAGGGGCAGTTTTCAACAAGAGCAATTCAAAGTGGCATCAAACACAACCCACAAGAAAAATGTCTCTCCCGCAAGCGAACTCTTGAATTATTCCAAGTTCTGTTGGAATTAATATGGTCGATGAGATGCGGCACAATGAGAGGTTGGTCATTTGTTTATAGTACGGAGGCTTAGTCAACGTAAGTTTCATCAGAACATAGTTTGAACGTTGATATTTAATTCGAGTTTATGCATCGCAGTCTGGAAAATACGAGTGAGACCAGGAAAAACAGTAGTATTACTCCAAACAATATCCTATTTATATACCGAGTGATTCTCTAAGGTGCTCACCCCTATACTTTTTTATTATTGAAGATAGAGAAATGAAATTCATGGATTGTGTATTATAGTTCAATATACATTTTCCGACATGTTTACTAGCTTTGCCGTACTTCCGGTTTGACCGGAAATTATCCCAACTTTCGATGTTTTCATGGGACATCCTATATATTTTTACTTATTTCGATCGAAAATTACATTATAAATCCAACAACATCTCACTTGTCGATATTTGACAAATGAAGTAATTATTATTCCAAAACAAACTATGCCATGGATTATGTAAATCGCTTCATTCTTGATCAAGTAACATGGGAAAAATACGACTTTGAGGCTTTTGACGTCATAGTCGTTTTGAGAATTATTTGAAAGTAGCAAATATGAATTTTTCCAGTTATCTTGATTTTTTCAAATGGAAAGGGGGTGTCTCATCATCGTCGACTTTTTGTGAAACATAATTTTCTTACGAATACTTTGATACCACACTCTTTCACTTTATTTTCACTATTTTCCTGAATAATCGCAAGAAGCGATCATATCTAATAACAAATGATACGTATTCGGTATACTTATGCACTAAGTCCTGTTATTCTACCTATCCGTGACAAACAATTGAAGCTGTTGCTAGGACTACCTTAACAAATAGGCTAATGAATATGCTGTCACTTTTAAAAATGTATTTGTTGCGTAGTTTATAATTTGATATGTAAAATCATACAAGAAACGAGAAATTGACATTTTGCTAATTTACGGAGAAGCAAAAGAGAATGCAACTGATGCAGCTCGAATTTATGTTCAGAGATTCCCTAATCGTCGCCATCCCACTCGGCATTATTTTCCAAAATTGGAAAGGAAAATGCGAAATGAACTAGAAGAAAATGCCAATAACTTCATCGTCAGTGAAGAAAAAGAAGTAGATATGTTGGCCTATGTTGAAGTGAATGGTACGGCGTCAATTCGCCAAATTGTTTCTGAGTGTGATATAAGTTATTCGTCCGTTTGGAGAATTCTTCACAAATATAATTATCGATCATTCCAGTACCAAGTTCACCAACATCTTTACGATAACGACCACAACCGAAGATTAACTTATTGCAACTGGTTTTTGACTAAATACAGAGAAGATGTACGTTTTCCATTTGAAATTATTTATTCAGTTGAAACTCGATTCACCAACTTTGGTAGGTTCAATCGGGATAATAAAAGGTACTGGTCTCAAACAAATTCACATCTGATGCAAGAGGGAAATTTTCAAGAGCGATTTGGTTTCAATTGCTGGATGGGTATTATCGGAGGAAAACTTGTGGGGCCAATAATTTTCGACGGACAACTTACTGCGGAAAGATATCTACAGTACCTTAGATATCAAATTAATGATGAAATTGAAGACTTGCCATTGGCTAACCAAGTTGATATCTATTTTCAACAAGATGGATGGATGGATATATATATATATATATATATATATATATATATATATATAAATATAAATATATTATATATAAATATATATATATATATATATATATATATATTTATATATATTGTTATGTTATGTTATGCCAGTTGTAAATTTTAAAAGACAAAAAAGCCACAAAAAGAATAAATAATAAATAATTACCAATTTCAAGAGTTTGCTTGTAAATAACTTTTAAAATTCAATGTATTTTATGAGCCTAGGTATGATATGGATAGATAAAAATGTCAAAGTACTATAAAACAGTCAATTATATACACTGTCAAATTTATCATAACTCATAATTGCTCAAAAGACAACTAAAAGTCAAGATTTACAAAATTATCATGAATAAAAAGTAATCAACACATTTATAAACTTGAAACACTCTGTACATGAAATTGTAGCAAACTAAAAGTAGCCAATGAGAGAACAGCAAACGTCTTTATGAAAGATAGCCAATCAGAGAAGAGATGATCAAATGAAAAGTTGGAAATTGTGAGAGAATGGCAAAGAGAGGGTATCATAAGCAATTATTGTTCAAACTTGTAATTAATGATAAGAATGGGAATTCAATTGTGTGTATAAATTGTGCAACATTAATATAAACAGTGCAAAGTGACAATTTGGTACGCGAATTCGAAATTTCAAATGGAACAACAACAATGGCAAGATGTTGCGAAGCGACGAGAAAACAAAGCTTCGGGGAGATCGAAAATATTTTCCAAAGCGGAAGCACGCACAAAATTTCACTAAAAGAAAAATGGAATAATTCCATCATTTGCTTAACAGAACAAGATTACCTTGATGATATCGAGATAATTGTTTTTGATATTTGGTTTGTTTATTTTCTCACAATGATCAACTAACATAACTAAGATCCTTCAATTAACTGAAGTTAGCCACCAGTGGCCAAATTCCTTTTGAACCGACTATATGAGATAAGGGCGTACCAACTGTTGTTAGCTGTTGCGAAGAAAATGATAATTGTTGGTAGCGTGACGAGAGAACAGTGACGTTCGCTGACAATTATTATTACAGGGTCAGAAATATCTGTTTACATCATATCAAATTTGGCTCTCAAAGAATTACCAAAAATCTTTAGCAATATCAATATATAAAAACAAATTATATTTATACAATTCATCAAAACATAACAATTGGCACCCAAAACGTGGGGCAAAATAAAAACAATTTCTATTTTTCAATTCATCAAACCATTACAATATATATATATATATATATATATATATATATATATATTAGGGTGCTTCATTTTTGAGCAACATTTTTTTTCTTCAAGTCCCGCCTGAAAATCTTGTAGTGTATAGAAGAACAGAATTTTTGAGCATATTGCGAACCCTTAATTCGAATTTAACCCACTGCTAGAGAATTTTGAATTTTATCAATGAAAATAACAATAAAAAATGATTTTTTATACGTTTTTCCTTCCGCTCACCCAGAAAAATTTTTTTTTGGGAATTTTGACTCATGGATTCTTGTTAAAGGTATAATTTCCTACAAAAAAGCATGTTGCGTCGAGTTTGTAACTCCAACGGGTTCGACGAAAAATGTCATTTAAGCTGAATTTTCATAAAAATCGCGTTTATTTGCTAAACTTTCGAAGATAGAAAGACTTAATAGCTGTGAAATTACTGATTTAAAAAAAATTTGCCGCCATAAAGTTTCGAAAAATACAATGACAAACAAATTATTCATTCAATTTTTCAACTTGGATTTTATAAATTAGTTATTATTGAAAAAAATAGATTTTTTCGTTAATTTTAAGTTTTAAGTGGCTTTAACAGCTAAACCACGAGAGCTACGAAAAAATATCTCAGAGTAAAATTGTAGGACATGAATCCCCATACAATTTTTTTCTCTCTATTTTCAATAGTTCAGCAACTAAACGCGATTTACTGCTATTTTTATGAAAATTCAGCTTAAATGACATTTTTCGTCGAACTCGTTGGAGTTACAAACTTGACGTAACGGCCTTTTTTGTAGGAAATTATACCTATAACGAAAATCCAAGAGTAAAAATTTTCAAAAATTTTTTTTTCTTGGTGAGGGGAAGGAAAAACGTATAAAAAACCATTTTTTTAAGTTATTTTAATGGATAAAATTCAAAATTCTCTAGCAGTGGGTTGAAATTCGAATTAAGGGTTCGCAATATGCTCAAAAATTTTGTTTTTCTATAAATTACAAGATTTTCAGGCGGGACTTGAAGAAAAAAAATGTTGCCCAAAAATGAAGCACCCTAATATATATATACTAATTCTAAAAAAAACACTCATAAAGCTGAAATGATTATTTTTCAATTCAACAGACTCCAGCAGCTGAACTAGTCATGTGTTTGGGACTCGTGAATACTTTTGATTGCAGCGATAAGAGGTGTGCGAGTGGTATTATTTCTAATTTTGGAGCTACAGTAAGTAAACGTACTTAACCATACTAATTTTGGAAAGTTCTCTCTGGCTCCAGCTTTTGACTAGTGTGTATCATCAGCGATCTGGAGAAACAATCAAACGGTTACCCCACATCAGCGCTGATCTTCGATATTCCATATCGGCATGTTTCGCTGGCCTACAGACTAAATGTGCACTATCCGCGAACAATATAGCAAGTTCCTTGTGCTCGGATGGTATTTTGGACACCCTATCGGCTTACACATCGTACTTTCATTTATTTATTACGACGTGTAATTTTGAAAGAGTGCCAACATGAGGCATAGCGTTTTGTGTTTCGAATATACGACCATGTTTCCACATAATAAAAGTACTTATTATTCTCGTTCCGAAATAAAATGTAACTTTATCAAGAAAATTTATCACTGGACCAATGAGTTTTGGAATTGATGATGGCTGTGAGAAAATGGGAAATAATTTATTATATTGTTATGGAAGAAACATTTCTTAAAAGTAATAGTTTGAATTTATTGGAATAATGAAATTAGATCTTGATTCATGAAGGAGATAATATTGTTTCGTTTCTGGGTTTCATGGCTATTGAAATACTGAGGTCATTATTATCCGATTCAACACTTCACAACACATAACAATAATGAACACTCACAATCGGATAACTCAATCGGATTTCACTACCAAAGTACTGTGTAAATCTCTACACTTCAGAAACAATTCGTTTTCCCAACGAACTCTTCCCTAGCACCCAGAAAATTCTAGGGGCCCACTTATCGATCCTTCGAAAACTTTCGATTATTCTGTTAGTATTTCCGGGAATCCCGCCGTGACGTCAGCCACGTGACATTTTTGGAATCTTACTAGACGCGAAACAACATTATGTAACAACGTACCGCATTCGTTTTCGTAACGCTATGCATTGGAAAAACCATGTTTTTTTAGTAAGGTAAGTGATCCAATATAAACATATTAGTTTCGTTGAAGAAAAACTATTGATTTCTTGTCAACGTTTCGAATTCATTAAATTCATCCTCAAAAATGAGTTTTTGTAAGTTGTTCAGAAATGGAAAAAAATAACGAACAGTAAGCCACAATAATTCAATCATTTCTAGTTAATTGAATATTTTGAAAAAAATATTAAAAAGGGGACCCACCAAAAATTAGTTTTGCCGAGATTGATACAAATAAAACACTACATTGAGTACGAGACAAATGAAAACTGAGAATAAATTCAAAAACTGTCCGTGAAACATGTTTTTTTAATCAATGGAGAAAAACAATTTTGGTCAAAAAATAATGATAATGTAACGTAAATAAACTTAACTTGGTTCTACTAATTTATTTCACACTTAATCTACAACTTAATTTATATTACTACTCCACTGTATAGCTCGATCGTATGGGCTCGTTCAGACTGTTTTACTCCACTTGAGGTTTGCCTATTTATCTCCGATACAGCATTCTCGATGTTTCGAATTCTTTCAGTTGGCGACCGGCGTGTTCCAATTGTTTCCAATATTGACCGTTGTTTTCCGCGGCAGAGCGCACTGGATGGTTCTCGAATATCTCCGAAGATGATCTCATCGCTGTCGACGGCAACGCGCGAGGCGACAGGTCCGGCCTAGGTTCGTTACATTGCCCCCTTCTTAAAGACATTTCGTCCCGAAATTTCATCCTTGGAGTGTGACGATATCTGCATGACTCCCCATATCTGCACCGTGAAGTTCGATGGAAGTAACACTCCACGGTCTTCATGATCGGTCGTGGAAGAGGGTTACAGCAAACCAAAATCTTGACGCCGCTGGATCTGAATATCGCCTCCAGCATACTTCTTATGACTCTCCAGTCCAACCCATCAATACCACAGGACAATTTTGGAATTGCTAGATCCACCAGATTCTGGTCCACCATAGTATCTCTTAGTTTGGTGAGACTCTTCCAGACATCTTCATAGGACGGTTTATCTTGGGAATGCCTCTTGGTAACTAGGTAGTAGATGTTTCTCTGGCCTTTCTTCAACTGTAGCACCCACCAACTTCTGGATTCTGCCCCCGCAGTGTTTGGAGTTGACCAAATTTCTTGGAGAACACTACGGCGATGCCCCTGGACATTCGAAGATCTTCTGCCACACAGTGCGCTAGTGCATAGTCAGCAGGCACCTCGAAAAGGTCTCGTGACTCCTCTCTAGTAACCCCATGTAGAACTTTCTGCCCGTTTGAATACAAGGACATAAACTTCTCGAACGTCATATCATCCTCCGGTGGCTTGAGGGTGCGAACTTGGTCATGGTTTCCAGCGTAAGGGCCAACCTGTTGAATGGCGACCCTTTTTCCCCGGGGTGCTTTGGATTCGGTACACAAGGTCGTTTATCCTTTTCACGATTTTATACGGGCCTTCCCACGAGTTCCGCAACCTTGGTGATAGTCCACGACGACGTTTGGGGTTGTACAGCCAAACCAGGTCATCAACCTTAAATCCTCCTGCGTCGGCCTTGATGTCATAGGTCTTCTTCATTTTATCGCTGGCACTCTGGATGTTCAACCGGACTCGTTCGTGGATGTCGTCCATTCTCTGCCGAAGTTTGCTGACGTAGTCCTCTCCCGCAGTGTCTTGTCCTGGCGGTATCCCAAACTTCAGGTCACAAGGCAGTCGCAGTTCTCGGCCCATTATAATACTAGCAGGAGTTTGACCGGTTGACTCGTGTACTGCGGATCGATAGGCCATCAGGAACAAAAAGATACCAGTATACATATTTCTTGGAAACAACCGGGGACAAGTGGCGGTTGTTGGTCCGGTTCAATCCTTCCTCGGACGCGGGGGCCGGTTTTTTGGTTTTTAAAAGGTTGGTTAAATTTCCCTTGATCCGAGTGCAGCTCCATTGGAATACCGAATCGACATATCCACTCTTTCACCAAGACGTCGGCGACGGTGATGGCTTCCTGGTTGGGCAGGGCATAGGCTTCCGCCCACTTACTGAAGTAGTCCATTGCCACAAGGATGTATTTATTCCCGTGGTCGGATACGGGAAACGGGCCGGCGATGTCAATGGCGATTCTCTCGAACGGGCTGCCTACGTTGTACTGACGCATCGGGGCCTTGGGTCGTATTCGAGGTCCATTGCTAGCAGCGCATACAGCGCACCTCCTGCACCAGTCCTGGACGTCAGCTTGACAATTGGCCCAGTAAAACCGTTGCCTCACTTTCTGCAGGGTCTTTGTCACTCCCAGATGTCCTCCGGCGACTCCATCATGGATTTGCCGCAGCACTTCCTCTCTTCTGTTCCTGGGAACAATTATTTGGCGTCTTTCTTCCCCACCAATATCGGCCTCCAACACACGTTTCAGGATCCCATTGTCCAGAATAAGAGAGTTCCATTGTGCCCAATAGGACTTAACAGCCGGCGAGTAACCTGCGACTTCCTGCCATGATGGTCTTCGATTGCCCTTCTTCCAGCTGACGACTAAGCCAAGGTCGGGGTTCTCTTGGTCTTTCTGGATCTTGCTGTCATTCCAGTTGTCATCCATTGCCGCGGTTCTACAAAGTGTTGCTTCTTTCTCTTCTGCTCGTCGGCAATGTGAGCAATCATCCGGACATGGTCTTCGCGACAAGGCATCTGCATTCTTATGGCTAGTTCCGGCTCGATGTTCGATCTCGAAATCGAATTCCTGGAGTCTCTCGATCCAACGTGCTACTTGACCCTCAGGATTTTTGAACTGTAAGAGCCATTTGAGAGCTGCATGGTCAGTTCTCAACAGGAATCTTCTTCCATACACGTACTTGTAGAAGTGTTCCACTCCCTTTACAACAGCTAACAGCTCTCGCCTGGTGACACAGTAATTGCGCTCTGGTTTGCTAAGCGTCTTGCTGAAATAACCAATGACCTTCTCCTGTCCCTCCTGGATCTGAGATAGGACAGCTCCAAGTCCCACGTTGCTGGCGTCCGTATCCAAAATGAATTTCCCTTTGGGTAGGGGATAGCTCAGTATAGGTGCGTTGATCAAAGCTCCTTTCAGCTTCCTGAATGAATCTTGACATTCTTCGGACCACTGGAACTTTGTTTGGCCTTCCGTGAGCCTGGTCAGTGGTTTAGCGATGTTGGCGAATCCCAGCACATATCGGCGATAGTATGTGCATAAACCAAGGAAACTTCGAAGTTGGTGAATGTCTTTTGGGATGGGCCAATCCTTAACAGCTTTGATCTTCTGGTCATCCACTGCTACTCCTTCTCCAGAGACAATGTGGCCGAGGTATCGTACTTCTTTTTGGAACAGATGGCATTTCTTAGGGCTCAGCTTCAATCCGGAGTTCCTCAGTCGCAGGAATACTTCCACCAAGTTTTTCACGTGGTCCTCAAACGATCTGCCGACCACAATTATGTCGTCGAGATACACTAGACACGTGTTCCATGAGAGTCCTTTCAGCACTGTCTCCATCAATCTTTCGAATGTGGCGGGAGCATTACAGAGCCCGAATGGCATAACGGTGAACTGCCACAATCCTGAGCCGATGGTAAAGCAGTCTTTTCTCGATCTTCCTGAGCGAGTTCTACTTGCCAGTATCCACTCTTCAGATCAAGGGTCGAGAAAATCGTGGAACCAGCCAACGTGTCTAGGGTGTCATCTATTCTCGAGACATGGTAACTGTCCTTCTTCGTGACATTATTAAGTTGGCGATAGTCTACACAAAAGCGTGTCGATCCATCCTTTTTCTTCACCAGTACGACTGGAGAGGACCAGGGACTGTCAGATGGTTCGATAACTCCTTCTTTTCCCATATCGCTGACTATTTTGTCAGCCTCTTCCTTCTTGGCAAGAGGAAGTCTTCTTGCTGATTGCCGGATCGGTCGGGCACCCCCAGTATCAATCTTGTGCTGGACCACATTAGTTCGACCCCCTTTTCCTTGTCCGGTATCGAAGATGTCTTGGTACTTTTGACTAAATCTCTTAGTTTGGGCTGTTGAGCTGGTTTTATGTCTTTGGAAGAGATGGCAACTAATTTTTCTAGTTCTGTGGGCAAGTTGTTGGGTTGGCTAATCGTACCTCGTACGCCCCGGATCACAGATGAAACTGACGAGCAGTGCCCTAAAATTGTTCCTTTCTTTAAGGTCACTGGAAAGTAATGGACATTCATGACCCTTACCGGTACAAATTTTTCAGCACGTAACAGGGGTTTTCCTAGGGCAATCCCTCGTCCAATTTTCTCATCATGAAGTTTGGGCTCGAACATCATCACGTCTCCACTGCTCGCACTCCCGTCCAGGCGAGCCTCCAGGATGGTTTCAGCCCTCTCAGGTACGCTTACATCTTCAGCCAACAGCACACGGATCAACTCTTCACTTCTCCCATGAAGTACCAGCTCTTCTCCGTTGACACGTAGGACGCCGTCTTTGAAATCCAATTCAAACCCTCTGGAATTCATGATGTCCATTCCGATGATTGCATCGTCTTCGATATCCGCTACAAGTGCCTGATGTTTCACTTTAGTGCTGCCCAAAATTATTTCAATCGGTAGCTCGCCATATACAGTAGCTGGCTCCCCTGTTGCTGTGCGTAGCTTCCAAGTTGTCGATTCAATTCGTTCCGGTGTTCTGGCAAAGGAAGGTCCGAGAATTGTCCTAGTCGCACCTGTATCTAGCAGCATGGTGCAAGGCTCGTTATTGATGAGACCGTCTACGAAAACACCTCTGTTCTGTCGTTTCAGGATAGCGACATATGCGTTGTTAACCGGGGCTTGCTGGACACAGGCCGACGATTGCCCCTTCTCGTCGACCTTCTTTAGTTTTCCTGCATCGGAGTCGTGTTTTCGAATGTTGGACATTTGCTACGCACATGTCCAATTTTGCCACAATTCCAGCATCTTATCTGTCTTTTCTCAGGCAAAACTTCCTTCATTACTTTCTTATGGCAGCTTCCAAGTCAGCATGCTCCTGTGAGTCTTCTTCAATACTTCGAACTTTACTTTGGTTTTTGCAGGATTGCTTTGCTGCCTCAAATTCCAAAGCGCGTGCCAGTGCGTCTACGAGATGTGTTGGACGAGCTAGTGTCAACGCTTGTCTGGTTTCTTGGTCACGGAGTCCATCCAAGAATGCCTGAACCGCTAATCGCTCCATTACATTTTCCGGTGTGGCTGGATATGCGAGACGAACCAAGCATGCAATGTCAGCTTCGAATTCTTGTAAGGATTTCTGGCAGCGATTTTTCAGTTGGGAGTGGTATACGTGTTCCAAATGGGCCTGGCCATATCGTAATTCTAGATGTTTAATCAGCTGATCATAGTCCTCCTGTTCTTGGGCGGTAAGAGTTTGTAGAATATTCGTCGCTTCTCCACGTAATGCAAGTGTTAGTGCTACAGCTCTTTCCCCTGCATTCCATCCATTTGCTTTGGCCGCTGCTTCAAACTGTCGGCGGTAATTTTCCCATGGAGTTTTTCCGTCGAATTGAGGCGGCTTCATGGAAAGCTTCCCTATTTCAGAAATGACCTTGACATCTTTTATACCCTCTTGAACTTTATCCAAGTTCAAACTCAAGTCCAGCATTGCATTTTCGTTAACCATCTCTGTGGAGGGCGCACTATTAATTCGTTTTTCCAGCTTACTGATCGTTTCCTTTATTTTATCTACCTCCGTGTTCATTTGCTCCCTAATTTTATCTATCTCTGTCTCAACGGTTCCCATTCTTTCTTCTAGAAATTTAGCCACACCACACAATTCTTTTTTTAGGCCTTCTGTGTTTTCCAGGAACTTCTCTTCCAGGCTTCTTGCATTTTCTTCCAGGCTTCTTGAATTTTCTAGAAGCTTCTCTTCAGATTTCTAGAATTTTCTTCAAGCTTCTCTTCCAGATTTTTAGCATTTTCTTCCAGGCTTCTTGAATTTTCTTCCAGTTTATTCATTACCAAACTTAAATCACCTCCGGGAACTTCGAATAAAAATGTTTCGGGGTCCTCACCTTCTTGTATAAGTCCTTCTGCAAGTCTTTCCTGGAGTACTTGCTTTTTACCTGTTGTTTCCAGTTCCCTTTCCTCCAATTCCTGTTTCAATTCCGCTACCTTCAAATCCGCAAGGCGCACTTTTCTTGAACACATTTTGTCTTTGACGAGGTATCAGTCAGTTTTACACGAAAAGTTATCAGTTTGTTAAAAATTCACTTCGCGAATTCTTTTCCACGGGCCACCAGTCTATTGTCTGTTTCACGCGAAGAGTGTATCAGTTTATATTCCCACGCACAATTGTCCACTTCGCGAAAACCGGGCCACTGTCTATTTTCTGTTTCACGCGAACAGCGTATCAGTTTATATTCCCACGCACAATTGTCCACTTCGCGAAAACCGGGCCACTGTCTATTTTCTGTTTCACGCGAACAGTGTATCAGTTTATATTCCCACGCACAACTGTCCACTTCTGCAAAACGGCCACTGTCTATTTTGGGCGACAAAAGGTAATTCTACTCCACTGTATCGCTCCATGGTATTAGCAATTTATGAAAATTCCAACCAATTTAACGTAAATAAACTTAACTTGGTTTATAATTTATTTCACACTTAATCTACAACTTAATTTATATTACTACTCCACTGTATAGCTCGATCGTATGGGCTCGTTCAGACTGTTTTACTCCACTTGAGGTTTGCCTATTTATCTCCGATACAGCATTCTCGATGTTTCGAATTCTTTCAGTTGGCGACCGGCGTGTTCCAATTGTTTCCAATATTGACCGTTGTTTTCCGCGGCAGAGCGCACTGGATGGTTCTCGAATATCTCCGGGGATGATCTCATCGCTGTCGACGGCAACGCGCGAGGCGACAGGTCCGGCCTAGGTTCGTTACAATAACAAATCATTTCGGAATCTGACTCATCAAGTTGAAATAGGACGTGTTCAAACTCTCTATATCTTTTCTGATAATAGGGCTGTCTTAGTGGACAATTTCTATCCTTTCGCTAAGAAGCATTTTCAACAGAAAAAAATTGAAGTATCTTCTGCTCAAGCAGTTTGCTTTTGGACTAAGTTTTTTTGTGACACTATCCTGTTCAGATATGCGTTTTTTAAATATCTGCATGTTTGACCAACGTAGCATTCAGTACAATTGTTACAGATAATTTTATAGGCGACATTTGGATGTTGATCTGTAGGAGTTTTTGTTTTTTTGGCATGAAAAAAGTTTTCTACCACCAACAGGGTTGTTGTTTGAGAATGCGACTTTGAAATTTTCGGAGAGATTTCTCACATACGGTATTTTGTTATATTTGATTGTCAAATTATTAGCAATGTTAGGATACATTTCATGGAGATTTTTTTTGATTAGTGATGGAGGGAAATTGTTAAGAGAAAGTTTTTGATTAGTTCAAGATTTTGTTTATGGTATATTCTGGGTATGGCATTTCGAGCGATCATGTTTTAAATTTTTTAATTATGTTTTTATTTTATGTTCAAAATTATGAAGTGAAAAATTGCTGAGAAACCTCTCTAAAAAAGTTGGTTTGTGATACCAATCTACTGTCAATACGTTGTTTTTGTTTTTATGACATTTGTGTCAAGAAATGCTGAGAAAGAGTTATTTTCTCCCTCTGAAGTGAATTTCAATCTTAGGTAGAAACTCTGGAACACGCCCAAAATTTGGATTTATTATGTTTAGAGATTGCTGTGAAAATGTCGTCAATATACTTCTTGAAAGAATTGACAGGGAAAGATAGCTTTTCTAAGCATTGTTCTAGTTCTGACATAATGAGTTCATAGCGCAGATAGGTTACATGCAGTTACCCACTTCTAAACCATATATCAGTTTGTAGAAAATTCCATTCTAATTGAAATAACTTGAATCTCTACAGAAATCAAAAACTTTCAGGAACATATCATGACATAACGTGGTGAATTCAGAAATGTCATTCCCAGGTCCAGGAATTGTTTTGTCCCGAATGACATTGGAAAATTCGAAAAAGTCTTTTTCAAAACCCTGGTTTAATAATAATAATAATAATATTTTGGGTAAAAAATACATTCTAAGAAACACATTTTCAGTTGTGAGGTATTCTGCATATTTTTCATCTAATTTTGTATGAACATTATTCATAGGTGTTAATTCACTCAAGGTTGATTTAGTCAACTTTGATTGAGCAATAGTAATAGAAATAAGAATAACAATAAGGGTGAGAATAATAATAAATCAAGCTCACTTTATAGAACAATTACAGTTAACAATGACAGATATGACAAATGATAGTGCTCTGCTTTATTGAATGTTTTGTAACATCACGACTTTTTATTTGCACAATAAACACTAACTAATATTTCAAGTATTTAACGAACGTGTTATTGATAAACAATAGTTTGCAAACATTTTTCACATCTTCCTTATACTACAGTATGAAAGGTCATTGAAAATGTACATCATAATGCAAGAGTTCTCTTGACTTTCCAGCGATTTTATACAAATGCACTGAAAAGTAAAAAATAGTTTCGCGCAAGAATACCTATTTTATATTCGCGGCAAGATTTTCACAGAATAACCTAGGTCAAACAATTGTATAAAAACTTGTCTCCATTTTGATTTAATAATTTTTGTCATTCAAATCGAAACAAAAATATAAAATGTAATAAAATAACAAAATATATAGAAATATACTTTATGTAGGTACAAAAACAAAGATTTCTTTCGTTGAAATAAAAACAAAAATAACAAAATGAAATCCAGTATCCTGTTTCTTATTTGCAAACATTTCAATAACATTTGAAACATCTATTTGCACATCTCTATGAACATATGAAGTAGACCTAATCCAACCAACTGCTCCTGTTGCATCGTTGATCGCAGCCAAGTTTTCAATCGCTTCAACGAAAAAAAAAACTTCGTTCTGCGGTGCCCCACTAGCAATGCACTTTTTTATCAATATGTTAGCGTCACAAGATTTAAAAAGAAAAATAATAAAAAAATTAAAAAAATTATAGTATCAGCTGAACATTTGAAAGAATGTAATTTCGTTGGAATGTAATGTTTTCATTGAATTTTGATAATGTGAGGCTATTGTTAATCAAGTAATTTTTTTGAAAGCCCCGATTTTATTTAAACCCGAATAGTTGTTCACAGAATGACTCCATATTTTTTCTGCTTCCTGGAGCACATTTTACATATGAGAATTTGAGTAAATATTGTCATCATTTTTTCGTCGATATTTCACATTATTGTCAGTTTTATGACTGATAAAGGCATTTTACACCGTTTTAAAAAAATACGCAGTTTTTCTGTATAAGATTGCTGAGAATTTATTATGATAAAAAAAACTTATTCTTTTTTAAGTTGTAATTTTTTTTATTTAAATATTATATTGAGATTTTTTTTTAAATTAGTAATTGGTTATTCTCTACCTTATAAGATATTTTCTATTAATAATCCAATTGTTTATTTACTCAACAATTAGTTATAAACAAACTTCGATTGACATTATAATTTTTGTAATCATAATACACTCTTAACAATCTAATGCAAAAAAAACAAATTTTTGGAAAATATTCAACTTATCCATTTGCTTGGAAATATTTCATAAAAAAATTGCGTATTTAGAAAAAAAATCCTTTGTCAGTCAGAAAACTGATTATGTTGTGAAATATCAATGAACAAAATGGTGACAATATTTACTCGATTTCTCATAAAATTTGTTAACTTTAGAAATTTTTAAATAATGAAATAATCAATTTTTAAACAATTTCATTGCATGATATTATCGAGAACACATGTGAAATGTGGTCCAGGAAGCAAAAAAATTATGGAGTCATTCTGTGAACAATTCGGTTTTTAATAAAATCGACGGTTCCAAAAAAACTTCCCAATTAACAATAGCCTCACATTATCAAAATCCAATAAAAAAAAATTCTATCAAAATAACATTATTTCAACTGTTCAAATAATACTGTAATTTTTTTTTTTTTTCATATTTAATAGTTTAAAAAAATTCTTTATGTGCATTGCTCTCTCGAGAGGCCTGTACTCCTGCATTAACACCCACGCGGAGCCCTATTTTCAACGTTGAATTAAAATTATAAATACTTGAGATAAATTTCCGAGAGTAGAAATTTTTGCATGGAAAATTTCCTACTGTTAAAGAACCTGTTGTTTTATTTTCTCTATCATCAATAGTTTTTGAGCTATTACCAAAAATTGTTGACAAAAATTCGTCTCTGTCCCCGAAAACCTCCACATACCATTTTTGAATGGAATCGAATCACAAAACTCGTCTGCCATATTTGAGCTGCCATTATGTTTTTTCTCTAACAAAAATTCCATAATGCATTGGAACGGAACACGAGAAGTGGCTCCAAATTCATTTGCAAGATTTGAACTGAACATACATACGTTACCTAAACTAATGGAAATTTGTTATAAATTTGTTATATTCACGAATTATCCTGACCATGTGTACCATTTTTTTAAATTCAAAATTGAGAATAATACCCTTAAAAAAGTTAATGAACATATTTTCTAAATTCTTGCAAATATTTCTTTCAAAATGTCTATGGACGTGGTCTAAAATAATATTCAGAAAAATATGCCACAACCCAATTTTCCGTGGAAAGTTGGATGGAAAGACCTCAAAAAAACTTTATTTTCAAAATGTCTATTACCATTCCTCTAAAATGTCCGACTTAGGAGTCATTAATCTGTAAGAATGGCGAGAAAATATGTGTGGCGTTTCCGTTCTGTTTATTTGGGAAGCTAATACAAAAAAATGTTATACGCAACACGTACGCGAATGGCTTTATCATCATCATATCGGGAATCGGCCAGCGTCCATACGGAAAATCATTTTCCCCTTGATTTTATCTTCGATTTTTTCTACTAGATCACTATTATATTTCCCACCATCTGTATCTTTAGACTATTTCTTTTAGTTCACTATCGGTTGCACATCACATTTCCGTTTTTATCATTTCTAATTCAGGATGTGTAACTCAAATCACCAGGAATTTCCCATAAGTTAAATAAAGAACCTCTAAGAGTTGAAAATGATTACCGAATCCCATCTAAGTAGTACTCTTGCTTCAATATCGGTGTTTATGCGGAGTAATTCAGATTGAACTAATCTACGTGAGCACAATAATAATACCCTACAGTAATATTCACTTCTGAATATGTTATTTTGCGATTTCGATCTCACTGAAAGATTAACTGGAAAATATATAGGAACATTCTATTTGCTATCTAGCCATCTCTAACGGAGTTATCGTTTTTATCTCTTGAAGATAACTCCCTTTTCGATGAAAGAGTGTTGAACCAATAAGTGCTCAACAACACGTGAATCTTAATACATACCCGTAATTCATACTGAGATGAATGATCAATTCAATGATAATCGGCAATTATTTCGATGTTCTTAGAAATGTGAAAAATGTAAACTAGATATCATTACAAATTTAACAATGAGCACATTGAAATGAATTCCCAAACATTTTGATTGCTATTTCACGCACTGAATTTATTGTTCACGGGCTACACTACCTATTTTCTCACTGCTGAACACGAAACTACAATCAAACTTTGCGCTCTCGAACACCTTAATGTTCTTTCAAAGGTCAATAGAAGTAAATTCCCAGAATAAATAGGCGTTTTGTCAATTATCGGAGTTGTAAAAAATTCTGAGCAGAAAGCCTCACTTTCCATCTTTCACACCCTGTATCTCGAAAACTAGTCGGTGGATTTTTTAGTGCCCATGGACACTTTTGCGGAAAAAGTCAAAATCTACAACATACCAAAAATTCTGGAAATTTATCGAAAGCCATTTTCCATGAGGATGGTGCGGGATCGTTTGAGTTGGCGACTCCAAAACGGCAACTCTAAAATTTGTATGTGAGGATTCTCGGAGTCGGAGATTATACATTTTTTGACAAAATTTATGGAATTGAAATGGCGGCTCATGGAATTTTGGTTGGAGAAAAGACAAATTGGCGGTCCAAGATGGCGGACGAGATTTAGGTTTATGGTCTGATTCGATTCAAAATTAGTATGTTAGTCTACTCGACAAGTTGAAAATGGTCTAAAATAGAGATACTGCTCTTAAAATTATGTGTGATAGCTCATTGGATCCAGAATAACGCCTAGAAAAATGTGCCAAAAGCGTGTATTAGCACATAAAAAATTGCAAAAGTTATAAACAATTGAAGATGAAAAAAAAATGGCATTTCGTTTTTTACCAATATTTCTTGAACTATTGATATTTAAGAAATTCCAAAAAAAGATTCTGAAAGAGGAGGAAATTTTCAATAAAAAACCCTTACCCGGAACTCTATCTCCATTATTTATAATTTTAATTTAACGCTGAAAATGGTTCTCCGAGCGACATTTTTAGGTTGCGCGCGCGGCGTCAAAAGTTAGTACGACATATTAATTAATTTATTTAAGGTATTAAATATGTTTTTTTTGAATTTGAAAAAATCATGGTGTGTTCGGAACATCGTGAATAATTTATTCCCGTTGGAAATTTTACTTAACGTTGATTTTTCAAAGTTAAACATTTTAACTAACAAAATTTTCTCGAATTTCTGTTTTAATTGTAATTTAAATAATTAAAATAATTGTCGTAAAAATGTTTCGCTTCGTAGAGCCTTTCTTATATACATACTCAACAAGATCAGGCCATAAAAATTAAAAAATATTCATACTTTGTTTATAATAATTTTTGTACTTGAACAAAAACTAAAAAATCCAAGTAATGTTGTTAAAAAAATTTTTTTTTTCTTAATCATCATATTATAGTTTTTTTATTGATACAAGATATGAATTGATTTGCAAAAAAAAATTTTCCACCATTTGTTGAATAATTTTTTATAAACAAATTGATTATTTCAATATTTTTGAAAGAAATTTATTTACACCTTCATTATATTACAAATATCATGAT
Organism: Gonioctena quinquepunctata; assembly: GCA_018342105.1. Classification (NCBI taxonomy): domain Eukaryota; kingdom Metazoa; phylum Arthropoda; class Insecta; order Coleoptera; family Chrysomelidae; genus Gonioctena; species Gonioctena quinquepunctata. The sequence continues at coordinate 257,153 of JAFIRS010001109.1, forward strand.
TTTTGAAAAACAAATTTTTTCTTAATAACAATTTTTAATTGTTTATAATCTTTTTTTTTATTTTGAAAAGGGAAACATTCTCAATTGAATATTGAATATTCAATTGAGAATGTTTCCCTTTTCAACATGAATACCCCACAAGAGGTTATCTTGACGATGGAAGATAGTGACTAAAGTTTATCTTTCAGTCGCAGATGATTCCACATCTGATTTTATGAACATCCTGTTTATATTTTCAACAAATCAACTTTTTTTTTATATTTCTATTGTTTAAATAATTAGTCAAGGAGTTATTTTTTTCCTAAAAATCATAATTGACAGTCTTCTATGAAGTAACACAAGAAATTTTTTTTTTATCAACAATTCCATTGTTTATTAACTTACCAATTTGTTATAAACAAATTTTTAACTTTGTTAGATTTTTTTTCTGAAACAACCATATATAACAAAGTATAAAAAAAAAAAATTTTTTTTTTTTTAATTGGAAAAATTTTTTTTTTTTTTTTAAAAAAATCTAAAAAGTTAAAAATTTGTTTATGAAAATTGGTAATTAATAAACAATGGAATTTTGATAAAAAAAAATTGTTTTTTGTAACTCCATAGAAGACTGTCAATTATGATTTTCAGAGAGAAAAATTCTCAACTAATTATTTAAACAATAGAAATATAAAAAAAACGATTATAAACAATTAAAAATTGTTATTAAGGAAATTTTTTTTTTCAAAAATCATAATATTTGTATTATAATGAAATTGTGGAAAAAAATTCCTCAAAAATATTGAAATAATCAATTTGTTTATAAAAAATTGATCAACAAATGGCGGAATTTTTTTTTTTTTGCAAATCAATTTATATCTTGTATTGATAAATGAACGATAATATGATGATTGAGACAAAATTTTTTTTTTCAACAACATTACTATTATAAACAAAGTATGAATATTTTTTCAACTTTTATGGCATGATCTCGTTAATTATGTATTGAAGAAAGGCTCTACGAACGAAAAATTTTACGACAATTATTAAACATTTTTTTTCATTTACAATTAAAACAGAAGTTCGAGAAAATTTTGTTGGTTAACAATCGTTTAACTTGTCGAAAAATAAACTTTTAGTAACATTTTCAACGGGAATGAATTATTTATAGTCTTCCGAATACACCGTGATTTTTTCAAATTTAAAAAAAAATATTTAATACCTTAAATACATTAATTAATGTATCGTACTCGCTTTTGACGCCGCGCGCGCAACCTAAAAATGTCGCTCGGAGACCCATTTTCAGCGTTGAATTAATTATAAATAATGGAGATAGAGTTCCGGGAGCTGGGAGTTTTTTATTGGAAATTTCCTCCTCTTTCAGAATCTTTTTTTGAAATTTCTTAAATATTAATAGTTTATGAAATATTGGCAGAAAACGAAATGCCTTTTTTTTCATCTTCAATTGTTTATAACTTTCGCAATTTTTTATGTGCTAATACACGCTTTTGGCACATTTTTCTAGGCGTTATTCCGGATCCAATGAGCTATCACACTTAATTTTAAGAGCAGTATCTCTATTTTAGACCATTTTCAACTTGTCGAGTAGACTATGTGGGGGTTTTCAGGATCGAAGATTATTAATTTTTCGAAAAAAATCATAAAATCAAAATGGCAGCTCTAAGATGGCCGACGATCTCTGAGTTTATGGTCCGATTCTATTCAAAATTGGGATGGGGGGGTTTTGTAATTATGGCCCGATTCGATTCAAAATTGGTAGGGGGGGTTTTGTAATTATGGCCCGATTCGATTCAAAATTGGTATGTTGGGATTTTCAGTAACAATTCATAAACTGAAGATGGCAACTCCAAGATGGCGAATAAGTTAATCTTCAGATGGTATCCTTATTGAAGGACTAGATAGCTCAGAACTTACAGGAAAAATAATAACGATGCTTTAACGAAAATGCATGGATTAAGGCAAACTTCAGTACCAAGAAGCACAAATTAAAATAATTAATAAAAATCAAGAATAATTGCTTTAGATGAGTGACGTAGGTTATTCCGTGAGTTATAGATTCAAAAGCTTGTCGCTTTTGTATTCGACATGAAAACTTTGCGCGACAAGCTTTTGATTCTATAACTACGTCACACATCCAAAGCAATTCGTTTTTATTTTTTAGTGCATTTGAATGAAAGCTTGTCTTTAAAAAGGTTATTAAATAATAATTTTATTCCTTGATTTCAAATCCAGCTGTTATCCTGGGGAATTTAGACCACAGCGTTGATGATTTCCATAATTTCGATTTGTATTCAAAATATACTAAAAGTACATTTTCAGTGAACGTGCCTTCAACTTCCTTTGTTTGACTCCATCCGATGTATTCATTATGGGCAGTTTCATATTTTTCTCGTTGTTTTTCAGGCAACAGAGCCAAAGTTGCTCTGTTTGCAGCGTCTTGAATTTCTGGTAGACGAGAGCAATCTGAATCATCAGTTTCAAATTCAACTTCCATTGAATTTATTTTTGCAGCAGTTATAGGTACGATCACAAAGAAGCTAGGCCCCAATATCAATTTTTGGTTACTGATAAACAATTTTCAATTGTTTGTACTTGCCATGCCATCACAATTATTATATATTATATTGAATAAGAAATCTTCAAACCCCTTACAATTCTTTTTTGTGAGATTTTTTTCAATTTCAAGTAAATATTACTGGAAACGAAAGATACCGGAATTTATTACCAAGTGCTCTGTTATCTCAGTGTCTCGTAGGCCAGAGCTTGTAGGTTCGAATCCTACAGATCCTACAATCATCTTGTTGAAGTAAAACTTCAATCAAGATGAGAGCTAAGCACTGAAGATGCGAAGAAAGCGCTCTGCTTAAATATACAAATTTTACACGAAATACAGAATTTTAATTTTTGATTTGGAATCGTCCTGTACACAGCAGTAGTAGAATTTTCATCAACTACTTGTTTTCATATTCATAGAGAATTGTTGTATTGGAACTATTTTTCAATCAATTGACGATCAGTTTCTGCCTTAAGTCATCAGCAAACTAAATAATTTTCACTCTGTAATATGTCTGAGGGACTCATGTACAATATGAACAATTAGTAAGCCTAAAATAGTGCCTTGGGGAACACCAAATATCCCAGTTCTCATCTCCTCAAATGCACTCATTAGTAAACTTAGGATAAATATCAAGCAGAACTCAAGGAAGCATATGCATAATAATTGATGAAAAACAAGCTTTTATTTAAATGCACTAAAAAGTAGAAAAATAATTGCTTTGGATGTGAGAACTAGGTTATTCCGTGAGATTTAGATTCAATAGCTTGTCACGCAAAGTTTTGAGTTCGGATACAAAATCCCGCCATAATTACAAAACTAATCCGCCATCTTGAATTTGTGAATGTTGATGAAAACACCCACTTACCAATTTTGAATGGAATCGGATCACAAACACAGAGATTATCGGCCATCTTGGAGCCGCCATTTCGATTTTATGAATTTTGACGATAATTCATAATCTTCAACCCTGAAAACCCCCACATTCCAATTTTGAATCGAATCAGACCATAAACCTAAATCTTGTCGGCCATCTTGGAGCGTCATTTTTTTTAAAAATGAGCCGCCATTTCAGTTTCATAAATTTGATAAAAAATTCATAATCTCCGACTCCGAAAACCCCCACATACAAATTTTGAATAAAATCGGAACATAATCACAAAATCCTCCGCCATTTTGGGCGCAACTAAATTTAAATTTGACAGAAAATTCATAATATTCAACCCCGAAAACCCCCACATACCAATTTTGAATCAAATCGGAATAATCACAAAATTTGTCCGCCATCTTGAAGCCGTTATCTCAAATTTTAAAATTTTGATAAAAAATTAATCTCCGTCTCCGAAAATCCCCTCATCAATTCTGAATCGTTTCATACCATAATCACAAAACTTTTCCGCCATTTTGGAGTCGCCTTTTTTTAATTTTATTTCAGAATGCATTGTCACCAGAATTATGGATACCTACCAAATTTCAGCTCGATCGGATGTAGGCAAGTGCTCCAAAAATGGATTACAAATTTTGAACTGGAAAGAATGACAGAAAAACATATCATGAACGAAGCAAGTTAAATAAAAGCTTGTAGTAATAATGAAAATAGATCTCCAAGAATTCCTGGTAGAATGTCATTCGAAAGTGAATCGTATACTAATCCGCAAACGATCGTGGATGCTTTCGGCAAATTCTTTGAAAGAGCGTATTCATTACCTGTAACCGAAGAGGAAAACTTTTTTTTGGATTTTGATCATGATATCCTAGTAGATATCAACTGTGAACCAATCACTGAGATAGAAATCTTAGGAGCTGGGAAAAAATTGAAGAATACATTGTACAAAATACCATCATTCCTTCTAAAAGACTGCTTGAGAGTAATTAGTTCACCCTCTACAAATCTTATTTCAATTTAATTTTGAGAACCTCAGTTTTTCCAGAATTTCGGAAAATTGCCAAACTTCGCCCTATCCATAGAGTTCAAGATCATAATGAGATGAGTAATTATAGACCAATGTCGATTCTACATAACGTTGCGAAGATCTTGGAGACTATCTTATACAGCCGTATCTATCTGTATACCAGGCATATCATATCTGAATATCAGCATGGTTTTATGTATTCCAGATCAACCATCAGTAACCTGACTGTTTTTAATCAATATTTGTGTGAGATGTTTGATCGTAGGACGCTGGATGATGCGGTGTACAGGTATTTACCTGAAGTATTCGATAAGATCAATCAAAAAATACTTCTTCATAAACTTACTTGTATGGGTTTTAATGAAACTTATCTTCAACTTCTAAAATCCCACCTTCACCAATGCTAATAGTATGTTCATTACAATGGTGTTTTCAAATGTGCATATTGCAACTAAAATTTTTTTTAACAAACCGATGAAAAAATCAATTAGAAAGCAAAAAATAAAATAAACCTTCTTAGTCTCAATGATAATTGAGCTCCTAAACTAATGTGAGTAACTAATTTTGAGTCGGCGCCAAACAAACTAGCAATTGAATTAGGTATAAAAACTTTTTAACAAAAAATTTAACCGACGAAAAAATCAACTAAAAAGCAAAAAATTAAATAAACCTCCTTGGTCTTAATGATAATTGAGCTCCTAAACTAATGTGAGTAACTAATTTTGAGTCGGCGCCAAACAAACAATTATCGAAAATCATTGTATTACTTTGAATAAGTAATCAAAACGCCGCGCCGCTGAGCATCTCGCTGCTATCATTTTACGCTTTACCTAATTAAATTGCTAGTTTGTTTGACTCGAAATTAGTTATAGTTTTCCCAATATCAATTGCAGAAGCATTAAGAAGTCCTGCGGCGAAATCCTGTGAGCAGCAGTGGCAGAGATTAATTTTATTCATATATTTTAAGATTTCAAAAATACTTCATAAATAATGAAAAATGAAAAAAAATTAAAGGCAAGCTTTTATTCATACAAATACATTAAGAAAGAAATAATTCCTTTCATTGTTCGATGTAGGTTATTCTGTGAGTAACAGATTCAAAAGCTTGCCGCGGCACACACACCACAGACGCTACTGGTTTTTAATCTTTCAGAGCTATTAAAACACATATATAACGCGTGATTTATGACCTCCCATCGTATAGACACACCTGCAAGCACTGATGTCCGACTTGATTGGCCCAGAAGAATCGGTTGTAGAACAGACAGCAGTCACCCAAGTCCACGGTGACCAGCGGGCTCTTTGTGCCGACGGAGACTGTATACAAGTAGTACAGATTATTTTTCGTTCCGTTTCTTCGCATATACGCTCGTGTTAGCGAAGTGAGTTTTTATTTGCTCCCTATAGAAACAGCTTCTGCAATTGATATTGGATGGACTATACTCACATTAGTTCAGGAGCTCGATTATCATGAAGATCAAGAAGGTTTATTTTATCTTTTGCTTTTCAGTCTTTGACATTTTTTGTTAAGAAGTTTTTATTTTTCAATTTTTTGTGGCTGAAACCTACTAATTACTACCTACTTAATTTCGGATTACTTCCACAATACTTACTTGCCTAGCTTACTTCAACAATTAACTGTTGAATAATATGATTATCTACTTTAACTATTTATTGTTATATAATATAAATTATTTTTGAAAGTTCTGATTAGTTGATTTCATCACTTTGTATGAAATTCCATCCTTTCATGGAATGTAATTATTGTGACGGGTGTAGGAGGATCTGTCAATGTCAACTACATATGTGTGCCAATGTTCACAAGTGGAAAATCAATCATCCCCCATTTTTCTACCCATAGGTGTGGACTATATTATTCCAAATTGAAATATGATCAACCATGAGGTATACCCTATCTAATGAATAAATAATCATCCAAATCGAAAAACTCACTACAAAGTTATGCCTGATAGAATCGGTTAACAGACCAAAAATCAGAGGGTAAACGATCAATATCCTCCATTTTGCCACCGTTGGATTTCTCAGTTCAAATTCAAATGGGACCAAATTCGAAGTACACCCTAGCCAATGAAAAAAGAATCATTGGTTTCGTGCAGATTTGAGAGATGGTTGACATTGGAGGTAAAACAACCTCACATTTTGGCTTTGTTTACTTTGGTAAAGAACGTTTATTCGACATGTTTACTGTTTTTATTGTGTTTCGAGTGAAATATTGTGACAATGGACCTGAGAAAATATTATTCAAGTTGAGATGATGTTCACCGAGAACGGTATAAAGAGAAAATTGCAGTATTGGGTATTGATCCCTATCTTCTGAAAACTGAAGAATTATCAAAAGATATTTCACTTTTTCCCAAAATAATGTATCCTGATATAGTGAATTATTTAGTGGGAAACGAAGAGTGCTTTCACAATGACTGAAATGAAAGCATATAAAAGTTTGGAAGCCTACAATCTAGCAACTTGTGGATGGGGGAAGAGCATTTTGGATGCCACCAACTAATAAGCCAGCTGAGCCCTGCAGAGTCTCATCACACCCAGTTGACAACGGTTTTTACGACATGTAGTGTTGTTTCCTCATCGTAAGACCCTGTTGCGAATGTGTCCTTTCATATCACGTGAAACCATTTTTGGAAACTATGTGTTATTATATATACGTTCACATTCAAATATATGATAGTATTATTTTTCACATGAGATTCTAGTTGAGGTATCATTGTTTAAAAATTCTGTTAAATTTATGGGGAAATAAAAATTGATAAATTTTTTTCCATATTTTTTATATTGATGACTAACTTACCCTTATTTCAACTGTTTTGGAAAAAAATTCTCTTACATCCTTACAACTAGTTGTCCTTTTAGTCCCTAATGAAGTTTATACGTAAATAAATGAAACGCTGGCCAATAATTAGAAAGTTTGTTATTTGTCCTCTTCCGACAATCTATATACATATATATATTTTTGGTAGGAAGTTCTTGGGATTGGGATTCTTTTTTTGAAACCAAACTTAAATTATAGTGTTATAGATGTTTCACCCTGGCCAGGGGCATCTTCAGTATTTTTTTCTCCTTTTTGGTTTAATGTAATTTTTTTATAGTAAATATTGTGATTTTTTTTTTTTTAAAAAAGGTTGTGTTTGCTCATTTTGTTTGTGTGTGATGGCTGTGTATGTATATATATATATATATATATATATATATATTCTTGTGATGAAAATCATGTTGATTATATGCATAATTATTGAAATTAAAACATTTATAAGGGTTGAATTATTTATTTCATAAAAAAGGCAAGCCAAATATTCTACAATGAATTTCAAGTTAGAATGTGAAAATATAATTCATCAGATAAATTCCATCTTTGGACTTCATTCAGCACCCAGCTTATTTAATAAATTGGTACAACATACCCTAATGAGGGGGCATAACGCTTTTTTCTTACGTGACGATTTCTACCAGTCAACACCTACCACAAGCCGCATAAAGGAACTTCGTTAAAAAATCCATCCTTAAAAAATGCAAAGAAAAATTCCATCCTTGGGTTCAACATATTTCCTTTACCAGAGTGAAAATGTCAGGAACAAACTCTACCATATTTCATTAACTTATCAGACCAGTTGTTGGAAACATACTTTATATTATAACTTTCTCGTTTTTTTGAACTGGCTCATGAACTATTAATTTTGAGCCAATAATTCGACAGATTATAATTATCAAAAAAAGGTGTCAGTAATTTTTGAATTCTGAATGTCAGATATATTTTTGCAATATAGTTTTGGATTGATTTCACTCGAGTATAATTTTGACTAGAGTTGTGCAGTGTATCTGTACACTATTTTGAAGAACCTGGTGATCTGGAGTTTGGCGGGTAGCTTCTCTTTTCGGGTCACAACATTTTGGCGACCGTGACAGGACTTGAGTGAATCAAAAACTTCCGTGTGTGGGCTTGTGATTTAGTGCAGATAAAACTTTCGTCGTTTATATCGTTAAACAGGTTTCGAACCAGGGTTTTTGTCGTGCGCAATGGATCAACAGAAAAAAACATCGTAAAGTTCTTCGCGCCGCTTTCACGAAAAGTGCCAATGAACTCGATAAATTGTTATCTGAAGAGACAGCCCTACAACAGGTACAAGTAGCTTGGGAAGTATTATTGCAGAAACATGAAAACTCATTGATAGTCAACAGAGAAATCTACGATACTCTACTACAAGAGGACGTGAGTGAGGAAGATCTGATGTTGGAAATAGATTGTTGTGAGGTATACGACAAAAAGTTTATCGATTTAAGGATTACCTATGGAAATCGTCAGAAGCACGTAGATATTGGTCTTGATGAAGATGATCGACGTTCCAGAGCCAGTTTGGCCCTGAGTAAATGCACATTAGGCCCAGCTATGCGTAAATTTAAGTTACCCCCAATTGAATTTGAAGAATTTGGTGGTGAAATACGCAAATGGCTTCCCTTTTGGGGTCAGTTCAGAAAAATCGATGGAGATCCGAACATAGATGAGGCTGACAAGTTTCAGTACTTGTATCAAGCTACAATACCCAACAGTAGAGCCAGACAACTAGTCGAAAGTTATCCTCCAATTGCTCAAAATTATGAAAAAGTAATAGACAGTTTGAAATCACGTTTTGGGTGAGATGACTCACAGATCGAAGTATATGTCAGGGAACTCTTGAAACTTATCATCAATAATGCCATGTCTAACAATAAAATGACGCTTTCGACTCTGTATGATAAGGTCGAAACACAGTTAAGGGCTCTAGAAACGCTTGGCGTCAAAAATGATAATTGCGCCGCTGTGTTATTTCCTCTAATTGAATCCTGCCTGCCAGAAGACTTATTGCGTGTTTGGCAGCGGTCCTCGCATTTTCATTTTTCAGTTCCTGGTGCACAGTCTGAAAATAATGGCGGGACGAATCCTGAATCATCGACTATGAGTCGTCTGGAAAGCCTCATGAGTTTTGTGAAGTCAGAAGTCGAGAATGAAGAGCGGATTTCCTTGGCTGCAGAGGGTTTTGGCTTGAATTCAGATAAAAGTCGACATAAAAAAGCAAATAAACCAGTGTCTAATAAAATTTCGATACCCACTGCTACTGGTCTGATGAACTGCAATATTGTCAAATGCATATTCTGTGAGGGAGCGCATGGCAGTGAAAATTGTTTCAAAGCTCATAAATACTCTTTAGAACAGAAACGCAAAATATCAACAAATAAAAAGGCCTGTTTTAGATGTCTGGAAACTGGACATCAATCTAGAAAGTGCCATGAGCGTTCGAAATGTCTCATATGTGGCAAGCAGCATGTTGCTTTGATGTGCCCAGAACTGCCTGCGAATAAAATTACCTTGAATCAAAACTTGACTGAGCCTGATAAAGGAAATGATGAAATTTCAGCTATCGAGCAATCATTGGCAAATCATACAAACACTCATGTGTTTTTGCAAACTTTACGGGTTAATATGATCAGTGAGCATGGAGTTCGTTCGATACGAGCAGTCATAGACAGTGGTTCACAGAGATCATATGTTTTGAAAAACACTGCTGAGAAAATGGAATATAAGCCCAAACGTACGGAACGGATAATTCATTCATTGTTTGGAGGATTGAATACGGCTGAAAAATTGCACAATTGTTATGATATCAAGCTGAATGTAGAAAATTACAGTTGTTCATTCGAAGTTCTTGATCAGAATGTAATTTGCAATGATATATCCCCAGTTTATCATGGATGTTGGCTAAAGGAACTCAAGCATAAAAATATTCAATTGAATGATGTGCATGATTCAGCTCCAATTGAACTCCTAATCGGGGCTGATGTAGCGGGAAAACTGTACACTGGAAGGAGACATATTTTGAAGTGTGGTTTGGTGGCTGTTGAAACACTTCTAGGTTGGACTCTGATGGGGAAGATACCTCATAATCACGGTTCCAGTTTAGCAATGATCGTTATGTCACTTTTTTTGAAAAATGTCAGTATAGCAGACTTGAGGGAGCTGGATGTTCTGGGGATCATTGAACCTGTAGAGAAAAAACCTAGAGAAGAATTTGAGAATGCAACGAAAGATCTCTTTCTCCAAACAATCACCACAGACGATGAAGGTCGATATGAGGTAAGGATGCCTTGGTTAGAAGGCCACCCACTATGGCCTCAACGAGATATAGTGTGTGATGAGGAAGTGATCAACAAGGAGAGAAAAAAGACATTGGTCAAAGTCTCTTCTATGATAAATAGCAGCTCTGATTCTTGGCATTTGAATTATTTTTCGAAAATCAATAAAACCCTTCGCATGATGGCATGGATTTTACGATTCACATTCAATTCAAAAAAACCTACAGTTAAACGTCAAGGTAGTCTCAATGCCACAAAAGTTGAAAATGCAGAAAAGTTCATCTACAAAATTGTACAGCAGGAATGTTTTGGAGATGGAAATCATCAAAATATAAACCCTCTCAATTCCTTCAAAGACGAAACCCGAATTTCAGGAGGAGATGAGAGGGATTTCCGTTTTCCGATTGTTTTGTCACCAAAACACCCTGTAGTGAAGCGGGTGATTTTTGACCTACATGTCAACTCCTGTCATGTCGGGACACAGGGACTTTTTAGTCTACTGAGAGAAAGATTTTGGGTTATTGGAGGTCGTCGTGCAGTACTCTCCATTATTTATCGTTCTAAACGATTCGATATGGAGTCGCCGCCTCTTCCAATAGATCGGGTCCGGGAAGCTGTGGCTTTTGAAGTCATCGGTGTCGACTTCGCGGGATCTTTTTTCGTGGAAAATGGCGAAAAAGTGTGGGTGTGTCTCCTCACGTGTGCGGTTTATCGGGCAGTACACTTGGAACTTTCCACATCTTTATCTGCACATAGTTTTATACAAGCACTCCGCCGATTCATAGCGAGACGTGGTAGACCTAAAACTATATACAGTGATAACGCGACAAACTTTGTAGGAACCAAAAATGCATTCAAAAGACTGGATTGGAAGAAAATTTCTAATTTTGCTTCTGTAAAACGCATTAATTGGCATTTCAATCCACCAGCGGCTCCATGGTGGGGTGGATTCTGGAAACGCCTCATTGGTGTTTTGAAGAAATTGTTACGCAAGGTACTTGGCCGTACTTCGTTATTTTATGAAGATCTCTCAACCATATTGTGCGATTGCGAAGGTGTAATAAATTCGAGACCTCCCACGTATTTGTCTACTGATCCGGAAGACTTGGTAGTCTTATCTCCAGCAATGTTTCTGCGTGATCAAGCTGAAAGTGGTATTCCAGATTGTGATCTTGTAGATGAAACGTCTCTTAGTCGCAAGATGATCTACAAACAGAGGTTGAGAACAACTTTACGCAGCAGGTTCCGCAATGAGTACTTAGGACAACTAACACCACTAACTGAAAAGGAACAAGGTCGACAAGTTGCCCTTGGTGGAATAGTACTCGTCGGTATTGGAAATCATAAACGACTAGACTGGCCCCTAGGTCGTGTCGTAGAAGTAATTGCAGGAAGAGACAACAAAATTCGTCTAGTTCGAGTAAAAACCGCAAAAGGATCCTTGATCAGACCAGTTCAGAAGATTTATCCCTTAGAATGCATCGATAAATCTAATAGTACAAAAAATTCCACATCGGATGTCGAAGAGGGAGTGAGCAGCCAAACCACTGGTCAGGTTGAATTAACACCCTGTCCCCACCAGGTGAATGAAGTTTCACCTGAAAGTTGTAATAGTGCGGGAGTGACAGATATCGTTTCTGATATCAAAAGCAGAGTACTCGATGAAGTGAAGTGTTCTAGGAGTGGTCGTCAAATTAAGAAGCCAAAAAGATTTGTTCTATAGCTTCCTTTGTACTTTCTGTATAGAAGTTTTTTATAAAGTATGTATCCGTCTACGAATGAGTCACTCTTTTAATGTGAACGTTCCTCGGGTGGGAGAATGTTGGAAACATACTTTATATTATAACTTTCTCGTTTTTTTGAACTGGCTCATGAACTATTAATTTTGAGCCAATAATTCGACAGATTATAATTATCAAAAAAAGGTGTCAGTAATTTTTGAATTCTGAATGTCAGATATATTTTTGCAATATAGTTTTGGATTGATTTCACTCGAGTATAATTTTGACTAGAGTGTATCTGTACACTATTTTGAAGAACCTGGTGATCTGGAGTTTGGCGGGTAGCTTCTCTTTTCGGGTCACAATATTTTGGCGACCGTGACAGGACTTGAGTGAATCAAAAACTTCCGTGTGTGGGCTTGTGATTTAGTGCAGATAAAACTTTCGTCGTTTATATCGTTAAACAGGTTTCGAACCAGGGTTTTTGTCGTGCGCAATGGATCAACAGAAAAAAACATCGTAAAGTTCTTCGCGCCGCTTTCACGAAAAGTGCCAATGAACTTGATAAATTGTTATCTGAAGAGACAGCCCTACAACAGGTACAAGTAGCTTGGGAAGTATTATTGCAGAAACATGAAAACTTATTGATAGTCAACAGAGAAATCTACGATACTCTACTACAAGAGGACGTGAGTGAGGAAGATCTGATGTTGGAAATAGATTGTTGTGAGGTATACGACAAAAAGTTTATCGATTTAAGGATTACCTATGGAAATCGTCAGAAGCACGTAGATATTGGTCTTGATGAAGACGATCGATGTTCCAGAGCCAGTTTGGCCGTGAGTAAATGCACATTAGGCCCAGCTATGCGTAAATTTAAGTTACCCCCAATTGAATTTGAAAAATTTGGTGGTCACTCTTTTAATGTGAACGTTCCTCGGGTGGGAGAATGTTGGAAACATACTTTATATTATAACTTTCTCGTTTTTTTGAACTGGCTCATGAACTATTAATTTTGAGCCAATAATTCGACAGATTATAATTATCAAAAAAAGGTGTCAGTAATTTTTGAATTCTGAATGTCAGATATATTTTTGCAATATAGTTTTGGATTGATAATTTTGACTAGAGTGTATCTGTACACTATTTTGAAGAACCTGGTGATCTGGAGTTTGGCGGGTAGCTTCTCTTTTCGGGTTACAACACCAGTCTTTCCGTTTGATGGCATGTATCCAGGCTGCTTGTCTCCTCTGCGAGATTTCACAATGTTTTCTATTTCTTACAACATCAGATGGAATTCTGATAACAGGGTCAAAAATACAAACATGTACAATTTACCTGAAAAATCGTATTCGGCCGTTTTTTGACGCATTTTTATTGCATTTCTCAACAGAACAATATGAAGGCATGATCATCTACGAATTAAACAATAACACATGTAATCCAACTACTGAATTCTTTTTGAAATAGGTAAAAATGTTCAATTCTCCAACATAAACAAATCGGAAAAGTAAGGTTGTTTTACCTCCAATGTCAACCATCTGTCAAACGTGCACGAAACCAATTGGAATAGAACTGCTCTGTGAAAAGGTATGCGTGATCATACATAAAAAAATATATACGCGTCGACTAGAGAACCTCCTCCTTTTTGGTTTCATCGGTTAAAAATAAAAACTTTTTTACAAAAAATCAAACCGACGAAAAAATCAACTGAAAAGCAAAAAATTAAATAAATCTTCTTAGTCTAAATGATAATTGAGCTCCTAAACTAATGTGAGTAACTGATTTTGAATCGGCGCCAAACAAACTAGCAATTGAATCAGGTGAAGCGTAAAATGATGGCAGCGAGATGCACGGCTGCGTTTTGATGACTTCTTTCATAGATAATGATCTTCGATAATTGTTTGTTTGGCGCCGACTCAAAATCAGTTACTCACATTAGTTTAGGAGCTCAATTATCATTAGGACAAAAAAGGTTTATTTTTATTTTTTGGTTTTCAGTTGATTTTTTCGTCGGTTTAATTTTTTGTTGAAAGTTATTATATTTTTCTTTTTTGTGGTTGAAATCAACTAATAACTATTTACTCAATTGACTCCAGGTATCCATTATGTTGTAGTGTCATCAGACAGAACTATCTATATGTGTTCCAACAGAATCGTTTAACAGATGAAAAATTAATAATCCCCTATTTTTCTACCCTTAGGGGTGGATCTGGAAATGACCAACTCTGAAGTATAAAAAATTAATCATCTAAATCGGATAACCCAGTACAAAGTTATGAATCGGTTAACGGGTAAAAATTCAGTGGATGAACGATAAATATCCCCTATTTCCTACCCTTAAGAATGACATTTTCTCTCAAATTCAAATGGGACCAAGTTTGAAGTATACCCTATCCAATAAAAAATAACAATAGAAATCGATTTGCTCTGTCAAAAGTTATTAGTGATCATACATAAAAAAAAATACGCGACTAGATAACCTTTTCCTTTTTTATATCGTCGGTTAAAAAATGAAACTCAAGGGACGAATCTTGGTCCATTATTATTTTTATTATTCACTTATGATTTCATTGGAGTGCAATCGGTTGATGTGGGCAGATCATTTATAAGATTATATAAGTGTAACGCTTCTTTTACCAGTTTGGATAATTTTGTAACATCACAAAATCTAATTAATATTTTACTCAATCGGTTTCTTGAAAATCACCTTCAATTGAATATATCTCAATGTAAAATTTTATCATCAACCCGCAACGTTAATTTCGATCGTCAAGTCACATTTAATCAACACATAAATTTTGTCAGTTGATTTTTATCAAAAGATCAAAACTAGAATATGGATCCATAATATGGAATCAAATATATATTAAATATATTGAATCTGGTATAGATGAAGTTCAGAAGAAATCCTCAAAATTCCTATGCTTCAGAATTGATGGCAGGTTGTAATTATTTTGATTTACTACATAGATTTGACTTTGTGTTTTTAGAGAAACGTAGAAATCAGGCATGTGTTGTATACTTGTATAGATTAATCAATATTAAAATTGACTGTCCTGCATTACTATCGCTAATTGATATTCTTGTTCCTAGAATAACATCCAGACACAATACTATTTTTTTATGCAAAAGAGCTCAAACCAATTTAATGTTAGAATCACCAATAAATTTTATGTGTAGTAGTGCTACTCTCTGACGTCTTTTGTTGCAGCATATGTGAACTAAAATAAACCTCTTGCGTATCTTCCAAGGAATTCAAAAATGACTTATGATTTTCATTCATATTTAAAAAGTGTATTACTAATCAATCCTCGAAGTATAACATTTATCTGTGAATGGAAAACTGTTGATAAACGCTATTATTATTACCAACGACTGGCCAGGTGACTTCATGGTCTGATGAACGTGGAGGGTCTTATGATTCTAAAACCTATCGTTCATTTGAATCCTCAACATTTCAATGAATAACAATTTTTCATTCCTTCCCACAAGTCCTACGCTATACTGAAAGTGATTTGTTTCGCCGCGAATGAAAGTTTCCATACCTACAAGCTCATAAATATCATACAGATCGTGCAAATCAATTTATCATGGTATAATATTGTACACACATACCTGCCTTAACAAGGACACCTTTGTTATTATATTTAGATAGACATAAATAATATCGGTACCCATTTATTTATTGTCGACCTCTTAAGGCTGTTAGGAGGCCTTGCCCGTAGGTAACACTTGATATAGGAGATATGTCTATTGTTGTAATTGATAGAGATAATAAAGGCTTACATTTTGCTCGTTGTCTTCTGAGAAAAATCATTGAGCATTATCAAACACGCTGGTATGGAAACGAACAAATGACTATCAACTGGATCATTATTGATAACCTGTATCCGCATATTTTTGCAGATTGTGGGTGAAAAAAAAATCTGACAATTTATAATACTTTGTTTTTATTGCTTTTATGTATTGTAACGTAAATAAACTTAACTTGTTCTACTAATTTATTTCACACTTAATCTACAACTTAATTTATATTACTACGCCACTGTATAGCTCGATGGTATGGGCTCGTTCAGACTGTCCCTCTGAGACTTGAGGGTTGCCTATTTATCTCCGATACAGCATTCTCGATGTTTCGAATTCTTTCCGTTGGCGACCGGCGTGTTCCAATTGTTTCCAATATTGACCGTTGTCTTCCGCGGCAGAGCGCACTGGATGGTTCTCGAACATCTCCGGGGATGATCTCATCGCTGTCGACGGCAACATGTGAGGCGACAGGTCCGGCCTAGGTTCGTTACATTGCCCCCTTCTTAAAGACATTTCGTCCCGAAATTTCATCCTTGGAGTGTGACGATATCTGCATGACTCCCCATATCTGCACCGTGAAGTTCGATGGAAGTAACACTCCACGGTCTTCATGATCGGTCGTGGAAGAGGGTTACAGCAAACCAAAATCTTGACGCCGCTGGATCTGAATATCGCCTCCAGCATACTTCTTATGACTCTCCAGTCCAACCCATCAATACCACAGGACAATTTTGGAATTGCTAGATCCACCAGATTCTGGTCCACCATAGTATCTCTTAGTTTGGTGAGACTCTTCCAGACATCTTCATAGGACGGTTTATCTTGGGAATGCCTCTTGGTAACTAGGTAGTAGATGTTTCTCTGGCCTTTCTTCAACTGTAGCACCCCACCAACCTGGATTCTGCCCCGCAGTGTTTGGAGTTGACCAAATTTCTTGGAGAACACTACGGCGATGCCCCTGGACATTCGAAGATCTTCTGCCACACAGTGCGCTAGTGCGTAGTCAGCAGGCACCTCGAAAAGGTCTCGTGACTCCTCTCTAGTAACCCATGTAGAACTTTCTGCCCGTTTGAATACAAGGACATAAACTTCTCGAACGTCATATCATCCTCCGGTGGCTTGAGGGTGCGAACTTGGTCATGGTTTCCAGCGTAAGGGGCCAACCTGTTGAAATGGACGACCCTTGGTTTCCCTCGGGGTGGCTTATGGATTCGGTACACAAGGTCGTTTATCCTTTCCACGATTTTATACGGGCCTTCCCACGAGTTCCGCAACTTTGGTGATAGTCCACGACGACGTTTGGGGTTGTACAGCCAAACCAGGTCATCAACCTTAAATCCTCCAGCGTCGGCCTTGATGTCATAGGTCTTCTTCATTTTATCGCTGGCACTCTGGATGTTCAACCGGACTCGTTCGTGGATGTCGTCCATTCTCTGCCGAAGTTTGCTGACGTAGTCCTCTCCCGCAGTGTCTTGTCCTGGCGGTATCCCAAACTTCAGGTCACAAGGCAGTCGCAGTTCTCGGCCCATTATAATACTAGCAGGAGTTTGACCGGTTGACTCGTGAACTGCGGATCGATAGGCCATCAGGAACAAATGAAGATACTGGTCCCAGTCTCTTTGATGGTCAGAGACAACCTTGGACAAGTGGCGGTTGATCGTCCTGTTCATCCGTTCCACCATTCCATCGGACTGCGGATGTAGTGCCGTGGTTCTTGTCTTGCGGATGTTCAGCAGTGGACATATTTTTTGGAAAGGTTGGATTCGAAATTTCTGCCTTGATCCGAGTGCAGCTCCATTGGAATACCGAATCGACATATCCACTCTTTCACCAAGACGTCGGCGACGGTGATGGCCTCCTGGTTGGGCAGGGCATAGGCTTCCGCCCACTTACTGAAGTAGTCCATTGCCACAAGGATGTATTTATTCCCGTGGTCGGATACGGAAACGGGCCGGCGATGTCAATGGCGATTCTCTCGAACGGGCTGCCTACGTTGTACTGACGCATCGGGGCCTTGGGTCGTATTCGAGGTCCATTGCTAGCAGCGCATACAGCGCACTTCCTGCACCAGTCCTGGACGTCAGCTTGACAATTGGCCCAGTAAAACCGTTGCCTTACTTTCTGCAGGGTCTTCGTCACTCCCAGATGTCCACCGGCGACTCCATCATGGATTTCCCGCAGCACTTCCTCTCTTCTGTTCCTGGGAACAATTATTTGGCGTCTGTCTTCCCCACCAATATCGGCCTCCAACACACGTTTCAGGATCCCATTGTCCAGAATAAGAGAGTTCCATTGTGCCCAATAGGACTTAACAGCCGGCGAGTAACCTGCGACTTCTGCCATGATGGTCTTCGATTGCCCTTCTCCAGCTGACGACTAAGCCAAGGTCGAGGTCTCTCTCTTGGTCTTTCTGGATCTTGCTGTCATTCCAGTTGTCATCCATTGCCGCGGTTCTACAAAGTGTTGCTTCTTTCTCTTCTGCTCGTCGGCAATGTGAGCAATCATCTGGACATGGTCTTCGCGACAAGGCATCTGCATTCTTATGGCTAGTTCCGGCTCGATGTTCGATCTCGAAATCGAATTCTTGGAGTCTCTCGATCCAACGTGCTACTTGACCCTCAGGATTTTTGAACTGTAAGAGCCATTTGAGAGCTGCATGGTCAGTCCTCAACAGGAATCTTCTTCCGTACACGTACTTGTAAAGTGTTCCACTCCCTTTACAACAGCTAACAGCTCTCGCCTGGTGACACAGTAATTGCGCTCTGGTTTGCTAAGCGTCTTGCTGAAATAACCAATGACCTTCTCCTGTCCCTCCTGGATCTGAGATAGGACAGCTCCAAGTCCCACGTTGCTGGCGTCCGTATCCAAAATGAATTTCCCTTTGGGTAGGGGATAGCTCAGTATAGGTGCGTTGATCAAAGCTCCTTTCAGCTTCCTGAATGAGTCTTGACATTCTTCGGACCACTGGAACTTTGTTTGGCCTTCCGTGAGCTTGGTCAGTGGTTTAGCGATGTTGGCGAATCCAGCACATATCGGCGATAGTATGTGCATAAACCAAGGAAACTTCGAAGTTGGTGAATGTCTTTTGGGATGGGCCAATCCTTAACAGCTTTGATCTTCTGGTCATCCACTGCTACTCCTTCTCCAGAGACAATGT
This sequence comes from Gonioctena quinquepunctata, assembly GCA_018342105.1. Taxonomy (NCBI): domain Eukaryota; kingdom Metazoa; phylum Arthropoda; class Insecta; order Coleoptera; family Chrysomelidae; genus Gonioctena; species Gonioctena quinquepunctata. The sequence continues at coordinate 276,440 of JAFIRS010001109.1, forward strand.
GGCCGAGGTATCGTACTTCTTTTTGGAACAGATGGCATTTCTTAGGGCTCAGCTTCAATCCGGAGTTTCTCAGTCGCAGGAATACTTCCTCCAAGTTTTTCACGTGGTCCTCAAACGATCTGCCGACCACAATTATGTCGTCGAGATACACTAGACACGTGTTCCATGAGAGTCCCTTCAGTACTGTTTCCATCAATCTTTCGAATGTGGCGGGAGCATTACAGAGCCGAATGGCATACGGTGAACTGCCACAATCCTGAGCCGATGGTAAAGCAGTCTTTTCGATCTTCCTAGCCAGTTCACTTGCCAATATCCACTCTTCAGATCAAGGGTCGAGAAAATCGTGGAACCAGCCAACGTGTCTAGGGTGTCATCTATTCTCGGGAGAGGGTAACTGTCCTTCTTCGTGACATTATTAAGTTGGCGATAGTCTACACAAAAGCGCGTCGATCCATCCTTTTTCTTCACCAGTACGACTGGAGAGGACCAGGGACTGTCAGATGGTTCGATAACTCCTTCTTTTCCCATATCGCTGACTATTTTGTCAGCCTCTTCCTTCTTGGCAAGAGGAAGTCTTCTTGCTGATTGCCGGATCGGTCGGGCACCCCCAGTATCAATCTTGTGCTGGACCACATTAGTTCGACCCCCTTTTCCTTGTCCGGTGTCGAAGATGTCTTGGTACTTTTTGACTAAATCTCTTAGTTTGGGCTGTTGAGCTGGTTTTATGTCTTTGGAAGAGATGGCAACTAATTTTTCTAGTTCTGTGGGCAAGTTGTTGGGTTGGCTAATCGTACCTCGTACACTCTGGATCACTGAGGAAACTGGCGAGCAGTGCCCCAATATTGTTCCTTTCTTCAAGGTCACTGGAAAATAATTGACATTCATGACCCTTACGGGCACAAATTTGTCAGCACGCAACAAGGTCTTCCCTAGTGCAATCCCTCGTCCAATTTTCTCATCATGAAGTTTGGGCTCGAACATCACCACGTCTCCACTGCTCGCACTCCCGTCCAGGCGAGCCTCCAGAATGGTTTCAGCCCTCTCAGGTACGCTTACATCTTCAGCCAACAGCACACGGATCAACTCTTCACTTCTCCCATGAAGTACCAGCTCTTCTCCGTTGACACGTAGGACGCCGTCTTTGAAATCCAATTCAAACCCTCTGGAATTCATGATGTCCATTCCGATGATTGCATCGTCTTCGATGTCCGCTACAAGTGCCTGATGTTTCACTTTAGTGCTGCCCAAAATTATTTCAATCGGTAGCTCGCCATATACAGTAGCTGGCTCCTGTTGCTGTGCGTAGCTTCAAGTTGTCGGTTCAATTCGTTCCGGTGTTCTGGCAAAGGAAGGTCCGAGAATTGTCCTAGTCGCACCTGTATCTAGCAGCATGGTGCAAGGCTCGTTATTGATGAGACCGTCTACGAAAACACCTCTGTTCTGTCGTTGCAGGATAGCGACATATGCGTTGTTAACCAGGGCTTGTTGGACACAGGCCGCCGATTGCCCCTTCTCGTCGACCTTCTTTAGTTTTCCTGCATCGGAGTCGTGTTTTCGAATGTTGGACATTTGCTACGCACATGCCCAATTTTCCACAATTCCAGCATCTTATCTGTCTTTTCTCAGGCAAAACTTCCTTAATCACTTTCCTTATGGCAGCTTCCCAATTAGCAGGCTCCTGTGAGTCTTCCTCAATCATTCGGACTTTACTCTGGCTTTTGCAAGATTGTTTCGCTGCCTCGAATTCCAAAGCGCGTGCCAGTGCGTCTACGAGATGTGTTGGACGAGCTAGTGTCAACGCTTGTCTGGTTTCTTGGTCACGGAGTCCATCCAAGAATGCCTGAACCGCTAATCGCTCCATTACATTTTCCGGTGTGGCTGGATATGCGAGACGAACCAAGCGTGCAATGTCAGCTTCGAATTCTTGTAAGGATTCGCCCGATTTCTGGCAGCGATTTTTCAGTTGGGAGTGGTATACGTGTTCCAAATGGGCCTGGCCATATCGTAATTCTAGATGTTTAATCAGCTGATCATAGTCCTCCTGTTCTTGGGCGGTAAGAGTTTGTAGAATATTCGTCGCTTCTCCACGTAATGCAAGTGTTAGTGCTACAGCTCTTTTCCCTGCATTCCATCCATTTGCTTTGGCCGCTGCTTCAAACTGTCGGCGGTAATTTTCCCATGGAGTTTTTCCGTCGAATTGAGGCGGCTTCATGGAAAGCTTCCCTATTTCAGAAATGACCTTGACATCTTTTATACCCTCTTGAACTTTATCCAAGTTCAAACTCAAGTCCAGCATTGCATTTTCGTTAACCATCTCTGTGGGGGGCGCACTTTAATTCGTTTTCCAGCTTATTGATCGTTTCCTTTATTTTGTCCATTTCTGCCTCGATTCCGTCTTTGATTTCATCGCTGATTATTTCCTTCATCTTGTCCATCTCTGCCTCGACGGTTCCCATTCTTTTTTCCAGCCGATTCGCCACACCACAGAGTTCTTTTTTTAAGCCTTCTGTGTTTTCTAGGAGCTTATCTTCCAGGCTTCTTGAATTTTCTAGAAGCTTATCTTCCAGGCTTCTTGAATTTTCTTGAAGCTTCTCTTCCAGATTTCTACAAAGCTTCTCTTCCAGATTTATAGAATTTTCTTGAAGCTTCTCTTCCAGATTTCTAGAATTTTCTTCAAGCTTCTCTTCCAAAGTCCTCGAATTTTGTTGCAGCTCTTCTTTCAAGGATTCTATTATCGGACTCAAATCACCTCCGGAACTTCGAATAAAATGTTTCGGGGTCCTCACCTTCTTGTATAAGTCCTTCTGCAAGTCTTTCCTGGAGTACTTGCTTTTTACCCGTTGTTTCCAGTTCCCTTTCCTCCAATTCCTGTTTCAATTCCGCTACCTTCAAGTCCGCAAGGCGCACTTTTCTTGAACACATTTTGTCTTTGACGAGGTATCAGTCTGTTTCACACGAAAAGTTTATCAGTTTGTTAAAAATTCACTTCGCGAATTCTTTTCCACGGGCCACCAGTCTATTGTCTGTTTCACGCGAAGAGTGTATCAGTTTATATTCCCACGCACAATTGTCCACTTCGCGAAAACCGGGCCACTGTCTATTTTCTGTTTCACGCGAACAGGGTATCAGTTTATATTCCCACGCACAATTGTCCACTTCGCGAAAACCGGGCCACTGTCTATTTTTTTTTTTGGCGTACAAAAAGGTCTATCAATTTATTTTTCTGACTATCCACTCCACGATCACTTGTTTCAAAATCTCACTTCCGACACCAATTGTAACGTAAATAAACTTAACTTGGTTCTACTAATTTATTTCACACTTAATCTACAACTTAATTTATATTACTACGCCACTGTATAGCTCGATGGTATGGGCTCGTTCAGACTGTCCCTCTGAGACTTGAGGGTTGCCTATTTATCTCCGATACAGCATTCTCGATGTTTCGAATTCTTTCCGTTGGCGACCGGCGTGTTCCAATTGTTTCCAATATTGACCGTTGTCTTCCGCGGCAGAGCGCACTGGATGGTTCTCGAACATCTCCGGGGATGATCTCATCGCTGTCGACGGCAACATGTGAGGCGACAGGTCCGGCCTAGGTTCGTTACAGTATAGTCTACTCGACAAGTTGAAAATGGTCTAAAATAGAGATACTGCTCTTAAAATTATGTGTGGTAGCTCATTGGATCCGGAATAAGGCCTAGAAAAATGTGCCAAAAGCGTGTATTAGCACATAAAAAATTGCAAAATTTATAAACAATTGAAGATGAAAAAAAATGGCATTTCGTTTATTTATTTCATAAACTATTAATATTTTAGAAATTTCAAACAAAGAATCTGAAAGAAGAGCAAATTTCCAATAAAAAACTTCTCTTGAAACTATATCTCCATTATTTATAATTTTAATTTAACGCTGAAAATGGGTCTCCGAGCGACATTTTTAAGTTGCGCGCGCGGCGTCAAAAGCGAGTACGACACATTTATTGATTTATTTAAGGTATTAAATATTTTTTTCAATTTGAAAAAATTATGGTGTATTCGGAACACTATGAATAATTTGATCCCGTTGGAAATTTTACTTAAGGTTAATTTTTCAACAAGTTAAACGATTGGTAACTAACAAAATTTTCTCGAACTTCTGTCTTAATTGTAAATGAAAAAAATGTTTGAATAATTGTTGTACAAATTTTTTGCTCCGTAGAGCCTTTCTTATATACATACTCAACAAGATCACGCCATAGAAGTTGAAAAAATATTCATACTTTGTTTATAATAACTTTTGTACTTGAACAAAAACTAAAAAATCCAAGTAATGTTGTTAAACAAAAATTTGTTTTTTCTTAATCATCATATTATCGTTTTTTTTAATAATACAGTATATTAATTGATTTGCAAAAAAAAATTCTCGCCATTTGTTGATAAATTTTTTATAAACAAATTGATTGTTTCAATATTTTTGAAAAATTTTTTTTACAACTTCATTATATCCAAATATTATGATTTTAAAAAAAAAATCCTCAATAACAATTTTTAATATTTTTTATATTTCTATTGTTTAAATAATTAGTTGGTATTTTTTTTTCTAAAAATCCTAATTGACAGTCCTCTATGAAGAAACAAAAATTTTTTTATCAACAATTCATTGTTGTTGTTTATTAACTTTGTTAGATTTTTTTTCTGAAATTCTAAAATTTAAAAAACAACCATATAAAAAAAAAAAAATTTTTTACTTTGGGAATTGGAATTGGGAAAAATTGGGAAAAATTTTCTATACTTTGTTATATATGGTTGTTTTTGTAAATTTTAGAAGTTTCAGAAAAAAATCTAACAAAGTTAAAAATTTGATTACAACAAATTGGTAAGTTAATAAACAATGGAATTCTTGATAGAAATTTTTTTTTGTTACTTCATAGAGGACTGTCAATTATGATTCTTAGAAAAAAAATAATTTTCCAATTAATTATTTAAACAATAGAAATATAAAAAAAACAATTATAAACAATTAAAAATTGTTATTAAATTTTTTTTTTCAAAAATCATAATATTTGTAATATAATGGATTTGTGGCAAAAAATATTTTAAAAATATTGAAATAATCAAGTTGTTTATAAAAAATGTATCAACAAATAGCGGGAATTTTTTTTTTTGCAAATCAATTTATATCTTGTATTGATGAAAAAACGATAATATGATGATTAGGAAAAAAAAAATTTTCTTTAACAACAATACTTGGATTTTTTTGTTTTTGTTCAAGTACAAAAATTATTATAAACAAAGTATGAATATTTTTCTAACTTTTATGGCGTGATCTTGTTAAGTATGTATTTGAGAAAGGCTCTACAGAGCGAAACATTTTTACGACAATTATTTAAACATTTTTTTATTTACAATCAAGACAGAAGTTCGAGAAAATTTTGTTGGTTAACAATCATTTAACTTATTGAAAAATTAACTTCAAGTGAATTTCCAACGGGAATAAATCATTTATAGTGTTCCGAATACACCATAATTTTTCAAATTCAGAAAAAAATATTTTATACCTTAAATAAATTAATTAATGCGTCATACTCGCTTTTGACACCGCGCGCGCAACCTAAAAATGTCGCTCGGAGACCCATTTTCAGCGTTAAATTAAAATTATAAATAATGGAGACAGAGTTCCGGGAGCTGGGAATTTTTCATTGGAAATTTCCTCTTCTTTCAGATTTTTTTTTTGAAATTTATTGAATATTAATAGTTTATGAAATATTGGCAAAAAACGAAATGCCATTTTTTTTTCATCTTCAATTGTTTATAACTTCTGCAATTTTTTATGTGCTAATACACGCTTTTGGCACATTTTTCTATTCCGGATCCAATGAGCTATCACACATGATTTCAAGACCTATACGAAGTTAGCGAGACAACTCCGAAAAAGTTGATAACAGATTATTCCATAATTTGCCGCCTTTTTGTCGCTAATTAGTTGCGAAGAAAAAAAATTTGCCGCTCTTTTTTTTTAAAAAATATGTGATGTTTCGCTAACTTCATATGAAGTTAGCGAAACAACTTCGTAATTCTTTTTTCCAGTTCAAGTATCCAAATTGCCGTTTTTGTCGCTAATTAGTTGGGAGAAAAAAAATTTGTGCTCTTTTTTTAATAAATATGCGATGTTTCGCTAACTTCATATGAAGTTAGCGAAACAACTTCTGTAATATCTATCTTTTCTCAGCTCTGAAGTATCCAGAATCTGCTGGTTATTTGTCGCTAATTAGTTGCGGAGAAAAAAATGGTTGCTCTTTTTTTTTATATGCGATGTTTTGCTAACTTCATATGAAGTAAGCGAAACAACTTCCGTAATTTAAATTTTTTCACAGTTCCGAAGTTCCATAATTCCCCTTTTTAAAAAAATTGTCGCTCTTTTTTTAAATAAAAATTTGCGATGTTTGGCTAACTTATATGAGGTTAGCAAAACAACTTCCGTAATTTCTATCTGTTCTCAGTTCTTCCTCCCAACCAAAAGTGTTTCAATCACTTATTTTTTCTGTTTGTTACCATATTTTCAATCGTTAAAGCTTATAATTGTCTTCAAAAATGAGAATATCAAAATTGCCCAACGCATCGCCACTACTACTGATGGTCTCCCCTCTGAAACTTACCAATTGAAACCTTGGAAAAGGATGGAAAAATCAAATGTCGTTTACCAAATTCCCTGTCAGACTTGTGACAAAGCATATATTGGACAAACATCAAGAACTTTGTCTGGACGCCTAACGTCCCATAAAAGTGATAGCAAATAAATTAACTTTGGCATTGGCTGAGAATGTCATCTCCAGTGAGCACATTTTGGATTACAACCATTTTGAAGTACTTTGCACAGAGAATAACTTACATAAATGGTTATTTAAAGAAATGTTTTCCATCAAGAATGATACCAACAGTATAAACAAAAATACAGACCTGGATAATTTGAGCAATATTTACAATAACATTTTGAAACTAAAACTTTTTCCCCAAAATTCTCACAATATGAACAAAACTCAACATAATCAAAGTTTCAAATTTCCCACTAATTATCAGGTTGGTCATAATTATCCATACAATAGGGTATTCGTGAAAATGACGAATACTTTTCGAACTCAAGGGGAATTTTTACGTGGTTGCGATATTCAGTTTCTGAATCTTTGTAACTTCCATTTCAACAGACAAGAAAAACTTATCATAACATGGTGAAATAATTCAAATGAAATAAATGAAAACGCATATCAGATGCCCCAATTTTCGACACCTGAAAAATATGAATAACCAATCGCCGACATATATGAGGACCAATTGTCGACACTGTGAGAAATCAAAAACGGGCATCAATGCTATGTTTATATTTATATCTATCGTGACTGAAAAGTATGAAGAAGTTATGCTCATATCTATAATGGGTAAAACTCGACAAAATCTAAATTATTGAATAAATTTAAAAAACAATTGCTATAAATCAATTTCTAGGAACCACTTTTCCCATTTCGAATACTTCATATACCCCACACAATAATTCTTCTCCCTGTTTCAGTATGGTTTCGAGACATTATTTTTTTCATTTGATACCCATATTGAGGGGATTGAAAAACAAAGAAATCTGCCATTTTGTGGTGGCGACCATCTTCGATTTGAAATTTTTTCACGGAGTACCATCTTTGTACTGGTTCAGTCCTTTCATTTGATACCCATATTGAGGGAGTTGAACAAAATATGTCATCCGCCATTTTGTGGCGACGGCCATCTTGGATTCACAATGATACTGAATATACATAATTGTATTGTCATCAGAACTAAAGGTGTGTACCAAATTTCAGATTAATAGCTCAACAGGAAAGGAATACAATTTCAATTACTAGATTCAACCCACACAAATAAACAAGACTGTAAGCTGAATAAGACCGTTTAAAATAATAAAAAAAGACGGAAGTTGTCCCGCTAACTTCATATAAGGTTATCAAAACATTGCAAATTTTTGAAAGAAAGGATAGACGAATATTTTCTTTCCACAACTAATTATCGAAAAAAGCAGCAATTTGTGCCTAAAATGCGAGAAAAGATAAAAATAACGGGAGTTGTTGAAACATCGTATAATTTTTAAGAAAATAGTTTTTTCTCTCCGCAACTAATTAGCGACAAAAAACCGGCAGATTCTGGATACTTCAGAACTGAGAAAAGATAGATATTCGCTAACTTCATATGAAGTTAGCGAAACATCGCATATTTTTTTTATAAATAGAGCGACAATTTTTTTTTCTCCGCAACTAATTAGCGACAAAAAGGCGGCAAATTATGGATACTTCGGAACTGCAAAAAAATTGAAATTACGGAAAGTTGTTTCGCTAACTTTATATGAAGTTAGCGAAACATCACATATTTTTTTAAAAAAAAGAGCGACAAATTTTTTTTCTTCGCAACTAATTAGCGACAGAAAGGCGGCAAATTATGGAATAATCTGTTATCAACTTTTTTGGAGTTGTCTCGCTAACTTCATATAGGTGATTTCAAGAGCAGTATCTCTATTTTAGACCATTTTCAACTTGTCGAGTAGACTAGTATTTTATACTTAGATGTCTACTACGTTGAGGAAATCAGGTATAATTGTGGGTAGAATATTTCGTCTTGAATATACTAAATGGCTCAAAGGCTATAAAACGAATGATACGATAGTATATTACGTTACAAGTCCGGTAGGTGACTTATTACAGTAGGAGTTGTTTACAAATACAGTGCGGCTTTTTATAGCCCTCCCACCCCCCTGTTAACTTTTGAATGGTTCGACGTAGATCAATGAAGAAAAAGGTATTGTATGATATCACCGATACTAGTTTTTGAAATAAAAGACATTGTGATTGCCCGATAGATGGCGCGGTGGGGGGGGGGGGCACATCAACTTCAAAAGTTTAAATAGCATGGGGGGTCATGTGGCACATCGTTGAATAATTGATTTAATTCTCTTTCCAACCGTCTAATTGTTTCTATCATTTCGTTGATTTGTTTTTTCACAATGTGCATTTGAAATGTCAAGCATAAGTGCGGCTTTTTATAGTTCCCCCCCCCCTGTTAACCTTTGAATGGTTCGACGTAGAACAATAAAAAAAAGGTATTGAATGATATCACCGATGCTACTCTTTAAAATGAATGACATCGTGATAATAATAATAATTTATGTTTGTTCATCATAATAATACATAATATATACTTATTCAAATGAGCTTGTGAATAAACAGGTGGGTCACAGAAGTAGTATTGACTACTTGTGTATGTGATTTCCATAACAAAATTATTACATTAAAATGGGTAATTTTTTTTTTCTTTTCAATGGTAAAAATGGTAGAATATTGTGGGTTTGCCACATCCAGGTAAAATATTACATCATAAGTGGGGTCTTCTCATTGAGATTCTACATATATTAGAGGGTAAGTCACAATCGGGGTAATTTTCTAGTCACAACCGGGGTAATTTTCCAGTCACAATAGGGGTAATTTTTTAGTACTAATAAAGAAGAGTTATGAAATATACATGATGGATACACACATTGATATACACAAATACACTAATATGCACACATACATATACACACTTATATACATCATAAATTACTCAGTTATATGTGTTTACCTCTGGTTAACAATTTCTGTAAATATAAGTCTATCTTTGGCAATCCATTTTCTCAGTTCTTTTTCAAACGTTCCGTAATTGTTTATCTTTCAAGTCGTGTGATAATAAAGCATAGATTCTGAGTGCTAATTAATTGGTATTTCGTTGGCCGACAGTTTTTTCGCAACGGAGGAAGAAAATTTCATCAATTTTTCGAGTATGTAGGGGTGTTTATGTAGAGTGAGTTAAATTCTTTCTAGTTTCACGAATATGAATAATTTTTGACAAAAAATCTGTCTCACATCTTTTATTTGGGATTCGCTGTATAAAGAGTTTGTGGGAAAAGATGCCTTTTTACCGTATATTATTTTTAATATCCATTTTTATAAAACATGTACTTCATTTAGAAAACAGTCATTAACTCCGCCCCAACCTAATATTCCATATGATAGTATAGACTCTATTAGGGAGACGTATTTTTAAATGTTTTATGTTCAGGAAATCTTTGAGATGTTTAAATTTCGATAGGAATCTCCTGAAAGTTCTGACAATTTCTTTTGTCTGTAAGTCCCACCTCATATGGTGATCAACCGTTATACCAAGATATTTCGTTTTTTCCGATTCGGGAATTTGAGAGTTTAATCCGACATTCAAAGGCCCTAAATTGAGCAGACCATTTGTATATGACGTAAAGGGTATTTCGTTTTCTTGTTATTTAGTGTCAATTTATTCATTTGTAACCAGTTTGATATATTTGGAAAATCGATTTCTATTTTTTCTTTCAATTTGGTTTCAATATGGTTGTATCGTCGGCAAAACTGATAATTTCGCCGGTAGTATTGAGAGAAAGCATACTGTTCATATATATATAATAAATAAGAGTAGGCCAAGGACAGTTTCTTGGGGTACTCCAAAAGTAACTGTTCTTGCTGTACTATAAGTTTCTTCGAACTCCACTGTTCCCTATCAGATAAGTAGCTTTTCAGAAATTCGTGTTGGCCCTAATTCCGTATTTTTGGAGTTCTTTAAGAAGATTTTCATGGCACACGGTATCAAAGGCTTCAGAGAGGTCTAGAAATATGCTAATTATAGGAATTTTTTATCCATAGATTTATAAATGATAGAGGTCATTCTGTATATAGCGTTCTCTGTAGATCTACCCTCTATAAAGCCATATTGACGATCTGATAAAATACAAAATTTTGTAAGGAAATTACTAAGTCTCATTTTCATTAATTTCTCAATTATATATTCGATATAAGGGTTATTGGTCTGTAATTATCTATTATTTGACTTATTTCCGCTTTTATGAAGTGGTTTTATGATACCAATTTTCAAAATTTTTGGGAAGCACCCTGTATTAGAACATCTGTTCACTAGGAAAATTATCGGCTTAGCTATTTCCTGGGCTATTTCTATTAATGTTTTTAATCTGATATAATCAAACCCAGGTGATTTTTATAGTTTCAAATTATTAATGACTGAGATCACTTCACTTTCATTTGTTGGATGTAGATACATGGTGTTTTCCAAAATTTCTATGTTATCGTAATTTCCAACATTTGGAATTTTTTCCGCATAAGATTTTTCTGAAATATTCATTGAACTCATCAGCGATGTCTACTTTTTTTGTTATATTGGTATCATCCGATTTCTCAATAACCTCGATTTTCGTTTCTGGTTTTCTTTTTCCACATAAGCTATTCACTGTATCCCACATGGCTTTAGAAGACCATTGAATTTTTTCGATTTGGTTTGAGCAGTATTCCCTCTTCGCTTGTTTTGTCCGTTTTTCGTGTTCTTCTTTGTAGTATTTGTATCGTTCTTTGATTGCCCGATAGATGGCGCGGGGGGGCATCAACTTGAAAATTTCAAATAGCATGGGAGGTTATGTGGCTTGAAGAGACAATTCCATTTCCTTACCAACCATCTTTTTTTTATTTCGTTCATACGTTATTCCACAATATGTATTTGGCAATTACCGAAACTTCCGTCCCCTCCGAAATTGATTATTGGGTAGCTCCAATGGCCCTATTGAATTTTTCAACCAGTTTCCCCAAATACTTTCAAGTTTTGGATGATCAGGGAATTTTTCTACAAAAATCCTCTCTGCTGCATGGTAATTCCCACGGGCCCCACCAAAAATGTAGATTGCTTCAGTTTTCTCTTCGATAGGACGTACACGAACCATGACAATGTTTCAAATTGAAAATAATAACAGTAGAAGTAGAATTAAACTCTCCTTCAAATTCAAACGCGATAATATAAAGAGCGAGTAAGTAATGATATAATCATTGTTACATTAGAAATTCTTAAACATCGACAAAATAATCCAATTTCATAATGGGCATTTCTAGGTTACTGCTTGATTATCAGTTTACCAAATCCGATAAATGATACCCGTTATAATTATGGTCATTAAAAATAAATGAGTTGGGTATTATTTGGGTATAATCTCTTGAAAAGGTTATAAAAGGCTATTGTATAGCGAAACACGTGTCGTGCTTTTAAGTAAATCCAGTTGAGTGAAAATCATTCAGTGAATTGTGTGTCTTTGTTTTACTTCAATATGGATTTTCCTCAACTATCGGCCACATCAATTGAATAAATTGGATTCAAATTTTCTACCTAATTAAGCTTTGAAACGAATTCGAAAATGAAAAATCATTTAAGTAATGAATCTTTCTCTACTGACCGTATTCAGTGTTACCCATCGCAATTGTGATTCCGTAGAACAACCATGGTTGTAACTGTAACGTAAATAAACTTAACTTGGTTTTACTAATTTATTTCACACTTAAATTTACAACTAATTCATATTACTAACTACGCCACTGTATCGCTCGACGTTATCGGCTGCTCAGACTGCCTCTCCCTGAGGGCTGCCTATTTATCTCCGTTACAGAATTCTCGATCTTTCCAATTCTGGCGGTTGGCGAACAGCATGTTCCAGTTGTTTCTAATATTGACCGTTACAAAACTATAATTGAATTACCTTTTCAACTGTGTGCAATTCGACCTCTATTCCTTTCGAAATTTTCAAGTTGTTATGCCCCCAGCGCCCCCTGTCGAGTAATTGTAATGTTTCTTCTCTCGAAAAGTAGGATGGTAATACCTTTCAAAATATTTGTTGTCCCATTGTTTCATATGAAACCGTTCAAAAGTTATCGAGATAAGGGTGCCATTCAGATCCTCACTTATGCTTGACATTTCGAATGCACATTGTGAAAAAACCAATCAACGAGATGATAAAAACAATTAGTTGGTTGGAAAGAGAATTGAACTATCTTTCCAACGATGTGCCACATGATTCCCCATGCTATTTGATATTTTGAAGTTGATGTGCTCCCCGCGCCACCTATTGGGCAATCACAATGTATTTTATTTCAAAAAGTAGTATCGGTAATATCATACAATACCCTATTTTTTTTTCATTTTTCTACGTCGAACAGTTCAAAAGTTAACAGGGGATGGGGGACTATTAAAAGCCGCACTATATAGACGAGTACTGTAATAACTCTGCTATGCAGATGACACGAATATTTTGGGTTCTGTCAAGGATCTCAATAAGCTGAAAACTACTGCTGAAGCGGTATATGCCAATATTGTAAAATTGTCCAACAATAATAACCTACAACTGAATCATCGTATAACAATAACTGTTCTTTTTGGTAATGGCAGGACTGATGAAATCAAACTTTTTGAAGGTTCCAATGTTGAAATAGTAAGTAGTAAGTAGTAAGTAGTAAATCAGTGAAACTTTCGGGATTACCTATGATAGGCAACTTCACTGGGATTGTCATATTGATTGTTTGTGTAAAAAATCACAGAGTAGCTGTTATAGTCTGAAATTCATGAAGAACCACTGTAGTGAGTACACACTACTGTCATTGTACTATGCAAATTTTCATTCCCATATAAAGTATGGAGTTTTGATTTGGGGAAATTGTGCACATGTGAATAGAGTATTGGTACTTCAGAAATATGCGATTAGAATTCTTGCTAGTATCGATACAAGAACGAGCTGCAGAGATTATTTAAAAAAATTCAAAATCCTAACTGTTGTGAGCTTATATATATACGTACATACGTCTATAAAAATAAAAACAAGTTTTTGTATACTGGTGACAAGCATAACCATAATACACGTTTCAAAGGCCAACTACAACCTGATAATCACCGGACTACGCTGTACCAAAAAAGTTTTTTTTACCGGCTGTAAATTATACTCTCTTGAGCATATTAAGAGCTCCCTCAATGTAAATATTTTCAAAACAAGACCGAAACAACAGTCAGTTCAGAAGGCCTTATACACTATAGATGAGTACTCAGTATAATTTGTGTTATGTTCGCGATATATGCAATTGATTTGATTTGTATTCAATATAGCATACTTATATATATGACTGTCTCTCTTTGTTGTCTCTTGTGTATTCACGTCTTTTACCTTTTATGCTATATTGTCCGAAAAGTATGTTCCTGTGAAGATGAATTTCTTAATTTTTATCATGTATTTTAATCTAATGGTAGGTATTTTATTTTATTACACGCTTTATTACCCGCTTTATATTAGCTTCACTTGTATGTTTGTAACCGACCTTTGGGCGCGATTTTGACCCACTTCCAGACGTACGAATAATTCAAAATTTGGCAGGCGTACATAATTCCGGTGATAATGCATTAAGAAATTTTTGTTTGGAAAAAAAACAAAATGGTGGCTCCAATAGAGCGTACGAGTTTTGTGATTATGGTCCGATTCGCTTCAAAATTGGTATCTGAGGGTTTTCGTGGTCAGAGATTATGATTCTTTTGTTAAAACCCAAATCCTCCATCCAAAATGGTAGACGAGTTTTGTGATTATGGTCCGGTTCTATTCAAAATTGGTATGTGGGTGTTTTTGGGGTCCAATATTATGATTCTTTTGTGAAAATTGAAAAATTCTAGATGGCTACTCCAAAATGGCGGACGAGTTTTGTGATTATGGTCCAATTCTATTCAAAATTGGTATGTGGGGGTTTTTGGGGTCGGAGATAATGATTATTTTGTCAAAATTGAAGGATTCAAGATGGCGGCTCCAAAATGGCGGACGAGTTTTGTGGTTATGGTCCGATTTTATTCAAAATTGGAGAATAATAGTTAAAAAAATTAAATAATAATAATAATAGTTTGAAAAACTGAGAAACACGCTTTAATAGAAAACAAAACTAAAAAGTTGAAAATAAATAATAGTTCAAAAACTAAAGAACACGCTTTAATAGAAAACTAAACTAAAAAGTTGAAAATAATTTTAAATGAGTTTGAAATAAGAATACGCAGTGATTAACAACAAATTTATTCCATCGTGGGGTGAATTTTAAGATATTTTCATAATGATTCTACTTTTACCAATATCTGTCCATGAAATATTAACAACAATTGACATCAAGCACCCCGCGCTTTTTTACGATGAAATAAATTTGTTGTTAATCACTGTATTTTTATTTCAAACTCATTTCAAATTATTTTCAACTTTTTAGTTCAGTTTCCTATTAAAGCGTGTTCTTTAGTTTTTAAACTATTATTTATTTTATTTTATTTTGATATTTTTTTGTGACCTGTCATAAACATGCATCTGTCTTTGGTCCTTGTGATTGAATTTATATGTATATTTTATGATGAATAAATTGATTGATCGATTGATTGATCAAAATTCAGTCATTACCACACAACTTTCACATTTAACATTGTTTTCTATAGGCAATAATAACTATGATAAGGGGTGGGTAATTTATACTGAATAACACGATACTCCACCGAAATCGTACAAACAGTAGCTAACATCAAAACGAGCTGTCACAGATAAAAATCCAAGGGAAAACTAAATGAGGTCTAGAGTTCAAATGTATATACTGAGACCCGATATCTTCAGTCAGCTGCTGTACCACACATGAAGAACAAATCTTACTCTGATACAACGAACATATATAAAATAGATACTACCAATTATATGTTATTTATCCAAGTCATTAAGATATCCAGTAGTTGAAAGATTTGTTCAATATATGCCTCACATGGGAACAGTTACTCAACATTAGAAGAAATTGAAAGAGATATTAGCCGTAAAAGCCATTCGAGGTAAATAATCAAATCGTTGATTTTTATGTAAATGATATGCGGTGGGAAAAAAGTTTGTGATCAAGGATTCGAAACATACTCTTCTAATTGAAAAATATATTCCACGTCACGATGGAATAGATACGTCGATTATTGTATTACGAAGGAAGAGAGTGTGCAGAGGGCATCGAGCGAAGACATTTTCAGTGGTAGTATCCCTAGGACATTGATAATAGACGAGATAATTTTATGACAATCGAAAGCTCGTTCCTTGGTAACAGCCCGAAGCCAAAGGCTGAGGGCTGTTATCAAGCAACGAGCTTGAAAAAAACGCAACACAATGAAGCATATATTTATTTATTGGAAGTACAGTTAGTGAAAGTACAATTATTAAAATTTAACTCAACATTAGATTCGTTGCTGTTCTCTACTATAGAAGATCTTTTACCACGCATAATATTTATGATCTTGTTGTGGTGTTCTTGATGGAGATTTAAGTATGGTTTTATAGAATTTTGATTGCTATGACCAGTAATTTTCAGCAGAAAACCCCAAACCATCTTATATAAATTTAAATACTTGAACAACTACCTACCTATACCAGAAATGAGAGTAATATACTTCTCACTCGTAGAAAGCCATATCCGCTATGGTATTACAGCTTGGGGTGGTACGCTCAAAACACATCTGAACCGATTGGAAGTATTACAAAGACGATTTTTGAAACATATTCTACAGAAAAATTCCAGATTTAATTCCAATAGCCTCTATAAAGAACTAAAAGTTATGGACATAAGGCAATTATTTTACCTTTGTGTTAATGTGAGATACCACTCCCAGAAAAATAAAAATAAAATTGAGATTCCTAATCATGAGTACAACACACGAAATCGAAATAAGCACATTCTCCCACATGTTACAAATTATATAACACAGTCTTATATTTCAATAAAAATTTATAATTTGCCTGAAGAAATAATTTTTTTTCCAATATAATGAATTTCAAAAGGAAAACAAAAATATATATATATATATGAAAATGAGAGAAAACTGTTTTCCCAACTCTTCGAATCACAATCGAATATAATATACATATTTGTGTATCCAAGTTCCAACTAACAATCACAGTTAGAAGGGAGTATATATATATATATATATATATATATATATATATATATATAAAATGGAAGAAATTCAATGGAAATAGCCCTCAAAGAAAAGTGTTAACCGTAGACACGTGTTTCGGGCTTTCGGCCCTCATCAGTACGGTGAAGAAGTGCAAGGATGAACAACACTTGGTAGTAAACGACAAATCAACGGAGTCAACAAACAGAAGCCAGCCGCACATTTGTGGTTTCGGTTAGCAGACCCTGCATTCCAGGGCAACAACCAACGTCAACACGGAGGCAGCTATAGCTACCTGCGTGACATACGAGTTCAGGATTATAAGGATGAAAGAGAGGAATATCGAGGGGACTGTAAAAAACAAAATGGAAGAAATTTAATGGACATAGCCCTCAAAGAAAAGTGTTAACCGTAGACACGTGTTTCGGGCTTTCGGCCCTCATCAGTACGGTGAAGAAGTGCAAGGATGAACAACACTTGGTAGTAAACGACAAATCAACGGAGTCAACAAACAGAAGCCAGCCGCACATTTGTGGTTTCGGTTAGCAGACCCTGCATTCCAGGGCAACAACCAACGTCACCACGGAGGCAGCTATAGCTACCTGCGTGACATCCGAGTCAGGATTATAAGGATGAAAGATCGAGGGGACTGTAAAAAATAAAATGGAAGAAATTTAATGGAAATAGCCCTCAAAGAAAAGTGTTAACCGTAGACACGTGTTTCGGGCTTTCGGCCCTCATCAGTACGGTGAAGAAGTGCAAGGATGAACAACACTTGGTAGTAAACGACAAATCAACGGAGTCAACAAACAGAAGCCAGCCGCACATTTGTGGTTTCGGTTAGCAGACCCTGCATTCCAGGGCAACAACCAACGTCAACACGGAGGAAGCTATAGCTACCTGCGTGACATACGAGTTCAGGATTATAAGGATGAAAGAGAGGAATATCGAGGGGACTGTAGAAAACAAAATGGAAGAAATTTAATGGAAATAGCCCTCAAAGAAAAGTGTTAACCGTAGACACGTGTCTACGCAGAATCACCCCCTGAAGTGTGTCGCCCTTATTCACTAACACCCTGTATAAATATCATATAAATGACAAATCCATAAAGATGTACAAGTGCGTCGGTATGAAATAATAGTGATACACCCTGTATGAACGAACAATAAAAGTTTCGCCTAGTAAATTTGGTATTTGTGAGGCATAGAAATGGAGTGTCCGCAGCAAGGTTGGGCTGCCCGATTGGGGACATACAATGGCGGGAGCGGCAAAAGTTTCGGTATTCAGGGGGCGCGAGACAGCTGTCACATCCTACGCCCTCGCCGCCGCCTCCGTTTTCGTGGATTTATTTTAGGGTGACACGTAGTATTTGTAGGTGATTTGTATACAGTGTGTTCTACTGTGAAAATAAAGGACTTTCAATCCATTGGAAATTCTAATGACACTTATAAAGTTTTGTGCCCCTTTCTAATGTTCCCAACTACTTCCTAGTTTCCCTCCTGTGTGGGACTTGTTATTAATTTCATATGGAAATCAAGGAGTGAAATGCTATCTAGAAGACAGGGTAGTATATTAAGGTAGTTGTCGTGCTACAAACAGTGTCAAAAATTATGCTCGATTGTAGCGCGACGCGATACATGTTCAAACGATGAATTAAAGGGACCTTTTCTAAGGGAACTGTACACTCAGAAACGCAACTAGTATGCGTGATACAGCAAATAAGCCATGACTGGACTGTTGGCAACGTCGCAATCCAACGATCGCTCGCATTTAGTTGTTCAAGATACAGTGTACAGTGTATTGAATATCAGAAAAAAAACTAATTTGGAACCAGGTAGTCATACAGCTACATATGCTCGAAGATGCAATTCTGATAAAAAAAAATTATGCTAGCATCAAGAGAAACAAATTTGCGCAGAGGAAAAATCAGAAGGTGTAACATAAACGTTGGAATTTACGAATCAAGGGCATCATCAGTATTATTAAAAAACTTTCGAATCAATATCAATAAATTAAATTCATGCTTTATTTTGATTTAGAAACATCTGGATTGTGGACACTTCACAAATCGCCGCCAAAAGTGAAAATATAGAATTTAATATATATGTTACCCCTAGGAAGCGGATCAATCCTGTGGCGACAAAAATAACGGGATTGACTACAATTTCTGGTCAATTTTATTTGAATGATGTACAAGTCGATTCACTGAATTTTGTAGATTGTTTGGTAGCATTCAAATAATTTTTAAATTTATCTACCACTCCAAATTTACTAGTTGTGCATTATGTGAGATTCGATGTGCCTAGATCACTAAGAGCAACCATTAATAATAATTTGATAGAACATTTTACCATGATAGCAGGATTCGTGGACAGCCTAATTATTTTTAGAAAAACGTTCCCAGATCGAAAAGGGCCGGGAATTTAGTGTAATACTTGAAAATGAATAATATTACATTCATTGTTGTTTATATTTTTTTAGATTTATACATTATATTTCATTAGCCTGTTATAAATCTGAATCATTTTTGTTTATGTTCAAACATATTCGAATTATGTTGTACAAATGTATAAATAAAATAAAAACTTTTTAACAGAAATTAAACCTACGAAAAATCAACTGAAAAGCAAAAAATAAAATAAACCTCTTTAGTCTAAATGATAATTGAGCTCCTAAACTAATGTAAGTAACTGATTTTGAGGCGGCGCCAAACAAACAATTATCTAAGATCATTATCTATGAAAGAAGTCATCAAAACGCAGCCGTACATCTCGCTGCCATCATTTTACGCTTCACCTAATTCAATTGCTAGTTTGTTTGGCGCCGACTCAAAATCAGTTACTTACATTAGTTTAGGAGCTCAATTATCATTTAGACTAAGAAGGTTTATTTTATTTTTTGCTTTTCAGTTGATTTTTTCGTCGGTTTGATTTTTTGTTAAAAAGTTTTTATTTTCTACTTTTTAGTTCCGTATTTCGTCGGTTTAATTTTTTGTTAAAATGTTTTTATTTTTCAATTTTTTGTGGCTAAAATCTGCCAATTACTACCTACTTGTTTTTTGATTACTTCCAAAATACTTACTTACCCACCTTACTTCAACTATTACCAGTTAAATAATATGATTATCTACGTTTACTATTTTTGTAAAAATTTTATAGTTTATTTCATTACTTTGTATATCATTCCATCCTCTCATAAAATATACTGATTTTGACGGAACAAGAATAGTGTCAGTAGCGATCTGTCATTGTCAACTACGTATGTGTGTGCTAATGTTCACTAGTGAAAAATCAATTATCCCCTATTTTTCTACCCGTAAGGGTGGCTAATACCTTTCGAAATCCAAATATAAGGTATACCCTATCTATTAAAAGAAGAATCATCCAAATCGAAGAACCCAATACAAAGTTATGCCTGATAGAATCGGTTAACGGGCCAGAATTCAGAGGTGAGTGATCAATATCCTTCATTTCGCTACCCTTAGGGGTGGAATTCATCTTTTAAATTCAAATGGGACCAAAGTCGAAGTACACCCTACTCACTGAAGAAAGAATTATCGGACGTCTCAGTAAAAAGTTATGCGTGATCATACATAAAAAAATATGATGGAAAAACATAAAATATACGGGTCGAATAGAGAACTCCTCCTTTTTGGTTTCGTCGGTTAATAAAGTTTATGACTATTGTTTGCCGTTGCTCGCTAAAACTACATTTTATTTTATATCTATTCCTATTGTAATACGTTTAAAATGCATCAGTACATATTAACGCAATCATTCACAATTATGATTCGCTCGGGCTTATTTGTATCAGCTTGAGGCATTGCCACGATTCTCAGCCTTCCCTCTCTTGCACTTCTCATACGTAATAATTTTATGGCAATAAATAAATAACTGTATGGCTACGCGTGTTTAATTTTTTCTTTAAAATGTTATACTTACCTTTTAATAATATACTAGTTTTTCAAAAAGATCTGAATGAAGGGTTTTTAGTTAAGCCTTAAAATGTGGTGTCCGCGGTAGCCCACTAGAGTGATTACGTGTTGAACATTGCATTTTTGAAGCCTTATATCTCGCTTTCGGTGTGGTGAATCATTTCAAAAATTTAATATGATGCAGGTAATAATGTTAACTGAAAGTAGAATGAATATAAACGCAATCTGATGGGAAGTGGATTTCACGAAAACTACCCTAAGGGCAGTCCTCTACTCATACACCTGTGATATCCTAAATTAGAGCATGACAGATAGTCACCATTGCTGACGACACTGAGAGTGGGTGAAAATGAAGAAAAAGTGACAATGAAGCTGAAATGCTGTCTCTACGAATAATATATCTGAAAGGTAAGTATTTGAAGAGGGAAACATTCTCAATTGAATGTTGAATAGAAAGATTTTTCTGAAAATTGAAAAATAATCGATAACTACTTTCCTATGCTGGACATTGAGCTACATCTGATAGAAATTGTGAAAGAACCAAAGAAAAATCAGAAACTGAAAATTTGCATTTTCATTCATATAAGTATTTGATTTTCTATTCCAGTCTCGAGTAAGAACTCATATAGCCATTCAGCAGTACAGAAATGCTTCTTCCAAAATTTTGACTCAACCATTCAACAAAATTTTCATATTGAACCTGTCAAAAAAATTAAATACCTAGGTGTTTTCTTGGACCCCCACCTGAGATGGGATCAACATATAATATACCTCACAAAAAAGTTACGCTGTATTCTGTATAGCTTAAACAGATAAAAACATATCTCGATTTGAAGCAAAAAAAAATTGTTTATCAAAGCTTAGTAGAGTCTCCTTGAATTATGGGATTATAGGATGGGGAGGGGTTTCGAGAACCTACTTGAATATGCTTGAAATTTCGCAAAAAAAGTTTCTAAGAATGATACTGAATAAAGATTATAGATACCCTAGCGACTCTCTATGTGCTGAAACAGAAATGTTAGATATAAGACAGCTTTATTCCATTCAAGTACTCATCGTGCAACACCTGGATAAAACCCAGCTGAATGTACTGACACACTCGTATCTACCAGACAAAAACATAAATATGTCACCCCATTTATGAAAAAAGCAATAGGCCAAAAAAGCTATCATTATATTGCTACAAAGCTATACAACTTCCTACCCTGACTCTCTGAAAACTGAAACTTGTGCCTGCCTGCTATTCAAAAAACAGTTAAAAAAATTCGTAAGGGAGATTGAAAGAAAGGAAATTCATAAAATGATTGAATGAATGAATTTTTTGAATATAAAGAAGGAAATATGATACAAAAACAAACAATTATCATGTAATGAAAATCAATATGTACCAAAAATCGAAATAACAAAACTGAAAAATCTATATTTTATTATTATTCTACATTTATTTACATCTATTCATCATCGCTCATATACATTGGTACAGTACGAAAGTGTGACCTTTGCTCTAGTTGAAATCGTTAAAAAGTCGAGATATACTACAAATAAATTTTTAGAAATTGTATCAAAAGTACAGTTATCATTCTCCAAACACATGTTCAAGAAGTGGCACATATTGGACAACAAAAAGTGAGTGAATCATTATAATTCATTTAGATCAACTGTGAATTCTAGACTAAATGTCGAGTTAAAATTCTTATCTATATCCTGCTTACTTTACATGGGAAAAAACAGATAAGCGGATTGAATATAGTACAGGCGCACAGGTCAAAATAAAATGAATAACAATGAACAAGAGCCCAGTATCCAGCAGCTGTTTGATGAAATAATAAAAAGTAAAAACGAGCTGAAAAATTCTATTGAGGCCAGCGAGACTCGTGTTCTATGGAAAATTGAATCTTTACACGAAAAAGTGAAAATCTTAGAGAGAGAAAACGGCGAGCTCAAAAATAAACTTGAAGTATTGGAAAAAGAAGGCAAGAAGAAGAACTTGATAATTTTCGGAATTGAAAGAAACTCACCAGGAGTGACAGTGGGTCTTATATGCGATCATTTAAAACAACTATTGAATATTCAACTAAATGAGTCAGATATCAGCAATTTATATACTCTTGGTAGACTCAAAAACAGTCCTATCAAATTAGAGTTGATATCTGAGCTAAAAAAACAAGAAATTCTAAAAAATTGCCAAAAATTAAAAGGATCGAAAGTCTCTATCTCCCAAGATCTGACAGAGATCCAAAGGAAAGAGAAGAAAATTCTAAGAACTCATCTCCTTCAAGCTAGAGCAAATACTAAGGATGAGTGCTACATAAAAGGCAATAAACTCTACGTGAATCATACTGCATACACTGTTGAGGAGTTGCAGTACGAAAATAATTCATCCCCAAAAACAACAGTGCTCCTCCAACGCCAACTGTACAGAACCCTACTGACCCAATAATAAAACACATTCTACAGTTATCTGAAAATCCCAAAGAAGAAAAAAGCAATTGGAATTACAGAAGAACGAGAAAATTTCACCACAATTGAAGCACATCAAATAACTCCAAAAACAGGCACGATCAGGAAGTTGACTAAACCAATCCAAGAGCCCTTGCCTGGAGCTGGGAAAAGTAGACTCAGATCTCATAGATAATCTGAAAGAAGAAACAAAATTACTGGGAGCTAATTTTAGAACTTTTACAAATTTAAAACTTTCTATACTAAAATTCTACAATGCTACAAATTCAAAATTCAACTTTTATATCATGCTATAATTTCAAAACAGTTTAAATAATAATAAAGTAAGCAAATACAACTATCAACTATGAATAATTACTTAAGAGACTTTCAACCAAACATAATCAAATCAAAATTGGTCGATAATTTAGTCCAGCTGAATACTGAACTCACAAATAATACAGTCAATTTAAAGATTTTTCAGATGAATATACGAGGATTACAAAAAAATATAGAAGAACTCAAAATAAATCTGATCAGCTATCAACCAAATTTGATATCATCTAAATAATAAATATAAATATAAAGTTAAAAAAAAAAAGATATTACTTTATTCCACTTGGAAGATTATAATATAATATATAATGAGGGTAGAATAAACCAAAACGATGGTACTGTTATATATTTGAACCAAAGTATTCCATACAATAACAAAATTATCATAATCTCACAAATCAGGGCGATAGAAATAACTTTCATGTTCGAAAAGATTAACATTAAATTGATTGCTATATATCGACCTCCATCTACAAACGTCGATACTTTCATAGACGGTTTGGCACTGTATTTAGAAAATTCACAAAATATTGATACTCATATAATCACAGGAGATATTAATATTAATACTGAGGAAACTGAAAACAACTCAGTTAATAATTACCTGAGTATTATGAGCATGAATGGATTTCAATCTCATATTAATGACTATACCAGAACTACTTCCTACTCTAAATCCTGTATAGACCACTTCTTTGTCAGAGACTCACAATCATGCTTCAAATATAAATCGATTATTGGTGACCTCCATATCACAGACCACAGTTCCATTATACTCCAAATAATAAATCATGAAAAGAAAAAATTAACCACAAAGAAAGTAGGTACAAATATTTTCTAGATCACAAAAACTCATAAATAATGTGCAAATAGAAAATTGGT
Organism: Gonioctena quinquepunctata; assembly: GCA_018342105.1. Lineage (NCBI taxonomy): Eukaryota > Metazoa > Arthropoda > Insecta > Coleoptera > Chrysomelidae > Gonioctena > Gonioctena quinquepunctata. The sequence continues at coordinate 300,862 of JAFIRS010001109.1, forward strand.
CAACAGTCTATTTATCAGAAAACCTCGATGAAGCAACTGATATTTTCATAGAACTTATCAAAAAATAACAGAACAAAGCACAAATAAAGTAAAAATCAAGAAAACAGAAATCAAAAGAAATCCTTGGATGACGAATCATCTTTTAAACAAAAGTACAGAAAAAAATTATTTATATAAAATATGGAAAAATAACCAATCAGAATATAACAAAGAAAGATTCAGAAAATCAAAAATGATCTAGACCGTTCAATCCAAGATGCAAAGAAAAACTTTTATCGAAAAGAAATAGAAAATAATAGCAATAACGCAAGTGGTTTATGGAAAGTTGTAGGGAAAGTAACGAGTAAAGCGAAAAATAATAATAGAAGAAATAATCTGCACTGAAGATGGCGAAATAAGCAAAGATAAAAAGTTATTTCAAATTGTTTTGTTGATTATTTTTCAAATGTCGGCGAAAAGTTGGCACAAAAATTATCCAGAAGAAACAAAATCATTCTTTCCTAAAACCAACAGATGTAACTCCTTTTTCTTGGAAGAAGTAACAAAATCAGAAATAATAGAAACAATAGAAAACTAAAAACAAAAAGTCTCCAGGCATTGATGGTATTAAATCCGAAACTTTAAAACTGATTGCACAATATATTGCAGAACCCCTTCTTTATATAATAAACCGGACATTCCGATCTGAAACTGCCCTGACGCTTTCAAAACCGCCATAATAACACCTGTCTTCAAAAAGGAAACAACCTTGAAGTTGAAAACTTTCGACCAATATCTCTGATATCCAATATTGCGAAAATCTTTGAAAAAAAACTTAAAATACGAATCGATAAATATCTCAGTAGATACAACATATTATCAGAAAGGCAATTCGGTTTCAGAGAAAGCAAATCAACACAAGACCCAATAAATTATCTGACATCAAAAATAAGTGAATATATTGATAAGAAGTCTCCAGTCCTATGCATTTTGTTGACCTTGCGAAAGCATTCGATACTGTCAGCCACTCCCAACTACTAGAGATATTAGAAGGACTTGGATTTAGGGAGCATCACATGATTTACTAAATAGTTATCTCAGTAATAGAAATCAGTATGTGAAAATAGGTGATGAAATCAGTGAAAAGAGAACAGTCAAGTATGGTGTTCCTCAAGGTACTGTCCTGGGTCCGATTCTTTTAATATATATTTGAACGATCTCTATAAACTACAGATAGAAGGAGACATATTTAGCTTTGCAGACGACACCGCAATCATATACAAAGCTGACTCCTGGGAAGCACTCAAAACCTCACAGAAATTGATTTCAAAATTATTATGGAATGGTTTGACAGCCGTCTGCTTTCCATTAATGTTGATAAAACTATTTACGTTCCGTTCACCTCATACGCAAAGTACTTACCCACATATTACAACCTGAACATTTATACTAGAAATGGCAATTTTAATATAAAATCAGCTACAAGTGTAAAATATCTGGGTATTTATGTTGACAGTAATTTAAAATGGGACATCCATGTCAATTATGTCGTGAAAAAAGCCAGATATGTACTGTATAAGATGAGATATTTTTGTAAAATATTCGATATTAAATACTTACGGATACTATACTATGCACTCTTTGAAACCCACCTCAATTATGGGATAATTGCATGGGGAGCTACAACAAAAAATCATATTTCGCAGCTAGAAATTATTCAACGAATGGCAATCAGAAGTATGTATAAAACCATATACCTACCCCACAGAGGACCTACATAGGATACCAAAATTATGGACATAAGGCAACCTCTATTTCTTCCAAACAGTAACTAGACAACACCTTAATAAACACGAATTGATACCAATTAACCACACTCACGCTACTCGACACAGAAATAACTCAGTATGTGTACCAAAACCTGAAAAAATACCTTACGACGGTCATATGTTTACTTGGACCAAAACTATATAACTCTATACCACCAGAATTGAAAGGAATTAACTCTACTTCACTCTTTAAAAGACACTTGGGGAAATTTGGGATGACACAAACAGACAGACTGAAAATCCATCAACTCTTGACCTGACTTTAAGGTTAACTTTCTGAAAAGAAATTGTCAATTCTCTGTATTATTATTGCTATTAATTATAATTTTCTGAATCAGTGATAAAATTGTATAGTATATATGTTTGTATTTCATATTGTATTATTTTAATATTATGTGTATATTTATATGTATATAATTTTTATGTAAATATTTGCTAATTAATGTATTCTCTGTATTATTATTGCTATTATCATCATTTATTTCAAAATAAGTAATCCCATGTCAAATTTTTTCTCTTAAATATTTCTGTACTATTCCATAAACACAGTTATTATTATAATTCCACCATGTACCCACCCCTATACCCATGCTCGAGGGCAACCTTTTATGGGTTAACTATATTTATTCTTTTACACCCATATACTATTATGAACAAATGTATATCACTACCGAAGGGAAATAAATATTATTATTATTATTATTATTATTATTATTATTAACATTAAAATTACTTTTGCATTATTATTATCATTACTAACATTATTATAATCAATTATAACATTTCATAACTCGTTCTTTGTACATTGATAATATTTATATTGTATAAAGTGTTTTATACTACTTGATATAATACTTGTTATATGTTCTACCAAAAAATTCACCCACACACAGGGCTTGCCCTCAGTGGGATAACAATTTATTCATCCATACTTCTCTGTACTCTATTTATTGTATTGTCATGTTTATGTTCAATGTTATAATTGTATCATCTGACTTTATCTGTAAATCGAAATGATGAATACATATTATTATTATTATAGATAAATGAGGAAAATAAAAATTAGGATGACCGATTGAATTAGGAAACACATTTTCTAGGAGCACTTTCACTTTGTAATAATGGAAAAATGTAAGAAAAAACTTTCGGAGTTACACTTTTAAATCAGGGTTTGTTTGGCATTTATAACCTGTCATGGGGTATGATAGATTGATTTGTTTGAAAACATGAGTGGGGTATTAATAAAATCAGATGTGGATTCATCTGCGACTGAAAGATAAATTATCTTCCATCGAATAACCAAGGAGCATTTCAATGTTCCATGTCATGAATCTGATCAGAAAGTTCAAACCTTTCATGCTAGTTTATTGTTTGTGTCAGTGCAAAAGCAGCGTATAGTGCTAGTGTACACGTTGAGATTCGAGTAATGAAGATATTAGAATCTAAGGGATACTTAGTGATTAGTTTTCACAATAAAATACACACTGATCAATTCTGAATCATATTGTAATTTCCCATATTTTAGCTCATTTTCGCAGTCAATACTCCATTGTTGCGATACTTTCAAATTTTCAAGCCATGTTGTTCACCCGGTACGATTTCTGTGTTTTGTTGCTCATTTGTCACCGACATATCTGCTCAGATTTGCATCCATTCACACTTTCATGTTTCGCGGCGTATGTTTATCTGACATTGTCACTTGTGGGTGTAGAACATATGAACGTTACTTTTGTTGTGGAATTACTTCGACTATATACAATGCGTGACGTCACTGAGGTCATATTTAGCATTTCAGTGACGCCCCCATGCGGTCCAACTTCATTATGAATAATTACCTATTGATTTTTACGCCCACAATAGTGAAGTATATAGAAGTTGATTCATTGGTTGATTATTTGTTGGATTGAATCGATTCCGATGTTCATTAAGGAGTAGACAGTCAAAAATAGTTATTTTCCTACGACCACATAGGAAAGTAACACATATCGCACTCTCTACTCCCATGGAAAGTGACCGTTATTCTCACGCGTGCGGAAAGTACTTTCCGCACATGACTGCTTAAATCTCAATATTCTATGAGTCTGCATGACGATCAAACCATCATTTATGGCCTGTTTCAAGTTCTCAAAGTGGACTCTGTACCTCCGTTCGTCATTCAAAGTTGGAATCAATTTTTTTATTTTACTTTTGCCATTGGAAGGAACGATGCTCTCCACCAGAAACGGAAGATCTGAATGTTTATCATGTATATCAACCTCAAGAACATATCCATATGAATTATTGTCTGCCACATCCATTGTGTCCAAGTTAGTGATTTCTTCACGAGTTAACCGTGTAAATTCACCGGTAGGTAGAGGTTGTGACATGCTCTGACCATACAGATTTGTTGCATCCAAATATGAAATAAATGATGACGGTTCATTGGGATCGAAATACGAAGAACGCACTTCAAGAAATGCAGAGAAACTCTAGTTCAGTCCTTGGAAGTGGAAAAAACCTCAATTATCTCAAGGCCAAAAATAAGAGCGATATCAATTGATGAACTACCTCAGGAAGAGATAGCTCAGTACAAATACCCAGCAGAAAACTGGATGAACTGGAACCCAATAATAATAGCGCCAACAATCAGGCGGGAGGAAACTCCCATGGAGATTGCAGGGTGAAAGTACCACCTTGGAGGACACCCTCACGTTCCTACACACCTAAGAGGACAGGATTGCTAGGAGGATCAAGATAAAACTGCCAGGTTGAGGTTACCATCACGTTTGTATTCACTTTGGAGGACACCCCCACTTTCCTACTATCTGCGAGGACAGGATCGCTAGGGAGTCAAGAGAAAACGTATTAGATACGTGCGTCGTCACCTTGGAGCGAACCCGCACGTTCCCACTCACCCACGAGGACCAGATCATCTATTGACTTTTCGAATAGATACCAAGAAACTTAATTGGTTGATACATCGGGTAGCATGCATGCTAGTGAAAGCGAAGCATTCAGGGTCATCTGAGTCAGCAGAGTCAGAAGAATTATTCATAATTCCCCCATCAGGGAAAACACCAATCAGTACCATGATAATATTGAACATCGCCTAGAATGACCAAATAGTAATGCAAATATCCTGACTGATAGATAGCATCCGAGAGCATCCAAGCAAAGTCAGAGAACAAGGTCCCGCGGAGGAGTTGCTGGCATCAGACAAACGAAACTGTTTCCTGAAGGAGAATGGACTACCGCACACATGAGACCAGACCCAGAAACCGATCCACACATTTGGGACTTTCTACATTGGAAAGAGTTCGGGAATGGCAGACCCTCCTGGAGAGATATTTTGGACAGAGATCCCATCTTCAATGCAATGTAGACACAATGAGATTCCCTGTTCATGGAAAATGGACCACTCAAACGGGTATGGGAGTCAGCTGATGGGAGGTCCTCAATTTCTCAATTGGTTTTGCCCAGGAAGAGGATAAGTCTTGAAGGAAATTCATAAAGGAAAATCGGGAGAGCATCTAGGAGTCAATAAGACATTGGACTGAATGAGGCAGAGGTTGTAGTGGGTTCAAGGTCGAGACGATGTAGAAAGCTGATGCAGAAGATGTCCAGAGTTCGGAGCTACTGAAGATTGATGTAGCTGAACAATTTCCTGTGACCCATTATGGTAATAAATACATCCTTTTTGCCACAGACTATTTCAACAAATGGGTGGAAGCCTCTGTCATACCGTACCAGGAAGCATCCATAATAACAAAGTCATGTGTTGGACAACATGTTCTCATGATTTGGAGTACCGATGGAGCTACACTCCGACCAATGAAGTTATTTTTAGTCGAAGTTATTCGAGAAAGTTTGTGAGCTGGTGGGTATCAACTGGACCAGAACCACAGCGCTTCACCCCCAGTCGGATGACATGGTTAAAAGATTCAACCAAACAAGGTACTGAAAAATTATCGGGAGATATCTACTACCAATATTTCTGTTGGCATACAGAGCAGCCGTCCACGATTCAACCAAACTTACCCCGGCTACCATTAGCTTCGGAAGAAAACTTCCATTGGCTTGTGACCTGGTGTTCTGATCACTAGGTAATCAAGACGTGGAAGTAAACGACTATGCAGATAAACTGAGGGACAGCCTGCTGAAAATCCATGAAGCAGCTCGGAAGAGGTTGATACTGGCCAGTGATAGAATGGAAGCTCGTTATGATTTGGAAGCTAATTCAGGAGGATTCGAAGTGGCCACGGATGGCTGTACAACTCACGTCGAAAGAAAGGTGTACCCCCAAATTAACGTCGCTTTGGGGGAGACCGTAAGGGGGAGAAGCAAAGTGTCGACGACGTGGTTTATAGCATCCAACGCAGCCGTAGGACTACGATGAAGATTGTTCACCTCGAAAGAGTGAAGTCCTATCATGGTGAACCAATGATTTTTGATCGGGACGGTTTCAAACATATTGTATTATTGTCCTTCATATTCCGTCTAGCACATCATCAGATACCTAAGATTCATTATTTGAGATATTGAGCTCCCTCGATTTTATCCATAACAGAAATACCATGATCATTGGAGATTTCAACATAAGCGCATACGCCGATCACCTCGTAAATGGTCATATAAATGCACATATCACGTCTCTTTGAAATTTTTGCAACTTAATTGGCTTGGACCAACACAACACAATAAAAAATGCGAGCGACCGGATCCTTGACCCAATTTTTTCCAATTTCAAATGCACGGTGAACCCCGCACCTGATATTTTTGTAAACGAAGATACGCACCACCCCTCTCTGCTCATTCTTTTTGATACGTACAAAGGAAAATGTGATAGAGTTAATTCAAATGATTTATACTATAACTATAAAAGTGCCGACTCCATTAAACTTTACCAAAACATAGCAAACGCAGATTGGAGCTTTCTCAATGATATTTCTGATGTTGATTCAGAATTCGAGCAATTATATGCAAAAATTCATTCTATCATTGAAACACATGTCCCACAAGGAAAAGTGAACCGTAGGTCATACCCCCCTTGGCATAATAAAATGTATCAGGCTCATGGAAACATTTCAAAAATACCAATGACCCACTCTCGTACGAGAAATTCTCATCTCTCAGGAGGCGCTTGAAACATGACCTTGAAAATAGTCACAAAGAATAATGGCATGGAACTGAAATACATAAAAAACAAAAGGATGTGCTATTCACTACCTAACGTGTTTAACTATGAGAGTGAACAATTTGATGATCCCGGAAGCATTTCAAACGCGTTCGCCGATTTCTTTCATGATTCATATTCTCCTGTAAATGCTAACAATTTCTCTCCACCACATGATCTAGGCTATGACTGCTTCGGAATTAATAATCTTTCATAGAAGAAATTGCCTTTGCCCTAAGAAAACTCAAACCAAAAAACACAATGGACCTGACAAAATCCCTGCATTCCTCCTACATGACTGCACTACAGTTCTCGCAGAACCACTAATGGTGCTTTTTAACCTCTCACTGTCCAATAAGACTTTCCCATTACTATTAAAACAATCAAAACTTGTTCAATACATAAAAAAGGGGATAAATGTGACATGTTTAATTACAGGCCAATAACAATAATGAATAATATCTCAAAAGCTTTCGAAATAGCTATCTACCAGCCCGTTTTCTGTCATGTAAATAACCAAATCATAGAATCCCAACATGGTTTCATGAGAGCGAGATCTACCACAACAAACCTATTCTGCCACAATATGTATGTACTGCATTTGATGAGGAAGCTCAGGTAGAGGTGATCTACACGGATCTAAGGCATTCGACACACTTGATCACGTACTCTTGCTCAATAAATTACACAACCTTCGAATCTCACTTGACCTGCTTGATTTTTTAAATTCCCATCTAACAGAACGATCACAGTTCATTGACTGCAATGGACATAAGTCCGTGGGGTTCTCACCTACTTCCGGAGTCCCCCAGGGGACCTCTATTTTTCAACATATTCATCAATGATATAATATCTAATATTAACCATGACTGCCCAATATACGCTGATGATCTGAAGATATCAGCTCTAATTTCGGAAAATAATGACTGCCTTTCCCTTCAGAAGACCTCACAAAAATTCACGACTGGTGCTCATCTAACGGCCTTCTACTGAATGCTGATGAATGCAATGTGGTATCATTTTCCCTGAAACGCGCCATTTTGTATTCTGACTACATCATTGGCAATACCAAATTGCCGAGAACGTCTAATATACGCGACGTGAGCAAAACTGTCTTTTATAGATCATGTCCAATGAATCACAAACAAATCATTCAAAGCCGTTGGTTGTTATCATTCGTTTAAACATATAAACTTTTCCTATGTCAGGTCTAAGCTGGAATATGCATCTGTGGTTTGCCCCGCATCACTGTACCTACATGGAAACTTTGGAGCGAGTGCAAAGGCGTTTTCTAAAATGTTCTCCTTTCAAAGAAGATGGGGTGCATCCCGACATTGGATATCCCCATACCGAGCTCACTCGGAGGTTTAATATCAGCACACTTGAAAATCGCAGGCTGATTGCGAAACAATTATACCTATGGAAAACAATCCATGGGTACATTGATTGTATATACATTCTCTATATGATTGAATTTCACGTACCTAGAATCACAAGCAGACAAAATATCATATTCCACCTACCCACTCCCCGCTTAAATATAATGAAATTCTCACCACTACATACCATGTGCGAGACACATAACGTACACGTATCGCATCGAATAGACATATTCTCCTGCAATGTGGCATCCATAAAAAAGCTGACCTTTTCATAACACAACATTTTCCTTTTTTCTTACCTCATACATACTTATATCTGCCTTAGTTATTAGAACATTATTACCTATGTACATATGATTGTTACCCCTACTCTGTAACTGCATGTAATCTGTTGAGTAGTGTAATAAAAAAAAAGAGGGGGGTGTGTTACAAAATTAAATACGCCCTGCGTTGTTTACATAAGTGAGATCGTTGACCTCATTGTTCAAACACCCGTCTGATAATTCCGATGACGTCATGGTCCCGATGTTTCGAGAGCTGCTCGAATGTTCGAGAAGGCAAGAAGGAGGATATAAAAGTCGTGTGAATCACGGAAACGGCAGTTTTTTAATAATGTTGTGTATGAAGTTGAATAAAAGGATATTAAATTTAATCGTATTTGTTATTGTCATGCACCAGTTTCGTAACATTACAGACAAACAGACAGACGAGAAGTGAGTTGATATTGCATTGTCATCCAGTTCTGAGATGTGTTCGAAGTCACAAGTTCATCAGTAATCTTTACTATTATTATTACATAAAAACAAACAGATAGATAGACAAGAAATCGAGTTAATTGCCTCTTCAAGTTTCTAGCTCATCGGGAAGTTAGTTTACAACAAACAAACAGACAGACAAGAAATCAGGTTGATATTGCGTTGTCATCTAGTCTCTAGCTCAACGGGAAGTTAGACGAAGAGAAGAAGAGAGAGCGAGCTAATATGAACGTGGTAAAAAGATGACCTCATGAGTATTTTCCGTCATTGTTCTGTTGGACTTGTCAACCATTTACGCTCGTATATAGTTAGGCATATAAGCGGAATAAAATAACGTTTCCCCCATTTCTGATATGTGCTGGGATTGCGAAATGGGATAAAAACTAATTCATCCAATTACGCTGTGATCAAATGTTCATAACATGATAAAAAGTGGGTATTCAGATGAGTAAGCATGGTCAAGATGCCGTATTGAATTACGAAGGCCGGTTTCTCTTCCTCTACGCGGTGTCGACTCTTCGCGAGCTTTGACCCGCGTCATTTACATAACCATTGTATCAACACTGTGGATACTTGCTGAACAAATGAATAATACAGAGATACGAGAATAGATATACCAATTTGGTCGATGGGTCAGTTTTGGCGGAGGCGGATTCCAAATCACAATAGAACAAATCGCTTGGATTTGCATTGAAAGAGAGATCGGTATGATTGGTTTGTTTCGAGAATGGTTACGGTATAAGACGAAAGGAAGGATCGAATATATCGAGATATCCCTATATAACGCAGAACACTACATAATAGTTATTTGTGCAACCAGTTGGAAAAAGCACTATTTCTCGTAACGAGTGGATTTCTGCGGAACGAGCGAAGCGAGTTACGAAAAATAGTTACGAAAAATAGTGTATCCCATCGTGTTTCACCCAATATTTTTCTTCTAATTTTGACCATGATGTGATCCTTTTGAATTCAAGAAATTTAAGAAACATAATACTCTCAATTAATTTCGACGAAGCACCCCACGCTTTTTGGCATAATCGTTGAATATTAAAATTATATTTTACTTTATAGGGCGTTAAAAGCGTGTTCTTTATTTTTTTTAATATAATTAATTTTTTACTTTTTGGTCTTATAATTAAATTTTTTACTTTTTGGTCTTATAATAGGTGTGAAAATTGTTCAAATTGTGTTATTAATATTTATGATTAGTTTTTACCAAACATATTATGTATTGAATTTGAACAAAATTAAATTTTTATAATATGTACAAAGATAATAAAAATAAAGATGACTTCAAGTAATTTGCCTTAAAATTATAACAAATTTTATTCCTGTATTTTTGCAACCAATGGTAAAATTTAATTTCATCACCAGTTGCAAAAAAATTTACTTTTCGCAACTGGTGATGAATAGTAAGACATTTGATAACGTAACGTCAACGAGTTTTAAAAAGTGCCACTTTAAATGTCAAAATTAGAAAAAAAATACTAGTTATAAAATATGCAAGGTATATGTCAATGAGCATAGACAATATTTTTTTGTACAACTGCCATTGGAAATTACGTTTAAGTTTATACGTAGTGAATTAAAAACTGATTTTTTATTTATTTATTTATAAATTTAAGGCCACCCATAGTAATAATAATAGTATTCTTTATTTCATTAAAACATTTTATACAGATATCACATTATTTACAGAAATAGTGTCTGATATGAAAATGAAAAATTGACAAGCACATTGTTCACATTGAGTAAAATTCGTTCAGAGAATAGAGCGACTTCCCTACTAATAATGACTTCAGTTCGATTATGAACTTTTGAAATGACCTTATGTCCTTTATATGTAAGGGTAGATCATTAAAAACTTTACACCCGTTATAGAAAAGGTTCTTCTGGTATAATCTTGTAACATGTTTGCTTGGAAGTAATACATTTTTATGTCGCGTATCATATGATGGTTTTGACGAGTTATGTCGAAGGCAGATTTATTCTTGAAAACAAAACAGGCTATCTCTAAAATATATACTGATGTGTGTGTCAAGATGTTTAACTCTTTAAAATGTTCCCTACAGCTATCATCGTAACTTAAATTGGCCAAGGTACGTATAGCCTTTTTTTTAAGGATAAAAACACTTGCAACTTTCAGAGCATATACCGTCCTAGCCAATGTGATTCAAAGATATTCAATATGCTTCGACCAATTGAGATTGCAATCGATGGTGAGCCCTGGCATTCTACTGTGTATTTGATACTCGAAGGTCTTGTTTGTATTTGAAGAAATTTTTTTATCACTAATTATTGACTTATTGAATAAAGTGCACACAGTTTTGTCTTCGTTCTGTTGAAGTTGTTCTTCTAAATTGTTGGAATGAACTAAGCACTCAGTTTTTATTATATCAAGAGATTATTTATATGACCCTATATATATTAGTTCAGATTGTGTAGTTGATGACAAGTGTCTTTAATGTATAAATAAATATATATTCAAAAGTCAATATATAGATCCGTTATTTTTCAATTATTCACGATTATTTAACAAGTAAATACAACATTCAAGGCACCAAGTTGTTGGTATAAGCGATTTGATAACTTCCTGTCAAACCTAGGGTTCACAGTCAGTGAAGCTGATCCATGTTTGTATACTCGGGAAAGAAATGGTAAAAGGCTCATTATAGTTCTCTATGTCGATGATGATTGAATCGGAATTCAGAATCACTTGGAAGTCTGCTGTGTATTATTTAGGACTGGAAATTGATCAGAGGGAGGATGGAAGCATAAAAATCAGTCAAAATACACATGCAAGGAAGATTCTCGAAAGATTTAATTTTTCTGACTGCAAACCGATTTCTACACCGATGTTGAAAGGAAGGGAAATTCTGGAAAACGGGAAAGAAAGTAAAAAAGTGTCTAACTTTCCTTATAGGCAGGCAGTCGGTGCTCTAATGTACCTGATGCTTGGTACAAGACCAGATCTAGCCTACAGTATAGGGTTCTTATCAAAATCGCTGGAAAACCCAACTGCAGAGGACGTTGCCAAAGTGAAAAGAGTTTTTCGATATATAGCTGGCACTCTTGACTTGGGAATAATCTATCGTCCCAATTTTAAAAGAGGCACTCTCGAATGCTATAGCGATGCAGATTTTGGTGGATGCACAAAAACGGGCCGATCAACTTCAGGAGTGGTTATGATTCATACAGGTGGTGCAATTTCATGGCTTAGCCAACGGCAAGCGATGGTAGCGACATCTACAACTGAGGCTGAGATTGTAGCAGCAAATGAAGCAACCAAAGAAATAATTTGGTTGAGCAGACTCTTTGAAGGAATTATCGGATTGAAACATGTTCCAATCCTACAGGTGGATAATTCTGCAGCAGTGAGGTTAGCTCAAAATCCCGAATTCAACCGCAGAACCAAACATATTTCAGTCAAATATTTCTTCATACGAGAAAAGATTTCAGAAGAAAAATTGGGTGTTCAACAAATACCCATAGAAGAACAGATCGCCGACATGATGACGAAGAATTCACTAAGACCACGTCTTCAAATATTATGCAATCAAATAGGATTGATGTGATTCTTAATTCATAGTCTTAGCTTCATTCAACAAGGGAAAGTGTTGAAGTTGTTCTTCTAAATTGTTGGAATGAACTAAGAACTCAGTTTTTATTATATCAGGAGTCATTATTTATATGACCCTATATATGTATTAGTTAAGATTGTGTAGTTGATGACAAGTGTCTTTAATGTCATTATATATATTCAAAAGTCAATATATAGATCCGTTATTTTTCAATTATTCACGATTATTTAACAAGTAAATATAACACGTTCAACCATAGCTTGTTTTTATTTATCCAGACCTCCTCTTCAGTATATATTTTTTTAGTTTGGTGAACACATTCATCATAGTTATCGTGTGTGATCAGCATATGATGCTATAGCATATCATCAGCATATGATGCTATAGAACAACACATGTTGTTGCTCCTGACGAAGAGGATTAGGTAATTTATGAAGACAATGAACAAAGTAGGACCCAATATGGATCCTTGCGGAACTCCGCTCGTAACGGCTGTGAGATCTGAGACCTTGCTCTCAATGCTGACTTTTTGAACACGATCAGTGAGATAAGAACTGAACCAGTCCTGTGCAACACCTCTAATTCTGTACCTTGATAGCAAACAGTGCTGGGTATGTTTTTTTAACAATAAAAATTATTACAATAGCATCCCAGATAACATATTTCATGTCAATTCTGGTCGGGATATCCCTGGATTTGAAATGGACATCCATAAGATATCCGTCGACGGATTTGAAATGGATATCCTTCAGAAGATATCATATGGATGGCCATAAGATATCCGGAGCAAATATGGATAAGTTTAAATTGCAAGATTGATTTTTATGTGCAATTCCTGAGTTTCTTTCTGCTCGTACATATGGATTAATTTTTTGGAAAATCTCATGTTTTCTACTTGATTTGAAATCATCGACGGATTTGAAATAGATATCCTTCAGAAGATATCCTAGGGATGGCCATGAGATATCCAAAGCAATCATAAATGAATTTGAACATCTCGTAGATACATAAATTGACCTTTTCAAAAATACGTTATCGCGGGGACCCTCTGCGACCACAGAACAGATATACATGTGTCTGCGACAGCCTGGCCATACTATACGCATAATTACTGGCGACGTCTGTCATTTTATTTTGTTGAGAAAGGTCATAGTCATAGCACTGAATCCAAACATAAAGATCGTCTATGGCGTTTTGCATTGGTGTTATTTTTGAGTCGTGTTCTTTTTTTATTTTCCTTCGTTATTGATACCCTGTTGGTCTGGACATAATAATAATAATAATAATAACGTTTATTCGCACAATAATTGACAAGATACATATACAAATTAGCAAATAAACAAAAGGAATCTGCAAAGCCTAATGGCTGTGTGCAGAATAAGTAATCACTTAGATAAAATGAAAATAAAATAGTTTTAATGATTTTATGTCTACTGCAATCAATATACAAACAATACAATACTAAACAATAATAATTGGAAAGTGAATAAAATGAATGAATAAATGATAGTGTAATCCCATAAAAGAAGCCTTGTGCATGGGAAACACTGTAACATTGATCCACACCGTGTAATCACATATCTGGAATTTGATATTTTTTTTGGGGGGGGGGGGGAAGTTATGAAGATGGAGTTTTTAGAACAAAAGTGGTATTTTGGCTATGTATAAATTGGTGTATGTCTTTTCTAGGAATGGATCCATTTTTTTATTTATTTTTGAACATGTTGAGCGAGTTTAATCTTTTGATTACATTTGGTAATTCGTTATATAATTTGGGACCAAGGTAAGTGAAACAACTCAAGCCTATAGCTTTTTCCGGGCGAGGTACAATCATCCTTCTATCGGTGTTATGTCTGGTGTTGTACATATGGTCAGTCATCAAATCATTGAGTTTATTCTATAGCTTTTATAGATTTCAATATTTTCCTGTTATAATGTTTCTTCATTACTTTAAATAGTTCGTTTTTTTTTTTTTCCCCTTGTGTTATCCATGGACTTCTTTTACATGTTTTCGAATTATATTTGATAGTGTTCGTACACTTTTCTTCCGCTCGTTTCAGTATATTAATGAACGATTTTCGATTTAACAAAATTGCTGGAGCGTTTGAGATTTGTTGTTACTTTCCTCTCTTCGTATGTGTCGATGATGAGTTGGAGCGAAGTTTGATTGAGGATGGGTTTTCGAAGTGGAGTTTTCCTTTCTTATTTTCTTTCGGAAATTTCTGATGGTCTAGTTTCTCGGTGCAGTTTAATTCCTCTAGTGAGTCGTATTCTCTGATGAGATTTTGTGTTGGAGTGGCTGGTTGACTGTTTCCTTTGATTATTTTGGTTGCTTCTGTTCCATTTCTTTCCAATTCATCTACTGAATATGCAATCCTATCGATTATTAGTTTACTGCCTTTTATGTAACAGTCTTTTCCATTTTGTTTTTCATAAGCCTGGTGGTGTCTTAGTGTTCTAAAATCTTCCCGTTGTTTAATGGTTAAGTCATCAGAAATAGTAATTTTGGTTCCTTTTAGTTTTGCAGCGTTTTTTAGGATCTGCTTCTTTTTTAGGTGAGAAATGAATTCCACTTTGACTGGGCAGTTTTTTGTTTTTCCAAGACAGTATGTGTTATTTATATCTCTTTCAGAAAGTTCAATTTCTAATAGCTTTTTAGTTCATCTGCAATCGTGTTTGCTTGTACTTCTTCGTTTGTTTTATTGAGTCCAAAAATAACGATATTGTTGAGTTTATTATCTCTTTCAAGGATCTCCAACTTGTTTTTCAGAGCACTGTTTTCTACTTCTAAGAGTTTGATTTTGCTATTTAGATTTTCAATTTTCATTTGTAGACGAGTCTCACTTGCAATTATTGTATTCTTGAGTTCGTCCTTGCTCTTCTGAATCTCATCTAGGATTTGTCTAACTGCAGCATCATTCATTATTTCGATTTGGTGTTCTCTTTGCAAAGTGTATGTCCAGCTTTATATCGTATTTCTTTCGGGTTTCCTTATCAGAGAGTGAGGACTTTTTTGTGCGGCTCACCTGTTCGAACATTACTGTGGATACTTTGTAAAACGTAAAGTGCTGAATAACCTTTTCATCTGGTGAATTATTTAAATATTACTGCATACGTAACAATGGTCTATAGACTCACTGGCAGAAGTTGGTTGATTTCTGATATTTTTAGTTAACACTTTTCACTTTTATCACCGAGAGCCACTTTTCACGTGTGTTTACTGCAAAGGTCTATTCACTATCCAATCCAATAATGGCTTTCATCAGTGGCAATTGATTGTTTCCAAAGGGAATTATATATTGACCGAATACAGGTATAAATATCAATTGAAAAGGACATAACCTATAAACATCCATTATTTCGAATGCATCTATGTGTTTGCTATTTGAGTTTCGATATTTTCAGAAATGCTGAAAAGCATGTCGTTACATTTGCCACAATACACGAGTTTTTCAAATGTCACAGTGCCCAGATTAAAAATGGTGTGAATGCTTACAACAGTGGACATGTGATGAAGATGATTCATCAGTAGATTCAAACATTTTTCTATTGATTGCACTGAAAAAATGAATCTTTCGGAAAAATATTTGGGAACTGGATCGAAATTCAAAGCTGCTGTACGTAAGTTGTATGTTTTTCTATCCCTTTTTCTAGAACTATTTTTTCAGGTACCTAAATTAATTCAAAAAAATATGACTTTGTGGAACGATGCCTTGTTCCATGCTCACTGATATATTTGCTCCAAATATAGCTGGTATGGAAAAAAAAATAAACTGGACAACTAAAACTGGCTGAATTATCACTAGGTGAAAAGCCCATTCAGCTGTTCAATTTATTTGATAATAATTTGTATTGCCTAATAACAGACTGCTAGTTCAGTGAGAATGCAAAATTTCCAAGAAAAGTTTATATCAAAAATGCTTATAAATGTATATATATATATATATATATATATCATAGTAAACCAATAAAGAAAGAGAAAAACTATGGTATATTTTATCAGTATTCGAATTCAGTATTTTTTTGTATATTTCAACATAAATTATACCAGTGAATATATACATATCATTTCAGAAGCGGCTGACCTCAGTGATTCGACAGAAAATAAGAAAGCTACTGAAGAAGCCATCTAAGTTCAGCTGAGAAGGAAACACCTGATGGACGAAGAAAATAGCATTCTATTTTTTCTTTAACATAATTTGAATATACATTTTATTTGTTGATAACCCCGAAGTTTATGAGAATTTTTTTTGATACCAGAGTTTATTAATACATTTTTTTTTGTTTAATACCATTATTTCATTTCCCTCCAGATCGCTATTACTATATTATATCTTCGATGAATATCCCCGAAGGATATCTTTAGAATATCTCTGAAGGAATCTTTCAGATAGCTTTTGAATATCCCTGAAGGATATTCCTGAAAGATATCTTTGAAGTATATCTTATGGATACCTTTGAAAGATATCTTATGGACATCTCTGGAGGATATCTTATGGATATCCTTGAGGGATATTCTATGGATGTAAAGGTTGTTCCGCTTTGGACATCCATCGGATGTCCATAAGATATCTTTTGGATATAATTGGATGTCCATAGTACATCCATGAAATTCATGAAGGATGTCCAATGGAAATCCATTGGATGTCCATGTGTTATCTGGGATATAGTTAAATGTTCTTAATAACTAACAGTGTATGATGGTTTGATGATATGGTTATGAAAATATATTCTTCTAATTGGTATTTCAGGAGGTAGGATGAGAAAGCCTGGCTGTACAAAATTCTAGATCATTGTTTGATTTTTTTAGAGTATTGAGAGTTTTGAAACATTCGTTGAGCAGTGGGGAACTTTACGGAGTTGTATATTCCTTAAAGTATGCTGCGAGCTGTTGAGATGGCAGAGTTGTAGGCAATATGGTGAGTCTGTTAGATTATCAAATAATTTATATATAAAACATACATAAAAAAATCTTCTCAATTCCAAATGTTCCAATTTGTAAAATTTCAAGTTGCTTTCGTAGGGGTTGTAGTGCCTATCTTTGTTGAATCTAAAGCTCACTGTGCTTATGATTTTTTTTTACATTCTCTAGTGTGTCAATAAAGCAGTTATAGAATGGATTCCAGACAATTGATGAGTATTCGATTATGGGTTCCACAATAGTATTGTACAGGAGAGTAATAGACTTCCAACAGTTGAAGTCCTTCGTGACCCTGAATATGAATCCTACGTTCCTAAGCGACTTTTGGGTTATATGGTCAATGTGTTGTTCAAAGGTTAATTTATAATCTGAAGTTATCCCAAGATCTTTCACATTTTCATTCAATGTGTCAAAATCACTTTGAACACTACCGTTGAGTGAAATGATGGTAGATCCTCTGAAATATAAATCTCTTCAATAGAAACATTCTAGTGAAATGTTATAATGATAATAATAATACTCAGAACACAGTTATACTATACTACTTATGAGAAATTATTTATAAACATCAACATGTATTTGGCAGTTTGAACAATTGGTAATAAAAATTCCCTGAGAAGTAACTGCAGAACGTTCATCATCGCTAACTAATTATTTGGCTATTGAAGTGGAATAGCCAAATAATATAGATGCAGAGATAGAACTAGTACTTGAACCAGGAAACATATTAACACCAAAAAACTAGGCACAGATATAAGGGGATTTTTAGGCATCGATTGAATTTCCTGGAATTTCAGTATGTTACACCTGAGGTATATTAGATTGATTCTACGCGACCACGATAGCAAATGCATTCGGTAATACAGGGTGTAATAGAAACTTCCTATTTCTTGTCATGCAATGAGTCAATTTAATATAATAACTTGTAATGCGATTATCAAGTTCATAATGCAAAATTGACATCTATGAGGGAATGCCTTCGTGCCACCATATTAAAAATTCCAATCCACCCCCATTTAGAAGTAGTTTGAACTATTTTTCCAATTACTCTGCTGACCGGGGATTAATTTAGATATTCCATTGAAACGTAGATTGCACAAACCATATTTTTTGTGTCACTACAAAAAAATCTCGATTACCGCGATCGTATACAATGTTGTCACCTTCTTGAAAAAGTAAAAAATCCGTTCTCGTTAACAGCCATAGCGTTGAATATCACGAATCATTGTTTCTAGCATCTGAAGCATGCGGGCCAGTAACATCAAGGGCAATAAAACAAGACCTTGATAAATAGTCGGCTATTTTGATTGCATCTAAATTTCGATTGTATTTTATAATAATTTAACGGGACATAATTCTATTGTTAATAAACTGATGAAAGCCCGAGAGCAAAGCTCGAGGGCTTTCATCTCTGATTATTAATGCCAAAATATTGTCGAGTCAAATTAATAAATAGAAGAGAAATTTTGCAGCAATAAAAATAGTAGCTTATTAATCAAGGTCGTGTTATATTTAATAAGATTATTTCTTGAATCCAATTCTTTATATCAGAGAGACATATTAACAAAATGAAACAATTTGAAATGATTTATTCAAAATATCAACAACAATCAACAAAATCCAAACAGAAACAGCACCAGCTTTATAAATTATCAATTGAAATTGAAAACACAATTATTGTGTGTGACATTTCCACCATGCGCGATTTATGACAGTTGTTTAGCTTTTGAAGAACTGGCAGTATTAACCGTAGAAGCTTCACATTCATTCTGTTTTCTCAATCTGTTCAAAATACTCTGGTGATGTTGTTCATCCATCTGCAACTAAGGTTGAATTGAAGAAGTACTAGCGTGGCCTGTAATTTGAATGTGTTGCTGCTTTGGTAATCCAGATTTTGCCAGTTATGAAACTGCAGTTGATCTACAAGAATGGTTTGTAATTTTCAATTGGTTCGTATCTAAACCAATAGACTTGGCTCCCAATTTAGCCCATTTTAAAAGTTCATTTTTCCCAACAGGCAAATTCTTGTACCACAATTAGCTTCTTTTTTTCCAGAATGGATATGGAGTTAGGAACAAACGTGGACATGTGAATGCTGGTCCTCTTTTTCCAATCAATTTTCTGAACAATCTAACTGGACAGCGCTGTGGGTTTCGTTCATTTTTAGTAAGCCACTTGCGTCTGCGCATTTATGGTTTCCTCCTCAACAGGTTTTTGTAAAAATTGGGTTGTATTCTAACCTACCTGATTCTTTACCATCATCCTGAATTTCAAATTCGAAATGTTCAAACAATGTTGAACAACCTTCGCCCCCATGCCATGCTAATTCTACTGAATCCAAGTAGTAATTTTTTTTCAATCCATCTGTAGTTTTTTCATCGCTTTTGTCAATAATAGCAAACATATTTTCTATACTTAAGGCAGTTGAACTCCGTTTCCGTTTTTCTTGGTGTTTCTGCAGTTCCCGTCTCTTGGCATTACGTGCGTCTCGAGAACTTTTGAATTCGCACGCTTTAAATGGATAAATTTTTTTTATGTTATACTTCTCGAAATACAATTCTTGAAGAGTTTCAGCTGTAGAATTCACAGTATATTCTTTATAATCTTATCCATTTTCTTTTTTCATATTCCAGGCTCAATCTTTCAAAATATCATTCAGTTTTGTGTATGGTGTCGACTCATTTAGTTCATATTGACGATTCGCAAAATTTGATAAACTACCTCCATACGCCATTTTCACTCCTCACTGTATTATGAGGGATTGTAGACTGGATTACACTCTATTTCTTCGTTTTTGGTTTCGCCAAACCGGTTCATTTTCAAACACTTCAACACGATTGATTCAATTTGACGTTCAAGATGTATTTATTTAAAGTACTGTCAGATGCATAGGCTACTCGATATAATTATCATGCTGAATAGTCGGTGTTTATTGGGAATTCAAAATTAGATGCCAGCGCCACAGTGACGAAAATTCATTGTTCGTCTGTTTTCTCAGAGGTTATACACTTGTGTTTGGAGTTTTTCTTAAAATATTTTCATATTTCCATTATTTTCCAGTATTTTTGTGTAGTGTTATTCATTTCAAGACTCAAGTGAAGTGGTGTATTTAAATCTTAAGACAACATCATTTGCGAAAACTCACTTTGAAGGAGGAGGGTATGTTCTAATTTGCTGGCAAAAAAAATATTTTTCAAAGTTTCTGAACAGCTTAGTGAAGTCATCGGGAATTATTGTTATGAATTATTTTGAAGAAATGTTACACATCATTTGTGAATGTTCGAATTGAAAATAAATCTACCAGAAGTGTTTTTTTATTTCATCTAAAACAAACAAGATGAAGTGAAAATGTGTCCTTATCACCTAGATATACATATATAGTCACTCTTTTTCCATACTGTATGAATAATCTTCGGTATGTCGAATAATGTCTCTTTTTTCTCTTCTTAACTCTCTTTTTTTTCTTCTCAACTCTCTTCGAAGGTTCTCTTATTCACTTTTTTTCTTGGATGCACACAATACAGGAACATTTTGGGAAGGAACTGTATTCTTCTTCAAGATTCCAAGAGCCCGTCGTCTGTTAGACTCACTCATCAATCCTAGATTAGTCTGCACCAGTATGTTCAATTCATTTTCTCACGGAAAATGATGAAAACTTATTCCAGTACAACGGGATCGTTTTGTCCAAGTGTCACATTGAGGAACTCAACAATAATGATTTGAACTAGAATCACTCATTTTTTCACTCGAGGACGTACAATAGTCAACAGAATATTCACCAGGTAAACCAGAATTTCATTGAATGTCAACAGTCACAAGAGATTCGACAGGTTTCAAGTGTACAATAGCTAAAATCATATAAACATTGATGTTTCGAATAGTAAACAATGTGTCCTTATAGTATAAGTAGATTGAACATGAAATATATTAAACTATTCACACATCATAGACTGCGCACAGCACAAGCTAGGGTTAGGTGACAGACTATGAAAAAATGAAATATTGGAAAATATCACCATGTTTATACTATACTATATATTATACTATTGTTATGTTGATATATTACCTGAATAAAGTTTATCTAAAGTCTATCTAAGTCTATCTTATCACCTAGATATACATATATAGTCACTCTTTTTCCATACTGTATGAATAATTGTCGGTATCTTGAATAATTTATTTTCTTAACTCTCTTTTCTTTCCTCACAACTCTCTTTGAATGTTCCTCTTTTTAACTTTTTTCCTTAGCCACAGACGATACAGGAAGATTTTGGGAAGGGACTGTATTCTTCTTCAAGAGCCCATCGTCTGTCTATAAACTCGCTCAATCCTAGATTAGTCTGTAGCAGAACGTTACGTTCATTTTCTCATGGAGAATGATGAAAACTTATTCCAGTACAACGGGCTCGTTTTGCCCAAGAGTCACAACAATAATGATTTGTACTTGAATCACTCATTTTCTCACTCGAGGACAGACAAGAGTCAACAGGTAAACAAGAATTTCATTAAATGTCAACAATCACAAGAAATTCGACAAGTTTTAGGTAAACAATGGCTAAAATCATATAAACATTAATGTTTGGAAAAGTAAACAATGTAGGTAATTATAGTTTCAAAAATCGACACCAGAGGGAATTAATATCCCTTATTTTGAATTCCTAATTGTGCACCATGCAAATAGTCGCTAATGGTGCGTGTTGATTCGTCTTGTCAAACACGAAACAAAAGTGTGATTGGTTGATGACTGATATTCAACAGACGAAAGAAATAATCAACAATATAACCGTCTGGTACTGTCACAACCGATAATTCAACTAAATTCGAGCGTTTTGGCAAAGAATATGTCTTTCGCTGATGAAGATGATCACCAGGTTTTTCATGGTACAGGTGTGCGGCATCAACAAGAACTACCAATGAATCAGGATTAATATGACACAAGCTATTTGAAGTGGCAGTTTTGTGTTTAGCAGCGTATTCTTGACGAGTTATGTGTTGGTAACCAATTTGAAGAGGAACAAAGCTAACTGTAAGTGAATTAAGAACATCGTGGAATATTTTGCTAACTGGATATTGCTGCTTCGGTTTCATGCCAAATATAATGCTCAAAACTTTTTGAGTTGGATCAATTCTCAGTTTGAAACCATAGGGTCCAGTTGATTTCTTATTCTTTAGTTGCGGAGTCATACAGGGTGTTAGGGAATGAGTGCGACAAACTTCAGGGGGTGATTCTGCATGAAAAAATTATGACAGGTTGCTATATAACTTTTGTCCGCAAATGCTTCGTTTCCCGAGATACGGGGTGTTGAAGTTTTCCTTGAAAACTGACTATTTATTTATTGCTCTGGAACCGGTCGAGATATGAAAATTATTGTGCATTTTTACAACTTTTATTTAGTTTCACCTGTCCCGATGTTTGTCATAAAATCTTGCAAATTAAATTTGATCCCCGATTAACGTGAAATTTGGCAGGTGTTCATAGTTCCCGTGACAATGCATTATGGAATTTTTGAGAGAAAAAAAAACAAAGTGGCGGCTCTAAGATGGCGGACGAGATTTGTGTTTATGGTCTGATTCGACTCAAAATTAGTATGTGGGGGTTTTCGGGGTCGGAGATCATGAATTTTTCTTCAAAGTTCACACATTCAAGATGGCGGACGAAATTTGTGTTTATGGTCCGATTCGACTCAAAAGTGGTATGTGGGGGTTTTCGGGGTCGGAGATTATGAATTTTCTTTCAAAATTCCCAAATTTGAGATGGCGGCTCTAAAATGGCGAACGAGTTTTGTAATTATGATCCGATTCTATAAAAAATTGGTATGTGGAGGTTTTCTATGAGTTTATTCTCGAAATTCATAAATTCGAGATGGTGGCTCTACATAGTTGTGATAATGGAACGTTTCTATTCAAAATTGGTATGTCGGGGTTTCTGGGTTCAGAGATTATGAATTTAGTCGAGGATTATTGTTTTTTTGTCAGAATTCATGAATTGGAGATGTCGTGGGAGTTAATCTTCAGATGGTCTCCTCATTGAAGAACTAGATTGCTCAGAACTTATAGGAAAAAGGCCTCATAATGACTATGCATTAACAAAAATGCATAGATGAGGTGTACTTACTAAAAAGGACAAAAAAAATACTTAATGGAAAAACCTTTTTGACGACAAGAAGCGACAAGCTTTTGTATCTATAACTCACCTACGTCGCACATCCAAAGCTATTATTCTTTACTTTTTAGCGCCTTTGAATGAAAGCTTGTCTTTAAAAAGATTTTTTTATTAATTATTTTATTCGACATGCAATTAGGAGTTTTATGTTCATTATTGGCGCGCATACGGGTAATGAAAAAAATGGTACGCCACTGAGGTATTTTTGAACTCCTCGTCCAATTTGTGACAGAAAATCTCCCCTGCCTTTTTTTCGTATGGGACGCCGTTTTTATACAAAAAAATAAAACAACCTAACGCGTATTTTTCATTTCTTTATTACATTATCAAGAACTATCTAATACAATAACGTTAAACCAGAACAATAACAGAAAATAACACTAATAAATAAATAGGCGCAGAGCTACAACAAATGTTCAAAATGACCTCCCTCAGACGTGATACAAGATTCAAATCTTCGCCTCATTGATTGTCGTATTCGCGCAAATATTCCTGGTGTATTCCTTATTGTCTCACAGCCGGCTATGAGTCGATTCCTCAGGTCTTCAACATTTTCGCCAGGAGTGGAAAAAACGGATGACTCAAAAAAAAAAAAAAAAAAATCTAGAGGATTTGAATCCGGAGATCGAGTAGGCCAATATTCCGCACCTCCCCTACCTATCCAACGATTTGGATATACTGATTACGTACAATAATGATAAAATGGACATGAACCAGAGTGTTGTCTCAGCTGTAGAGGAATTTCTTCAAGAATAACAGGTAACTCTTCCTGTAGAAATTATGATCAGAGTCGCCTGTTAGTCGTTGTGGGAGGAAATATGGACCGATTAAATGATCATCAAGTACCGCAAAGCCATACATTTACTGAAAACTAATGCTGAAAATGAGCTTCAAAGATTCCATGAGGATTTTCCTCAGCCCAGAGGTGATTGTTATGGAAATTTCGTATACACTGTCGTCGAAATCAGCCTCGTCAGTAAACAAAAGGTCATTTAAAAATTAGTAATTTGGGCGATTTGATGAAGAATCAATAACAAAAAAACTAGGCGCAGCAAAAGTCTCTAGCTAGAAGAGCTTGCACACGTTGAATATGAAACGGATACAATTGCTGTTCTTTAAGAGTTTTAAATACAGTGGAGTTACTTAGATTCAGTATGTTGGCAATTTTTCGAATACTTGTTTCAGGTGACTCCGCAATCAACTCGAGAACTGCTTTTTCTAGTTGCACAGTTCGTACTTCTCGAGGGCGCCCGCAGTCAGCCGTTTGTTTCTTAAATGTACCATTTTCGCGCAAACGTTGGTGAAGACGAGCTAATATTGTGTGATGGGGTACCCTACGTCATGGATACAACTCGGCATACAATCGTCGAGCTTGCCGACCATTTCCATTACTTCGACAATAGACAAAATGCATGTCTGACAATTCCGCATTTGTATAATTTTCCATTATTTTCGATAAAAGAAAAATAAATTATTTTTTATCATTAATATTATACCAACCTAAAAGCTTAAAAATGAAAAAACGCTATTTCAGCATTTCGTTGAAATATTCGTATTTAACAGAATGTTGACAGTAGCCTACTAGCATCGCTACTAGATGATGTATTGAAGTAATGACAAATACGCGTTAAGATGTTTTATTTTTTTGCATAAAAACGGCGCTCCATACGGGAAAAAGGCACGAGAGATTTTTTGTCGCAAATTGAACGAGGAACTCAAGAATGATTCTTCATTTTAAATATGTCAGTGGCGTACCATTTTTTTCTTCAAAAAAATTGAGATCATTATGCGCGCGCCAATGATGAACATAAAGTTCTAAATTGCATGTCAGAAAATGTGCAATAACTACCTTTCAAAACTGACTGACTTTCATTTGCATAACTCGACCGGTTTCAGAGCAATAAATAATTAGTCAGTTTTCAAGAAAAACTATTACACCCCGTATCTCGGAAAACAAAGCATTTGCGGAAAAAAGTTATATAGTTATTATTTTTTCATGCAGAATCACTCCCTGATGTTTGTCGCACTTATTCACTAACACCCTGTATATTCAATTTCTATGTCATTAGTTGGAAAAATTATAAGTTTTCCTATTTATTTTAGATTGGTGTAATGGTTATTTTATATGTCTGATGGGTCAGTTGACACATATCCATCATTTGATTTCATGCAGTTTATATTTGTCCAGATGGGACGATTATTTCATTGACGGTTTCCCATAATGCCTTCGAGTTCTTCTTGTCGAGCTGAATTAAATTGGCTATTAATAAAATTAGCGAATTGGGCAAACACTTCAAATCAGAAAAAGCTATTTTCAGTCCCAGATAATTCCACGCCTGATTTTATGAACATCCTATTTCGTGTCTGAATGATTCGCGATTTCATTCGATATTTCACTAACTGATAAAACATAAACCATACTAATGCCGGAGGAATATCTTTCAGCCAGCGGCACGGCTCCAACCATAAATAAAATTCCATTTGCGTGGGAACTGGGGAATTGAAGAAGCTCCGACAAACACACACAGATCCATGAATTTACTAGAATGAGCAACTTGTATCCAAATTATCTTTCGGTATTATGGATGGATATTCAGTGAGTACGATGTGGCGGCGATAGATAATGGTGTGAGAATTTTTATTTTTATTGTATGTGGGAATTTTTCTCGATTCCTCACTTCTGTAAGAGGTATTTCAGTTATCTATTTATATTTAGGGGAATCCAAGCTACGCCATTATTTTTTCATGTGTAACATACATTATGTCTTATATTGTGGGGGGCAGCAGCTCATTGGTAGAAATATTTATTTTTAAAGGTTCTCTTTATATTGAATCCCCCAAAATTTGAAAACAAAAATACTTTCAAATATTTCTTCTCATAAGAATTTCATAAGAGTTAGTGCCATCTGAATCGCTTGGACTCAGTGGCGTATCTAGGAATTCTGATTCGGGAGGGGACGGGGGTAATGACATAAATACCTCTACTTATAGGTACAAATTCAAATTCAAACAAAAATAAAAAATGTAATAAAACTTTTTACAATATATATATATATATATATATATATATATATATATATATATATATGTATAAACAGCTCGTTGTTCCCTCCGGGAGAAAGTTCAGGCGGACTAACCTCCGGGGTATCGGTTTATGTCAAAAAAAAATTCATATATGTGATGAGGGGGACATATTGCATAGGTTTATCAAGAGAGGGGTAACGATTTCTGACCCAAAATTTATATATACATATATGTTATTTTCATCTGAAAAACAATGCGTTGTTCCCTCCGAGTGATATATGCAAATGAAAATTCGATAACTTAGTTACCTCCAGTTATATTGCCATCCATTGGAGGGTAGTATGTTCTATTTTATGAGCTTTCATTCAGTTTCACTTATTAGTTAGTTCATTTGTTAGTTTGGGTCAAATTTTTAAGTGAATTTTGACTGACTTCTAGTCGTCCGATTAGTTTGAAATTTGATGGGAGTTCATAATTTCGTGACAATGCATTATGGAACTTTTGTTAGAGAAAAAACAAAATGGCGGCTCTAAGATGGCGGATGACATTTATAATTATGGCCCGATTTGATTCAAACTTGGTATGTGGGGGTTTTCAAGGTCGGAGATTATGAATTTTTTGTCAAAATTAATAAATTTGAGATGGCGGCTCCAAGATGGCGGACGAGTTTTGTGATTATGGTTCAATTTAGTTCAAAATTGATATGTCGGGGTTTTCGGGGTCGGAGATGATGTAATTTTTGTCAAAATCCATAAATTCAAGATGGCGGCCCCAACATGGAGAACGGGTTTTGTGATCATGGTCCTATTCGATTCAAAATTGGTAAGCGGGAGTTTTCGGGGTCGGAGATTATGAATTTTTTGTCAACATTTATGAATTCAGGATGTCGGCCCCAAGATGGAGGAAGACTTTTCTGATTATGGTCATATTTTATTCAAAATTGGTATGTAGGGTTTTCAGGTTGGGAGATTATGAGTTTTTTGTCAAAATCTATAAATTCAAGATGGCGACTTCAGGATGGCAAACGAGTTTTGTGTTTATGGTCAGATTCTATTCAAAATTGGTGTGTGGGGTCGGAGATAATGATTTCTTTCAGCTCCAAACTTACAGGGAGAGATCTTGTAATAACGATGCTCTATTAGAAATCAACAGATTAAGGCGAACTAACTAAAAAGCAAAAAATAAAATAACTTGTAAGAAACCTTTCTAAAGACAAGCTTTCATTTAGGCTGACAATGATTTAATTGTTTTTTGTTGAATTATTTGGTTTTAAAAAGCTTGTCGCGCGAATTGTAATAAAATTAATACTTCGACAAGTTGTTACTTACCAACCAATTACTGCCCAATCAAATTAATTGGTACCTATTTTTATGAACACTTCGCGCGACAAGCTTTTTGAAACCAAATAATTCAACAAAAAAATAATTAAATCATTGTCAGCGATGACTTGAACTCATTTTATAAGTTTTAGTACACGGCTTATATAAAAAGGATTTTTTTTAATATACTTACCTGAATATATTCTAGTTGAATAAGCATTATCATATTATTATTTTCACACTGATTGGCGATGGAATAAAGTGGACGATTTAATTTTTAATCTCATTTAATAACAAATTTTGAATAAAGTTCAAAGTTTCATAAATTTGAAAGAGTTCAACAAAAACGCAGACCCTGCTGTAGGGGAGACCGGTATCAATTGTAACAAAAATTGGTTTTGATTTTTTCCTCAATACAGTAACCACCAACTTGTGAAAATAAAAACATCCAAGGGTTACTTCAAGCTTTTGGAATAACGTGACATAGTCAGATTTGGTGTAATTCAATTAACTTTAGCTTCAGAAATATATTTTTTGTCAAAAACCAAATGTTACTATTGACACCATCTTGGTGTCAATAGTAACACTTGAAGTGTCAATTGTAACAGGGGTATAAAAACACGTGAAGGTCATATGAAATTATGTAAGAATGAAATTTGATGTTAAGCCCTTGATATATCATTGTGACGCAACTCATATTTTATTTAAATGAGGTTAAATGATATTCTTATATTATAATTTATTAAAACACAATACAAAAATGTCATTTCAAACACAAATGAAAACTATATGTATATTGAATGCAAACAACGAAAACTGAAAGTAAAAGTTCGGGAAAAATATGTGACACAAAATTAATTTGAATCTGAGGACTCGCAATTATTGCAAACAAATAAAGGATCGTTCTTAGCACAAGAAGAATAGCCCAGCCTTGACACTTCCTGCACTGCAGCCAGTCCTCTTTACTGCTGCAGTAAGGACCACAGCATATTAAACATATAGTGTCATCTTCAGATGACTCTTCCGATGATTTTTCGACAATCTTTCGCTTCTTTGCGACGTTTTTTATTTTCCCAGTTTTTTTAGATGCCATAACGTTTTTTTTAGCTTCTCAGGTGTGTCCGTTATAATTGCAGTTTTCCCTTTTCGTCTGGATGTAGTGCCTTTTGGTTTGCTGAAATCAGCTTTTGGCAAAGGACGAACTTGCTCCGGAGTATAGGCTTTCATAGGAGGCGCTGGAAGTATATGCAGAATATCTTTACTATTTGGCGGCCGAATTGGTGTTGAAGGAGCTGCCGATGTGCTGGGTTGGGGGTTGTCAACGGTTTCTTCGACATTTGATCTAGACGTGTCTTTTTCCACCAAACTTGCTCCAACGGGTCTATCAGTGACACTACAAGGTGCAAATTCATCTTCAGTGAAGATATTCCTATTCAAAGGCCATATTCCTGAGCATTTGAAACCTGCAGTGATATTTCTGGGAGTTACAGCTAGTGGTAAAGCGTCTCGCACTATTGATGGTATATTGTAAATAGTCATTCGTTTGCCCGGGTTTATCTTCATCCACTGATCACATTCATTATTGAAAAATTTTTTAAAAGGTTCATAAACTCCGCGGTCCAGCGGTTGCAATTTATGGGACTTATGCGGTGGAAATGTAAGTAATGTTATGTAGTTTTCTTTGCAAAATCTATAACGGGAATAGACAGAGTGCGAGCCATGGTTATCAAAATAAGCAGGACTCTATTTGTTGTATTTGGTTTCACGTAATGTGCGAAATGTTTCGAAAATCAGGAATTCTCTTTCTTCATCCAACCGCTCTTGTTCCCAGATCCGATGCATCCAGGTGGTCCATCTCTTATGAAATGTTCATGATATCTCTTCAAGGGAAAATGAACATGGGTGGTATACTGTTCCCTAGTGCATTTACGGCTACACATATCGTAACTAACGTTCCTCTTTCTTGCGAAGTTATTGCACCCACTGTTTCACACCTTTTGTTGCTATGATTTTATTAGGTTTTTGAACCGTAGTGCACCCGGTTTCATCTACGTTGTATATATTGTTCGGCCCAAAATTGTATCTTTGTAAGACATCAGCCAGGTTGTCGAAAATTATTGACATTTTCTTGATTGAAATTCATAGCTCTTGCTAAACTGGTTGATTCAGGAGTGCGTATGGACAGATCCGGATTACGCTTTAAAATGCTGTAAGCCAACCTCCTCAATTTCAGTCCTTTCCCACCCTGTGGAATTTTACAACATTTTTCTGGCAAACTGGTAAGTAATTTGCGTAAATCCTTTGGTGAGTCAAAATACAGTTTGGAACAAATTGCGCAGTACTTGCCCAATTGCTGTTCCTGTTCGTAAGTAAAACTCTATTATGCGGATGATAACCAACTTGTGGGTTTTATTATTCTTCTTAGCAATAACAAATCGCCTGAGAGAAATATGGCACATTCCATATTTTTTTGCTGTTGTCCTGACTTTTGCATTTCCATTAATCACATCATAAGCAGCCTGCTCATTACAACTCTTGAGGAATTTCACCTCTAGTGGTCTTCTTGACTCTGGGTTTCACCATCTTTTCACACCGTAACAATAAAAAATCTAAATAAATACTAATATTACCGCAACTGGTGTCAATTGTAACATGTTACGATCGACACCCTCGAATCTTTACAATCGACACCAACAGCTCCCTAACCGTTAGACAATCATTCCATCAACCCTAACCTTCAAATTTGGTAATCAAATCACTGTGAATATTATCGCCGAAACAGCCTGATTTCAGTGTAATAATTGTTTTGGGGTAGCTCAAGAATAAACTTGCTATCACCACTCAATTATGGAATGCAATACTTACATTTTAGGTCAAAGATCACATTCGCACGTTCCACAGGCTAACACACTATTGTTGACAAATTGATAGTACTTCATCCTGAGTAGCTTGTAGTAAGCTATTTTACCAGGACATACATTTTTCTTTTTCTCGACAGATGGCGGGATATATATCAAAGTTACAATTGACACCTGTTACAATTGATACCGGTCTCCCCTACTGTTACTTTCATTACAGTTATTTAGTCTAATAAAAATATTCTTCTTGATTGTTGAAACTTCTTAGGCAGACCAAGTTGAATCGGAAAGTTGAATAAATACACCACGTATGAAAATTTAATGTGTGCAATTTGTAATAGGATTTGAATTTTATTCAAGTATAACTTCAATTCTCTAACGATCAACATTAATGTTCTTTTTTACATATATAATAATTATCATATTGCATTAACACTCATATTCAGACTTTCCAGAGAATGTACAAAAAAATACTCACTCGCATGAAAACGTTAGAAATTAGTACGCTCATTTTCAAAAAAGCTATCGAGAAGAGTAGGTAATTAGAAATTACAAATTATTCTAATTATGGGTGTGATAGTCATCAATGGGTGTGAAGATAGTCACATCTACAAGTACACTGAGAAAAATAAAATCTCGATTTTTTTATTTTTTCCTTTTCCGTTTTTTGCATGGATTTATATTCAGTTAGGGACGTGAATATACTATTATTTCCAGTTTCAACTGAAGGTGAGAAAATTTTATCAGCTTGATGAGTAAGTTCGATTTGAGGAAGTGAGATGGTGGTGAGGTTATTTAAAAAAAACCACAGACGCCACAAATGACTTTGTACACCGCTGTGCTTGGCATGTGTCATTGTTATTGACCTTTTTCTCATTTTTCATATGGCGCCAGAATTTTCCAGGCTGTCAAAGTGGGTGAAATGAGGGTTGATATTATTTGAAAATACACAGAAGCCGCAAATAGTTTTCTACAACTTTTGCACATAATTGGAGTTGTATACCGGGGCCACGTTATAGTTTGCCCACTCGCAAATTAGGTGGAATAAGGAAGTGGGAGTTGTTCAGATATTTATTGGATGAAATATGATACAAAATAGCTAAAACAAATTGATTACGTAACTAGTTCAAGTCGATATATATTAAATCGCTTCATCAGAGAAGATCAATATAAAATAAAAATATTCTGGCATTCCATTAGAGACGAAGAGGAGACCGATAACAAATAAATATCAAAAGCAGAAAGGTTAACAAAGCCATTTGTGGCCTTTGTGAATTTTAAAAATATATCAACCACCGTTTTCACCCCTTTGACGGCCTGGCAAATTCAGGTGTGATGAAGAGAAGACCAATATCAATATTGTATATTGAGCACAAAGATGAATAAAGCCATTTGTGGTCTCTGTGAATTTTCAATATATATCAACTCCCATCCCCCCTCCTTTGGCAGCCTGCAAGCATCATCGGGTGCGTTTAGTAATTGGACCCAACAAGGAAGGTACGAGTTAAAACGCCCTAACAACTGTAGCTTATTTGCAGCTTATTTGCAGCTGCAGGCATCTTATCAGAAAGAGCCCGAGATAAGACGATAGATATGCCGTCCTTCGGAGGGGACGTTAAGATGGCGGTCCCGAGTCTATAGATATTGAGCTCGTTGAGGAACCCTACCTCTGAAATAATTTGTCAAAATTTCCCATTGGGGGGAGTGTGCTCACCGGCATCGGTGTTTAGCCCTGGTCGCAGAAATTGGCCGACGTTAAATAAAGCAATGAAAAATAGCAGAAAGATGTACAAAGCCATTTTCAAATTATATCAACCATTGTTTTTAC
Organism: Gonioctena quinquepunctata; assembly: GCA_018342105.1. Taxonomy (NCBI): domain Eukaryota; kingdom Metazoa; phylum Arthropoda; class Insecta; order Coleoptera; family Chrysomelidae; genus Gonioctena; species Gonioctena quinquepunctata. Next base: position 333,653 of record JAFIRS010001109.1, read on the forward strand.
CCCCTTTGGCGGCGTGGCAAATTCTGGCGCCATATTAGTGATGAAGGAAACACTTATAACAATAACATATGAGAAGCAGAAAGGTGTACGAAGCCATTTGGGCGTCTGTGAATAATTTGAAATAACTTCACCACCATTCCACTTCTCCAAATCGAACTTTTTCATCGGTCTGATAAAAATTTCTCACTCTCAGTTGAAACTGGAAATCTCAGTATATTCACGCGCCCAACTGAATAAAAACCAATGTGAAAAAACGGAAAACGAGAAAATAAAATAATCGATATTTTATTTTTCTCAGTGTACTTGTGGATGTGGCTAACTTCAGATCCGTCATCATGATCCAGAAACGTTCTGTAAAACCATAGTAAACAACTATTAGGACTATTCCCATTCACAACATCAAAAATAAACGGATATGGATTTTCATTAAAACAACTAATGAGATTCACTGCTAGTGAATTTAACTCTCAAGTGTGTTCAAATGAAGGCCTGTTTCAATTCATATATATATTTTTTATCCATACCTTTCAGTGTTTTCGAGAATATACATGGTATTTCTTATCAACTATTTTTACCGTTAAAAAATGATTTTCTTAAATACATTTTTGTTTATAGTTACATGAATCGGGTTTTCTCGTAAGTAAGATGCAAATAAATGAAGTTTATTTTTTTATGCGAACGTCAAACGAAAAAAGATCAAGAGACCAGATTTGCTCGTAAAGGAATGAGGATTTCTCTTCAAAATGACTCAGTGAAAATCCCGCATGAACGCCACTGGCAAGAATAAAAAATTATGTTGTACAGCAGAAAATGCCTTTTGAAGCATAGAAGATGCGTACACGTTTCTCAAAAATATCTTACGTCATACCAGAGTTATAAAAATTATTTTCTTAAAACAAAAGTTAAGACCTTTAGGACATATGTTCATATGGAGTTTTTTCTCAAAATTACCAAACGAATAACCTCCTTTAATATTAGCATGTTATTGAGAAACACCCTGTACATAAATAATTTCCTTCGAATGATAGCCAATACACTTACTCAACAGTTTACGTGAAGGAATACCAAGCATTCTGATAAAACACATATACAAATTGTTGAATTTTGCATAGGTATTAACAATCTCACATAACAATTTTCACTACATTTCAACCATGAATCAAAAATCAATACACTACCTTGAAATGTTCAATGTTTGATAAAAAAACTTATGAATTCCAACCACAAAAACACCATACTTATTACCAAAATTGAACAAAATCCAGCCGAAAATCAGAAATATAATCTAAATTTCCTCGGAAGAAATAAGCGCCATCCAGAACGGGAAAAACTGTATTTCACATATTTCATGTGCCAAGGAGGGAAGTACGTGTGGCAATTTGTGCGGCATAAAAGCGACACTAGCGCTGGTGGCAAATCGCTCAACTCAGCGACTGAATCTAAGGTTATACATCACTCGGAATGACCTCCATGCATTTTTTCGCAGATGGATAGAGATGGCATAGTAATCACCAGTAGTGAAAGATTATGAGAGATTCGTAGTTACCTCCGATATCGGAGGCAAGAAAGGTATATATGAGGGAAGTACGTTCGGTATATATGTATTTTGGAGGTAGCAACGAGGGGTGAATAGGTATATATATATATATATATATATATATATATATATATATATATATATATATATATATATATATATATATATATATATATATATAAATATATATATATTTTTTGGAATCGCCGAATAGTTTTCACAGATTGACTCCATATTTTTTTTGCTTCCTGGAGCACATTTTACATTTTACAAAAAATTGATTGTTTTGTTAATTATACATCTTTAAAGTTAAATATGAGAAATTGTCACAATTTTTTCATTGATATTTCACACTATTATCAGTTTTATGACTGACAAAAGCTTCTAACGTTTAAAAAAAATACACAATTTGTTTATAAAATATTTATATTTAAATGGATAAGTTGAATATTTTTCAAAAATTGTTTTTTGCATAAGGTTGCTAAGAATTTATTATGATTAAAAAAATCATTTTTTTTTAATTGTATATTTTTTTTATTGTTTAAATAATATATAAAGAATTTATTTTTTTTGAAATTAATAATTGGTTATTTTCTACCTAATAAGATTCCTTTTTATTAATAATGTAATTGTTTATTCACTTAACAATCAGTTCCTGAACGAACTTTGATTGACATTATATTTTTTATAATCATAATAAACTCTTAACAACCTAATGCAAAAAAAACATATTTTTTAAATATTCCACTCAATTTGTTTATAAATATTTTATTAACATATAGGGTATTTGTTTAAACGTTGTAAAATGCCTTTGTCAGACATATACCTGATAATAATGTGAAAAATCAATTAATTTTTTTTTTCAATATTTACTCGAATTCTCATATTTTGTTAACTTTAGAAATTTATAATTAACATAATAATCAGCTTTTAAACAATTTTATAACCTGATTTTATCGAGTAAACATGTTCCAGAAAGCAAAAAAAATATAGAGTCGTTCTGTGAACAATTTAATAAAATTGGCGGTTCCCGAAAAACTTCTTAATTAACAATAGCCTCACATTATCAAAATCCAATGAAATGTTTTTTTCTGATGAAATTACATTATTTCAAGTGTTCAAATGATACTATTATTTTTTTAAATTCATATTTAATAGTATACAAAAATATTTTATGTGCATTGCTCTCTCAAGAGGTGATGTACTCCTGCATTAACGCCTACGCGGATTCCTATTTTCAACTTTGAATTAAAATTATAAATAATTGAGATAGAATTACAAGAGTAGAAACTTTTCCATGGAAACTTTCCTCCTCTTCAAGAACCTGTTTTTTATTTTCTCTCATCAAAAGTTTCTGAGCTATTACCAAAAAACTGGGGCCCTTCCTACGTTCCTATTTTTAGTAGACTTTGACCGATTTTTTGCAGGAAACTCACTTTTCGACTAGATTAATGAGAACATGCCACAACGTTTTAGATTTGAGTAGATATGTGTTGGCGATTCCATCAATTAAATACGCGCTTTCTTGGACTTTGTATCCTCTCCTATTTTTCCCGGGTAGATTTCAGTGCAACAAATTGGCGAATTGGCTTGGCAATGATGAATCAATCAGTCAGTCACGACATGTTAGAATACCGGGTGTCAACGTATTCTTTAGATAAGCCATGCTTTCAAGAGTTCCGAGGATATGAGATTCAAACTTGGCAGGGATGTTGGATTCAAGAATTGGAACATTTTTCAATATTAATATTTCACACTATTCTAGTTTCACCCGAAACGACCCACAACTTGGAAATTTCTAATTGATTTCTGCTGCTAACTGATTGATCAACATATCCCTCCGCAACGTTACTAGATTTCCAGCCTCCATGCTTTTTTAATTGAAGTAAATCACCTCCTGCATCCACTGATAGCGTTGCGGAAGTTCTACGCAAACAATGCCCAGTATATTTATGGGGATCAGACAAGTTTAAATATTGAGCCATCTGCATAGGAAATTAACTGAATTTATTTATTCCCACAACCTGTCTAGTACACTTTCCGTTCTGGTAGTTAATGAAGAATCTTGAATTGATTTTGTCCATATCTAGTGGACGGAGGTTCATATATATTTTATAAATCTCGTAGAAGAACCCAGAAATGTGGAAGGAACGCAGTACTTTTGGTTTTGTATTACGTATTGTAACTAAGAGTATATTCAGCTGGTATCATTGACATCATTTACTGTCAAATCTTTTAATTCATGGCAACGACAAGCCCCCGAAATTCCAAAAACTAAGTGTTGAATCAAGCAGTGATCTGTATTCATCATATGTTTTATTTTGACTCGTATCTCTGATACTTATGTTATTTTGAATTGACATTTTAAATTAATTTGAATAAAAAACTTCAGAGTTTCTCATTATTACTCTTCAAGATTTCATCAATTTACAAAACTAAGGCTACCTACAAACGTTACTATTAATATCAATCAAGAATTTGTCGCAATAATAAAGTAATTAACTTACTCTAGTCATTAAGTATTTGGAGTCGGGTGCATTCTTCTAGAAAGTGTGTATCTCATCAGAAGCTTTTTTTTTCAGACTTTTGACTTTTAAAACCATTAGATTTTCGTTTAAAAAAAAAGTGACTTGGGATATTTACTGTAATCGATAATATTTTTAATCGATAAAGTGGTTCTCAACATCGAATACATAGACCATAGCGTCGATGACTTTGTTTTTTTTGACAACCATCCAAAATACGCAAGCAGCACAGTTTTCGAAAATGAATTAACGTGATTATCAACTCTCCAATCTATGAATTTATATATTTCTTCATATCTCTTTTTTAGATTTTACTAGTGATAAATCCAAAGAGGTTTCCTCAGCTTGATTTGCTATTTCTGGTGGTGTATTTGGAAAATCTAAATCAATTTCCGAATCAGAAATCATGATAACTTAAAAAACCAACAATGCTTTCAGTGCAAGTGCCAGTCAAAACAATTAACGAGGAACGTCAATGTAATGAAACCAGGCAACTAGATATACATTGTTTTTAAATCTCACGGTATTTTATTTTGCTTTTTAATTGAACAAAAGTAAAAACAAGCATTTTGATTATAGAAATGATTCCTGTCTCTGTTTATTAATAATTTAGATTCATCAAAATATTATACAGTGCTCGTCTAAAGTCCGTTCCCCCCTACTAATTTTTGAACCCCCTGGTATATCGCAACAAAATTTGGAGGGCTCACATAGGAGATAGAAACCTACTTTTTCATGAAAAAATCACAGCTAAAAGTTTCAAAATTGCGGCTGAGCGCCATTTTCAATACTTTTTTTTAAATAGAATACCCCGTATATTATTCCATTTTCGAAATTTGCCCATAATTCTCTACAGTTTTCTCGAATACATTTTACTTACTCCGAAATTTAATTGTTTTCGAAATATTAATGTTTGAAAAGTGACATTTTCGTCATTTCAAACCCAACCGAAAACACTGATGTTGCTTTCAATCAAGTTTGCATTGGACAAAATCGTCGCGTAACATCTTGTTTACTGTCGAACTGAACTTCTAACTGTCAAATAGTCCGTTGAGCGCCTAAATCCTTTTATGAAAAGTGTGATCATGGCTCGTAGTTTAGACGATAAATTTGAAGCAGTTTTGATATTTGGAGAAGCTGGAAGAAATTATCATCTAGCAGTCCGTATGTTTAATGATAGATTTCCCGAAAATCCTATTTCAAGGTCATATTTGCGCAAACCTTTAAATGAGCTCCAAGCAACTGGTACGCTGAAAGATGCCTCAAGATCAGGAAGACCGCCTCTCTCAGAAGAAAAACAGGTAGAAATTGTTGCTGAAATGGTAATCAATTCGACTCAGTCGACGTCTGCAGTTGCTGAATCCTGTGGAGTAAGTTCAAGAAGTGTCCAAAGAGTCCTAAGAAAATAAAAGTTTCATCCCTATGAAATGAAAATCCTGCATGCTCTCACGGAAGATGATCCAGTTGCTGAATCCTGTGGAGTAAAATCAAATAGTGTCCAACGGAGGGTTAAATTTTGTGAGTGATAAACAAGAACAATTGAAAGAGAACGGGGCTTCCTAAAACGTGTATGTTTCGCAGACGAATGCACATTTTTTCTCAATGGAAAAGTCAACAAACAGAATGTACGATACTGAAGCGATACTAATCCGCATATTTTTAGAAAGGGACACACCCAGTTTCCTAAAAAGATAATGTTTTGGGCAATCGCTTTGTCGGACCGATTTTCATCAGAGGCAATCTTACAGGATTTCTTTACAGAAATCTTTTAGAAACTGAAATTGAACCTCGAATAAGACTAATTTACAAGGAAGAGTTTGAAAATAGTGAAATCATATTTCAGCAGGATGGGGCACCTCCCCATTTCGATATCATGGCTAGAGAGTTCCTTGATACAAACTTCCCTGGGCGAGATGGATAGGTCGCAGGGGAAGTACAGAATGGCCATCAAGATCTCCGGATCTTACACCTCTAGATTTTTTTCCTTTGGGGGGTACCTGAAGTCAAAAATCTGCGCCACTGAATGCCAAACAATAGAAGAGTTGGAACGCAGAATAATAGATACATGTGAAGAAATAGATGAACAGACTTTCATCAACGTGAGAGAAGCTATTTATAATAGGGCACTTCATGGTCAAGATTTAGGAACACTTGATGACATAATTGTTGGGGTTAAATAAAAGTGTTATTCAAAAATAAGTTATAATTTTTCAGCTAACTAATTTGTTTTGATTGTGAATTTACAGAACACATTCGTAGGCTTCGAGATTTTCCGGTAAGCGGTACTGTTGATCCTTAATAAACTCTCTTTACGCCTCTTATCAGTCGAATTAATCAGGAGATCCAACTACAAATCAATAACAGCGTTTAGTTAGCAAAATGTTAGTTTTACCGGAAGTGACCAAAATCCATACTTCATTTTAAACCGGAATGTCACTTTTCAAACTTTAATATTTCAAAAACAATTGAATTCAGGAGTGAAGTGTATTAGAGAAAACTGTTGAGACTCATGAGCAGATTTCGAAAATAAAATTATATACGGGGTGTTCTGTTTAAAAAAAAAATATTGAAGATGCTGCTCAGCCGCCTTTTTTTAATTTTCAGCTGTGATTTGTTCATGAAAAAATAGGTTTTTATCTCCTATTTGAGATCTCCAAATTTCGTGGCAATATACCAGGTGGTTCAAAAATTAGTAACTAGAAACGAAAGTTAACTTTATAATAGGGGAGCCCAATAGGGAATTTTCGGATTTACTCAAGCGCAGCAGATTAACATAAGGGGATATACCTTGCACTCTGTTGGGTACCTCCACCATATATAAGGCCGCGCGTTTAGGGTAGCCGATCAGAATTGTTAAAAAAAATTGATCGTTAGAAATACTCGAGCGCGACAGATTAAGTTAAGGTGGGTTACTTACATGCTGAAAAGTGTGCATTTCAATGATCTGACGATTTGAGTAAGGAAGTGGGAGGGTTACTTGCCAAAAAAAATGTCACCTTGACATTCTCGAGCGCGGTCGATTTTTTATTTTTATTTTGAAGGAGATAATTCAAGAATAACGAGGAAATATAATCTGCCGATTTCCACAAGCCGAAGTAACAAAAGTCGTAAATGAAGTTCAGTGCGTGCAGCTGCAGTGAAGAATGTTTTCCCCACCCCGCGCCTCTCTTTCCCTTGGCATTATATGTACAATGCTCGGGCTTGTTTGTGTTTTAATATAAGTTTTGAGAATACACTTTTGTGAATTTAATATCTACTATACTATGAGTGGAACAAGATACATCTGAAAAAATTGTAAAATTTTTAAACTGAAAAGTAAAAAATTAAATAAACCTTCTTAGAATCAATAACTAAGCTCCTAAACTAATGTAAGTAACTAATTTTGAGTCGGCGCCAAACAAACAAGCAAATGAATTAGGTAAGGCGTAAAATGATGGTTGCGATGGTTGCGCGGTGACATTCTGATAATTTTTTTTAAGTAATTTAATGATCTTCGTCGATTGTTCGTTTGGCGCCGACTCAAAATTAGTTACTTACATTAGTTTAGGAGCTTAGTTATTGTGACTGAGAATATTTATTTTATATTTTACTTTTTAGTTCCGTATTTCGTCGGTTTAATTTTTGGTTAAAAAGTTTTTATTTTTCAATTTTTTGTGTCTGAAATCTACTAATTACTACCGTCTTATTTTTTGATTATTTCCAGAATACTTACTTACCCACCTCACTTCAACTATTACCAGTTAAATAATATGATTATCTATGTTGAAAAGGGAAACATTCCCAATTGAATATTGATAGAAAGATTTTTCTGTGAATTGAAAAATCCACGATTAAAATGAAGTTATTTTTTGTGAATGTCTAACAGAAAACAACTACTTCCCCGGCTAAAGCCACGCTGGACATTGAACTACATCTGATAGATATTCTGAAAAGGTCCTAACTCAAAAATAAAAATCTGAAATTGAAAATTTGCATTTTCATTCAGATAGTTATTTGATTTTCTATTCCAGTCTTAATTAAGAACTCATAAAGATGAATGAGGCAAAGATGAATGTTTTCCAAAAGAGAGTACTCACCAGAAATCATTCGTAACATTGACCCAGGAGAGACATCGCATTCACTAGGTCTTCAATACATTTTGTCGACGAAATCTATTTCACGCTTCCACGATCATCAGGAAGACCGGAAGAATGGAAACACATTTTCAAGAAGCAATCCCACTTTCAAAGATGGAAAAGTTAGAATCATTCTTTTTGGAGACACTTTGAAATTAGTGTTTTCTGACATTAAAACCTGTCATGAGGTATGATAGATTGATTTGTTGAAAATATAAACAGGATGTTCATAAAATCAGATGTGGAATCATCTGCGACTGAAAGATAAACTTCAGTCACTATCTTCCATCGTCAAGATAACCTCTTGTGGGGTATTCATGTTGAAAAGGGAAACATTCTCATTTGAATATTGATAAAAAGATTTTTCTGTGAATTGAAAAATCCACGATTAGAATGAAGTTATTTTTTGTGAATGTCTAACAGAAAACAACTACTATCAGATGTAGTTCAATGTCCAGCGTGGCTTTAGCCGGGAAAGTAGTTGTTTTCTGTTAGACATTCACAAAAAATAACTTCATTTCAATGGTGGATTTTTCAATTCACAGAAAAATATTTCTATCAATATTCAATTGAGAATGTTTCCGTTTTCAACATGAATACCCCACAAGAGGTTATCTTGACGATGGAAGATAGTGACTGAAGTTTATCTTTCAGTCGCAGATGATTCCACATCTGATTTTATGAACATCCCGTTTATATTTTCAACAAATCAATCTATCATACCCCATGACAGGTTTTAATGTCAGAAAACACTAATTTCAAAGTGTCTCCAAAAGAAATGATTCTAACTTTTCCATCTTTGAAAAGTGGGATTGCTTCTTGAAAATGTGTTTTCCATTTCTTTCGGTCTTCCTGATGATCGTGGAAGCGTGAAATAGATTTTGGTCGACAAAAATGTATTGAAGACCTAGTGAATGCGATGTCTCTCCTGCGTCAATGTTACGAATGATTTCTGGTGAGTACTCTCTTTTGGAAAACATTCATCTTTGCCTCATTCATCTTTATGAGTTCTCAATTAGGACTGGAATAGAAAATCAAATAACTATCTGAATGAAAATGCAAATTTTAATTTCAGATTTTTTCTTTTGAGTTAGGGCTTCCTCAGAATATCTATCAGATGTAGTTCGAAGTCCAGCGTGGCTTTAGCCAGGAAAGTAGTTGTTTTCTGTTAGACATTCACAAAAAATAACTTCATTTCAATCGTGGATTTTTCAATTCACAGAAAAATCTTTCTATCAATATTCAATTGAGAATGTTTCCCTTTTCAACATTAATACCCCACAAGAGGTTATCTTGACGATGGAAGATAATGACTGAAGTTTATCTTTCAGTCGCAGATGATTCCACATCTGATTTTATGAACATCCTGTTTATATTTTCAACAAATCAATCTATCATACCTCATGACAGGTTTTAATGTCAGAAAACACTAATTTCAAAGTGTCTCTCCAAAAGAAATGATTCTAACTTTTTCCATCTTTGCAAAGTGAGATTGCTTCTTAAAAATGTGTTTTCCATTTCTTCCGGTCTTCCTGATGATCGTGGAAGCGTGAAATAGATTTTCGTCGACAAAAATGTATGGAAGACCTACTGAATGCGATGTCTCTCCTGCGTCAATGTTACGAATGATTTCTGGTGAGTACTCTCTTTTGGAAAACATTCATAGTTGCCTCATTCATCTTTATGAGTTCTTAATTGAGACTGGAATAGAAAATCAAATAACTATCTGAATGAAAATGCAAATTTTTAATTTCAGATTTTTTCTTCTGAGTTAGGGCCTTTTCAGAATATCTATCAGATGTAGTTCAATGTCCAGCGTGGCTTTAGCCGGGGAAGTAGTTGTTTTCTGTTAGACATTCACAAAAAAACACTTCATTTTAATCGTAGATTTTTCAATTCACAAAAAAAAATCTTTCTATCAATATTCAATTGGGAATGTTTCCCTTTTCAACATGAATACCCCACAAGAGGTTATCTTGACGATGGAAGATAGTGACTGAAGTTCATCTTTCAGTCGCAGATGATTCCACATCTGATTTTATGAACATCCTGTTTATATTTTCAACAAATCAATGATTATCTACTTTTACTATTTGTTGTAATATAAGTTATTTTTGTTTTTCTGGTTAATTTATTTCATTACTTTGTATATCACTCCATCCTCTCATAGAATATAATGGTTGTGAGGGATGTAGGAGAACAAAAGTAATGACAGTAGCGATCTGTCATTGTCAACTACATATGTGTGCCAATGCACAAGTGAAAAATCAATTATCCCCTATTTTTCTACCCGTAAGGGTGGATAATTACATTCGAAATCCAAATATGATTAGTTTTGAGGTATACCCTATCTTATAAGAAAAAAATCATCCAAATCGAAGATCCCAGTACAAAGTTATGCCTGATAGAATCGGTTAACTGACCAGAATTCAGAGGGTGAGTGATCAATATCCTTCATTTTGCTACCCTTAGGGGTGGATTTCATCTTTTAAATTCAAATGGGACCAACTTCGAAGTACATTCTATCAATAAAAAGTTATGCGTGAACATACATGAAAAAAAATATATACGCGTCGACTAGAGAACCTCCTCCTTTTTGGTTTCGTCGGTTAAAAACACGGACAACGTACAATGATATTGAACTTTCGGCTGAAACATCATTAAATGAAGGATATATCACGCGCAGTGTTATACGTTATTCTCAGCGATTAAAATACCTTCCGATTTCCAAAATCCGGATGGACAGATGTAAATGGAAAATTGGAAATGACCTGGTTTGTTGGTGATCAATTACCAAAAGCGTATGAAGATTCAGTTATAACACTTAACATTCTATGGGACACTCCAGAATCAGGTATATTTTCTTTTCAATACTCTAATAACACGCTTTCTATGAAATAAATGAAATATTATAACGATTTCTTGTTACAGATATGCAAGCTGAAGTTGAAATTGATGACGAAATCGAACCAGGTTTTCAGTATAACGATGATTCGACGGATGAAGATGAAGATAAAAAAAAATATTTTTAACATTTTCATCTCGGCAACTATTTTTATATGAATATATATTATAATTAGAAGAAATATATTTCTTTATTTGCATGCTATTTGCAATGCATTTTATTTCACAAATTCAATGATAAAAAAAAATCATGAATATTTTTTTTGTAATCGTCAGATTAAGAAAGTACCTCCAAATAATCGTCAGATCATCGGTCAGCATGTCTAGGACATCAAGATGAACCATCTGTATGATAATCTGACGCGCTCGAATATTTCAAAATGGCGATTTTTTTGCATATTCAAAAAGCCGCCGCGAGCTTGCGTCACGAATCATCAGTCTCTTCAATGGGAGTTTCTTTCGGGTTCGCTTAACATCCTCTCTGAATATCTGACGCGCTCGAATAATCTTGTTTATTCCCATTTTCTACCCTTTCTTGCGGCCACCCCCACCATGCACAACGGCAGATTAACATACCTCCGTTATCAGAGACACGTGGGGTAGATACACTATCAATATCTGACGCGCTCGAGAATTTCTATATAACTATTTTTTTTAACATCTTTGAAAACCTGTAGACGCTCACCGACGAAAGGGTATAAATCGTTTAACCTTTTTTTCCTTCTACCATCTAATCTTTAAAATCCAATAGGTCCCCACGACGCTCGAGTGAATTCCCATTCAGCCCCGTGGCGATTTGATGATTTGATGATTTGATGATTTGACGATTTGACGATTTGACGATTTGACGATGTGACGATGGACGATTGGACGATTTGACGATTTGACAATTTGACGATTTAACGATTTGACGATTTGTAGATTTGAGGATTTGACGATTTGACGATATGACGATTTGATGATTTGACAATTTGATGACTTGATGTTTTGACGATTTGACGATTTACTGAAGATTTGATGATTTGACATTGGACATTGGACGGAAATCACGTCCCCACGACGCTCGAGTAAATCCCCATTTAGCCCCGTGGCGATTTGATGATTTGACGATTTGACGATTTGATGATTTGACGATTTGACGATTGACAATTTGAAGATTTGACGATTGGACGATTTGACGATTTGACGATTTGACGATTTGACGATTTGACGTTTTGACGATTTGACGATTTGATGATTTGACGACTTGATATTTGAGTTTGACGTTTGACGATATGACGATTTGATGATTTGACGATTTGACGACTTGATGTTTGACGATTTGACGATATGACGATTTGATGATTTGACGATTTGACGACTTGATGATTTGACGATTGTTAATTTGAAGATTTGACGATTTGACGATATGTAGATTTGACGATTTGAGGATTGGACACTTCCGACAGAAATCACGTTTTCGCTGAAGGTATTCTATTACAAAATGACATCTTTTCGTATAGGGTTGTAGAAAAACAATATTTTATGGACTAGTTACGTGAATTACTATTGATGAATCTCTCGACATCAGAGTCATCTCCTAAGAAAACGGCACAATTTTGTAGTTATCTTTGATTATACTTACTCCAGACAAAAGATATCAACACCATTTGCAGATAATGTACGAACGGAAGTATTCAACTTCAGGAATGTTTTCCAAATTTGAAGTTCACCTGACAAGCCCAATCCGAAGACTAGGAGGTGTATTCCAATCACGAGAGACATGTTTATTATCTCAGCCATTCCCGAAATGACCATTCTCATTTTTTATAACGTCCATCAGTCCACTGATAAACATAATGGAATAATTTCGAAAGAAGGCTGATAGAAATCTACGCGTTCCTAATTAATTTAATAATTAAATCAGGTTTCCTAATTAATGCCAGGTTGATGTGGTAAAACACTATTAAACGCTTTTTGTTGAGTCATTCAGTGCTCAAGAATGTTTCATTCAGATTTAATGAAATATAGCAGCTGTGACCATTCCATACGATGGATATCACTAATCAAATGATGGCAAAATGGTTCTGGGAGACATTCGCGATTTTTTCAATTCATCAAGCAAGAATCTCTCCGTCGCTATCATATTGTTCAATGAAACATACAATTTTATTAAACAACACAATAAAATCGAAAAATTCTTAGTAACACTAATAAAAATATCATCTTGAAATTAAGCTCATATCTTACTTCGACCTCAAATACTTGTTCTGGATCCCACAAGCTCTCAATTTGTCAATGGATTTCTCCCACTATTCCCCATAATATTTTCCAGCGCATCTTTCTAAACCATCCTCACGTCATTGGAATGGAGACCATCACATACACAAGTGTTTCGTAGTCTGATTTTATAATTGACGAAAAATATATTATAGATTACAATGCTCAGGTCTCAAGTTGGCGTATTGTCGAAAAATTTCTAAAGGATTCACTCCGTCGCAAAGTTTGTCTGTAACTGTAAAAACTCGCCTTTTACCATTTTTTTACTCTGGAATGGTTATCACAAGCATGTGGCCTTGATCAACAATATCGTTCGTTTGTCGTTATTTTACGTAGTTCGTCTCTTCGATAAGCCCCAGCAATTCCAATAATTAAACAGAGCTGTAATAATTTAACAATAAATACATCAGCAAAATAAATTAAAACATTTTACCTTGCGCAAAAGATGAGTTTCATCTGGGGCATCACGAAGGAATCTGTTTATTTCATCTCGACTAAATACTCTAGATTTTTTCGCTTTGTACCCAACGCTTTTTTTTAAATGCAATAAGTTTCGGGAATTTGGATATGCTAACGTTTTCCTTAATGGCTGATGTGGATTTTAGCATACAGTATATTGACCATAGCGTTGATGACTTATAATTATTGCCAGCTTTACTAGAAAAATAGGCCAGAAGAACATTTTCTGAGAGATTCTCGACATTATGTTCCTGACGCCAGTTCTTGAATGTGTTGTATTGTTTTTCGTATAAAATTCGTGATTTCTGGGGGAGTAAATCCAACGTGGCCGTAGTTGCCCGTTCCCGCAGCTCCGGAGGAGTGTTACTGATATCCACATCGCTATCACTATCTATTCTTGATTATTATGAACACTAATATTCACACCACGGTCTTATTCACACGTGAAATCTAGGGATTTCGTAAATAATTAATTTGACAACAGCAAATGACAGTTATTGTCACAGGCGCCTATGTTTTTATTAAATCGTGGATTTACGAAAATGACCCAATCGCCGCTCTCGCACCGTGCCGTATCATAGTAACCACAGCGGACGAAAAGTGTTTGCGGACGAAAAGTGTCTGCGGGCGAAAAATACTTGCCTTCAAAAATAGTCGATTTTTCATTCGCAAATGTAATTTTTTGTAGAGGTCGACGAAAAAACAGTTTTTCCGCCTATTTCTATCCAAAGTATACATTTCCTGGCCTCATTGTAGGGAGCAAGTCGTACTTTTCATCCCTAGAGAGAAGTACTTTTCCTCCCCAGGGAGGAAAAGTAAAAGTGACGTCATGGTACGTCATCAATAAAATAACTTGTACGGCATTGACGACCTAAACTATATTTTATTATATAAGCATAAATTTTACCGTTTATTTATAGAACACCCTGTATTTTGCAAAATGGTAGAAATCAGTAATTTGTTATTTTAATTTAACGATTTCTACATTAATAATTTGACTTCAATTCATAGATTCATCTGGTTTTCGAATTCAGGACAGAAATGTTATAGCATGCTATGGTCGATTAAATATTTAAAATAAAATATAATATATAAATAAATATATAAAATTATAATTAAAAAATGAGTGATTCAAGCGAATTCGAAGATATAAATAATACACCACCAGATATTTTGGAACAAGTTAATGTAACAGTACAATCCCTATTACCCCAAAAAACTAAAGAAAAATACAAAAAACCGTATTTACATTTCAAGCCATGGGACGAAGAAAAGCATATTCGTACTCACTCAGAAAATGTTATTTTGGGGTATTTTTCGCTATTAGCAAATACATTTAAAGCCTCTACATTGTGGTCCAATTCGATACGTACCATGCTTCAAATAAAAGAAAATGTGGATATTGAATACCCAAAATTAATTGCTCTCTTGAAAAGACAAAACCAGGGATATAAACCTAATAAGGCAAAAACCTTCTCAAGAGAGGAAGCAGATACATTTTTACTAGAAGCTCCCGATGATAATTATTCTTTAATGAAGGTAAGATATTTTTAAGAAGTAAATATATTAAGAAAATAAAAGTTAAACGGCAACTACAACAATACGCTATGTTCATGATTCCGCAGAAGGTTGCCTGTGAATCCCGGTAGCGCAACGAGTTGGTGCACCGCTCACTGTTCATGATAAGCTTGTAGGTGTTGGTTCTGAATTCCGGCGTCGTTTTTTTTTTTATTCTTTTTTCTTTGTTTTGTGGGTTTTCCTCATTTTTGGAATTTCAGGAGCATGCAGGTGTGACGAGCTCCTTGAAATGGCCACTACAGATATTGAAGATGAAGGTTCAATTTTAATAGTAAATTTACCAAATTCTTGAACAAATATACAGAGAACGTTTGTAATCAATGCTTCACCGGGGAATGGCCCTAATTATATTGATATTCATAAAAAATATATATCGCTACGCCCTAAAACAGATCAGACACGTTCATTTGTCTGCTATAGAGCAGGATAATGTATCAACCAAATGGTTGGAAAAAATACTATTGCTAAAATTCCTAAAAAAATTGCAGAATTTTTAAAACTGCCTAATGCCATAAATTAAACCTAGTTTAGAGAACATGGGCAGTTAACTTGCAAATTCTGGAGGAGACATTTTTGGGGTTTGGAAGCAACAGGGAGGAAGTTCACGAATATCGCTGAAGGGTATGGGGAGCAATCTCTGAAAAAAAGGAAAAATTCGAACCAAAAATTATGGGAGTCACTGAAGAAAAATGAAATTGATTGAAACAGCCAAGTACTATACTTCCTGGGATGCCAGCTGTGTAAGTTGTTAATGAAAATATCACGAAAACTGCTGGCTCCAGCTCTCACTTCTAGTGGTATTCAAAAACCACTGCTCAAAACCCTGTTAACTTTAAAAGTATACTTCTACTACAAATTAAAAGGATGTAGGTTGAAGAATGAAAATAAGGCCTATAAGTTATACTGTCCCCATTTAGTTTTAGTTCTTAATAAATTTTGTTTGTTAGTTTCATCAATAAATTATTCAAAAATGACTTGTTATTTGAGGGAGGCGGAAAAATCATATGTATAACATGGGGGTAAAGTGCCTTTTCCTCCCTTGAATGATTAGTAAACCAAGTCCTCGAGAGGAAAAGTAGCACTTTCCTCCCTTGTTATACAAATAGCTATTCCTCATCTCATCGGCCATTTTGTCATGACAACCCCAGCAAGAAATATCCTTTCGAAAGTGTTGACTTTAATTCAGCTGGAAGATTGGGCTCCACGATACAATAAATATCATTTTATTTCATTTCATTTCATTTCATTTCATTTCATTTCATTTCATTTCATTTCATTTCATTTCATTTCATTTCATTTCATTCCATTCGATTCGATTCTATTCTATTCTATTCTATTCTATTCTATTCTATTCTTTTCCCCGTTCTGTTCTGTTCTGTTCTGTTCTGTTCTGTTCTGTTCCTGCCCCCTTTTGTTCTGTTCTGTTCTGTTCTGTTCTGTTCTGTTCTGTTCTGTTCTGCTCTGTTCTGTTCTGTTCTGTTCTGTTCTGCTCTGCTCCTGTTCTGTTTTGTTCTGTTCTGTTCTGTCCTGTTCTGTTCTGTTCCCGCTCCTGTTCTGCTCCTGTTCTGGCTTTCTGCCTGCCCCGCTCTGTTCTGCCCCGTTCTGTTCCTGTTCTGTTCTGTTCTGTTCTGTTCTGTTCTGTTCTGTTCTGTTCTTTTTCTTTTCTCCTGTTCTGCTCCCGTTCTGTCCCCGTTCTGTTTCCCGTTCTGCTCCTGCTCTGCCTCCCGTTCTGCTCCTGCTCTGCTCCCTGTTCTTTCTCCGTTCTGCTCCTGTTCTGCTCCCGCTCCTGCTCTGTTCCTGCTCCCGCTCCCTGTTCTGTTCCCGTTCTGCTCCTGCTCCTTGTTCTGTTCTGGGTTCTGCTCCTGTTCTGTTCTGTTCTGTTTCTCCTGTTCTGCTTCTGTTCTGCTCCCCCTTCCTCCCGTTCTGTTCTGTTCTGTTCTGTTCCTGCCCGTTCCCGTTCTGCCCCGGGGTTCCGTTCCGTTCTGTTCTGTTCCTGTTCTTTTTCTGTTCTGTTCTGTTCCTGTTCTCCGTTCCCCCGTTTCCGTTCCCCTTCCTCCCGTTCTGTTTTTTGCTCCTGTTCTGTTCTGTTCCTGTCTCCTGTTTTCCTGTCCTTCCTTCCTTTTCCAATCCCATCCCCTCCCATCCCATCCCTTCCATCCCATTCCATCCCATTCCATCCCATTCCCCTCCCATCCATCCCATTCCATCCCATTCCATCCCCTTCCATCCCATTCCATCCCATTCCATCCCATCCCATCCCATCCCATCCCATCCCATCCCATCCCATCCCATCCCATCCCATCCCTTTTCCCTCCCATCCCATCCCATCCCATCCCATCCCATCCCATCCCATCCCATCCCATCCCATCCCATCCCATCCCATCCCATCCCATCCCATCCCATCCCATCCCATCCCATCCCATCCCATCCCATCCCATCCCATCCCATCCCATCCCATCCCATCCCATCCCATCCCATCCCATCCCATCCCATCCCATCCCATCCCATCCCATCCCATCCCATCCCATCCCATCCCATCCCATCCCATCCCATCCCATCCCATCCCCCCATCCCATCCCATCCCATCCCATCCCATCCCATCCCATCCCATCCCATCCCTCCATCATCCTCCATCCATCCATCCATCCCATCCATCCATCATCCATCCATTCATCATCATCTCATTCGATTCGATTCATCATCTCATTCTCTCTTCATCATCGATTCATGATCTCGTTTGACATTCGATCATTGATTCATCGTCATGATTCTTCATTTTCGATTCGTTTTCGATTCGATTCGATCCTCGATCTTTCGATTCGATTCGATTCGATCGATTCGATATCGATCGATCATCGATCATTCGATCGATTCGATTCGATTCGATCGTTCTTCGATTATGATTCGATCGATCTTCTTCTTCGATTCTCATTCGATTCATTCGATCCATTCGATTCTTCATCATCTCGATTCGATCATTCGATTCGATTCATCTCACTCTTCGATTCGATTCGACGATTCGATTCGATTCGATTCTGATTGATCGTGATTCCGATTGATGATGATTCATCTTCGATCTCCATCTCGATCGATTCGATTCGATTCGATTCGACGCGATCGATCATCGATTCGACGATTCGATGATTGATTCGATTCGATTCGATCATTCGATCGATCTCATTCGATTCTCGATTCGATTCGATTCGATTCGATTCGATTATTCGATTCGATTCGATCGATCCGATGATTGATCGATCGATTGATCTTGATCGATCTCGATCGATTCGATCGATTCGATTCGATTCGATCGACGATCTATTCATTCGATCTGCGATTCGATTCGATTCGATTCGATTCGATTCGATTCGATTCGATTCGATTCGATTCGATCTCGATTCGATTCATCGATTCGATTCGATTCGATTCGATTCGATTCGATTCGATCGATTCGATCGATTCGATTCGATTCGATCGATTCGATTCGATTCGATTCGATTCGATTCGATTCGATTCGATTCGATTCGATTCGATTCGATTCGATTCGATTCGATTCGATTCGATTCGATTCGAGTCGATTCGATTCGATTCGATTCGATTCGATTCGATTCGATTCGATTCCGATTCGATTCGATCCGATTCGATTCGATTCGTCTCGATCGATTCGATTCATTCGATTCTCGATTCGATTCGATTCGATTCCGATCTCGATCCGATTCGATTCGATCTCGATTCGATTCCGATTCGATTCGATTCGATCTTCGATTCGATTCCGATTCCGATTCGATCTCGATCCGAATCGATTCGATTCGATCCGATTCGATTCTGATTCGATTCCATTCGATTCAATTCGATTCCATTCGATCTCGATTCGATCTCGATCCTGATCGATCGATCTCATCCTCCTCCATCCTATCCTCCATCCTCCATCCATTCCATCCCATCCTCATCCATCCTATCCTATCCCATCCTCATCTCATCCTCATCCATCCTCATCTCATCCCATCCTCCATCCATCCATCCTATCCATCCATCCATCCTATCCATCCATCCATCCTCATCCTATCCTCATCCATCTCTATCCTATCCATCCTATCCTATCCTCCTATCCATCCTCCATCCCATCCCCATCCCATCCATCCTCCGACCTCTATCCATCCATCCTCCATCCTCCATCCATCCCATCCTATCCTCCATCTCCTCCATCCTATCCATCCATCCTCATCCATCCATCCATCCATCCATCCTCCATCCATCCATCCATCCATCCTCCATCCATCCATCCATCATCCTCCCATCCCATCCCCATCCCATCCATCCCATCCATCCATCCCATCCATCCATCCCATCCCATCCATCCATCCCATCCCATCATCCATCCATCCCATCCATCCTCCATCCATCCATCCTATCCCATCCATCCCATCCATCCATCCATATCCCATCCCATCCCATCCCATCCCATCCTATCCCATCCATATCCCATCCCATCCCATCCCATCCCATCCCATTCCATCCCATCCCATCCCATCCCATCCCATCCCATCCCACTCCGTCCCCATCCCATCCCATCCAATCCCATCCCATCCCATTCCATCCCATCCCATCCCATCCCATCCCATCCCATCCCATCCCATCCCATCCCATCCCATCCCATCCCATCCCATCCCATCCCATCCTCATCCCATCCCATCCCATCCCATCCCATCCCATCCCATCCCATCCCATACCATCCCATCCCATCCGCATCCCATCCCATCCCATCCCAGCCCATCCCATCCCATCCCATCCCATCCCATCCCATCCCATCCCATCCCATCCCATCCCATCCCATCCCATCCCATCCCATCCCATCCCATCCCATTCCATCCCATCCCATCCCATCCCATCCCATCCCATCCCATCCCATCCCATCCCATCCCATCCCATCCCATCCCATCCCATCCCATCCCATCCCATCCCATCCCATTTCATTTCATTTCATTTTATTTTATTTTATTTTATTTTATTTTATTTTATTTCCATATTCTTTTATTATATTTCTGTATAGATTTTCATATCATAGTTTGCTCGACTGAAAAGAAGTACATATATCATCGATGAATATTGGAATAGGAATGGCCCTAAGTTCGATACCTGTGGTACTCCTGAGTAAGCTACGAAATTGAAAGATTTCACACCTTCATGTTCAACTATCGCTCAAGTAGGATTTCAATAGGAGCTGAATCATGGGCGAAAGACCAAAAGCTCCTAATTTTAACAATAGCTCTTTGTAGGATACTGTATCAAACGCTTTACTGAAATCAGTATATACAACATCAATTTGGCGACGATTAATTAGATATGAACTGCGTAAACGTGCAAAGGTTAGATACACAGTGCTACGTGATTTCATAAAACCATGTTGGAAATCTGACAGGCATGTACTCACATGTACATAGATGAGATCGGAAAGCATGATTTCGAATTATTTCGAAAAACCAGAAATTAAGGCTATTGGTCTATAGTTACGAATGTCTCCTATTTTTCCTGATTTGAAAACAATACAAATACGGGATTGTTTCCATATGGTGGAAGAAGTTTCGGTATTCAGGATGAGGTTATAAATAAAAAGTAGCATAGCATAGCACTTTCACCTGGGATTTAACTAGTCTAACGGGTACATTATCAGGACCGCATGTCAATTTGTTTTTTAGCTTTTTTGCCGCCGTTAGAATGAGTTCCTCGCTGATTTTATTGATATGTAAACAATGACTGGAACTGATAGAGCATTCGGGAAAGGTACATTTATTTGCATTGCTGAAGTGCTCAGCAAAGGCGTTGACTATAGATTCAGATGATGTAAGCTTTTCATCATTGATGAACATAAGTCCAGGGATACCAGTTTTTTTTTGGTGTTGATGAATGAACAAAACTCACGGGGATTACTAGTCAGGCTATTTTCTGATTTTTAATGAATTCTGAGTAAGCAAGGTCTATCTCAGTTTTAATGATACGCCGGAGGATCCAAAATCTTCTGCACGGTTACCATTTTCAAGTTCATAAAGAAAAATATTCACCCTTTAAAATTAATAAATTTGAAGGAAATCAATGTAAAAATAATAATGAAAATTCACGATAAATTCCTTGATAAAAAGGAACTAATGTTCCAAGTAAAAATTATATTTGCACTTTCTATACATTTTGTGGTAGTGATTTTTTTTTATATTATTGATAATGTTTTTAACGTTGGGTATTTGCGGGTATTATTGATTACTAAAGGGGTGCACTGACAAATTACACTTTGTAAGGTAGCATTGGACTCTTCACAAGCTATATCAACATCGGAGATAGATTCTAAATAATTTCAGTTGATTTCGCAAATTTTTTGGGAAAACTTTTAGATATTAATTTTTTGGAAATCGTAACGCTTCTAACCTTCTCAGTTTCACAATCAATTTCCAAATTCACAGCAAGACTAGAGTGGTGGACATCAAGTTCAACCAACGAATCAGAGTCAAGTAGCACTTTGCATCCATATTCTCGGGTGACATAACAAGATCTAAAATTCTACCATTTACATTTTCTATGAAATTGTTCTGTTTTAACTCACTAACTAATAATTGAGTTGAATTTGAGAATTAAATTAGATGATTCATTGGTTTCATAATATTGCTGTAATCCATTAATATTAAAATCTCCTAAAACTATTGATTTATTGATACAATCCAAATTTTCCAGAAATTCAAACAATTCGTTATATTACGCAAGGGTAGTTCCTGGGGAATATAAGTATAAAAATTGGTGCATTTTCAACATTAATTATTTTCACACATACGATATCAATAGACTGAATGGGACAGTTTATTTGACAAAATTCCGATTCATGGAAGTCACTATCCACAGCAAGAAGGACACCACCTCCTCTGGTACCATAAGATCTGTCTTTACGATATACCACATAGTTGTTGGGAAATAATTCGGGATATTAAAGACATCGTCCCTTAACCAGCTTTCGGTAATAGCAATAATTTTGTGTTCACTTGCCAGAACACTTTTTTAAAGAATGTGTGTGTTTTTTAATTGAGACCATTGCAATTTTGATAGTATATTGAGGTGGTCATATTGCTGATTACATTTGGCGGGTTGGATGTCCAGCCTGGTTTTTTTTAATCATGGGGATGCCGTTTCTGTAGAAGATATATGATCCTTCGTCGCCATTAGTGCGCAGGATATTCAGCTCGTTCCAAATTTCCTGATTATATTCTCTTTGATGTTAGATCTGGTCTTATTTTTACACGCTTTATATTAGCTTCACTTGTATGTTTGTTTGTTTGTTTGTAACCGACCCTTTTAGGCGCGATTTTGACCCACTTCCAGACATCCGAATGATTAGAAATTTGGCAGGTGTACATAATTCCGGTGACAATGCATTTAGAAATTCTTGTGTGAGAAAGAAAACAAAATGGCGGCTCCAATATAGCGTACGAGTTTGTGATTATGGTCCGATTCGCTTCAAAATTGGTATCTGAGGGTTTTCGTGGTCGGAGATTACAATTCTTCTGTCAAAATTGAAAAATTAGAAATGGCGGCTCCAAAATGGTGGACGCGTTTTGTGATTATGGTCTGATTCTATTCAAAATTGGTATTGGGGGTTTTTGGGGTCGGAGATTATGATAATTTTGTCAAAATTGAAGGATTCAAGATGGCGGCTCCATAATGGCCGCGAGTTTTGTGATTATGGTCTGATTCTAATCAATATTGGAGAAGGGGTTTTTGGTGTCGGAGATTATGATAATTTTGTCAAAATTGAAGGATTCAAGATGGCGGCTCCATAATGGCCGCGAGTTTTGTGATTATGGTCTGATTCTAATCAATATTGGAGAAAAACTAAAAAACACGCTTTTATAGAAAACAAGACTAAAAAAATAAAAAATAAGAAAAAGATGTATTTTATTTAAAAAAAAGCGTAGGGTGCATGGTATCGCCCCGGCCAACAATTACCTGTGATCTGAGACATTTCTTACTTTGTGTGTAATGTACGATATAAATATTGATACCATGCACCCCACGCTTTTTTTTAAATAAAATACATTTTCTTCTTATTTTTTATTTTTTTAGTCTTGTTTTCTATAAAAGCGTGTTTTTTAGTTTTTTTGAACTATTATTTATTTTTCATAAGCATTTATGTTTAGTAATGTTTTCCTCTGCTTTACCATGATCAAGGCATGGGTCTCAGAGTTGAAACTTATTTTTAAAGGACGAGCCTTGTTGACTTGTTGAATAATCTGAGAGCTGTTGATATCCAAGTTTGGGATGATTTTATTACAAATGTTGTTTACGAAAACTGTTAAATCAGGAGTATCTTCAGGAACACCAAACAGTAACACATTATTCTCTCTTTGTCTTATTTCGACTAATTCTAGTGTTTCAACATTGCAAAATATTGATTTTTTTCGAACCATATTTTTCATTTGAATCGACGCCAGCGATAAATCATGTCTACATCAATTCCCGTCGACAATTTCCCACAACGTCTCGTTTCCAGCCCCATAACTCTTTCGTGTGGTAGCAACAAACCACATTGTGCGACCTTCCTTATCAAAAGCGAGTTATGTCATCTACCCACCAAGAAACGTAATGGTACGCTTTCCAAGTAAAACTAAGCCGTTCTCGTGTGACATATGGTTTTAATTTTTCGAATTCCACGCGTGTTTTTCAAGGCATATCTCTATCTAGGCCGTTTACCAATCCACATGAATGTCTATTTTTGCCGCTTTAATAATAGTGTGCTTAATACTGAGACAATAATGCGTTAATTTAAATACCTAATACAACAGGATATTGCAGTAACCGAGTGCCGGTAAGGTGTGCGGATAAAAATTGAATTGTTGATTGTCGATCGAGCTGGGCTTGCAGTTAGCGATGATATATCGATATATTTTGAAGATATCCCCAATATCATTTCTGTGACACAATTTGAACAATTCTAAAATCAAAATTATAATATGTAACTTCATTAGCGTTGAAAGTTATACTACTGAAAATCTTCCGCATCCGAGAAAAAAAATACACTGAGCAATTGATAGGAAAACGTGAAATTAGATTCACTATGCCTCCCATATTTTGTGAGTATGTAAACATGTATATGCGATTGTATAGTTATTCTAATCCCAATTGGAACGGCAATAAAAATAAGAGCACTACGAGGAGTGTTCATATGCACTGCCCGGCAAATGGGAAATTTATAAACAACCAGTGTTTTTACTTTCAAAGCGTTCCTGGTACAATAATAAAAAAGTTGCCCATATTATTAGTAAAGGCGCTATCAAATATATTTGAGGAATAAATGCTAGACGTATTGGACACCTGTTATCTGAAGCCGCATGATTTCCCCAGTTCACAATATTCCTCAATCAGTGCCGTGTGTTGGTGAGGTGATCAATTGCTATGATTGTAAAAATAAATAACTGGAAAAAAAACTGAAAAATAATAGACCGACGCCTATGTCAAGGCGGCAACTGGAAAGAGAATTCCTCCTCGAAACTTTTTATGACGGTCCAATTGGGATTA
Organism: Gonioctena quinquepunctata; assembly: GCA_018342105.1. NCBI lineage: Eukaryota > Metazoa > Arthropoda > Insecta > Coleoptera > Chrysomelidae > Gonioctena > Gonioctena quinquepunctata. Next base: position 358,579 of record JAFIRS010001109.1, read on the forward strand.
GAAATACTATACATGAACATATTCTCTCTGTAATATACAGTGCTCGTCTAAAGTCCGTTCCCCTCCTACTAATTTTTGAACTTCCTGGTATATCGAGACGAAATTTGGAGGGCTTCAATAGGAGATAAGAACCTACTTTCCCATGAGAAAATTACAGCTTGAAGTTTCAAAACAGCGGCTGAGCGCCATCTACAATAATTCTTTTGGAATAGATCACGTATATTATTCCATTTTTGAAATCTGCTCATACTTCTCTACAGTTTTCTCTAATACACTTCACTCCTAAATTCAATTGTTTTCGAAATATTAACGTTTTAAAAGTGACATTCCGGTTAAAAATAAAGTATAGATTTTGCTCACTTCCAGTAAAACATTTTGCTAACTAAACGTTGTTATTAATTTGTAGTTAAATCTCTTGATGAATTCGACTAATAAGAGGCGTAAAGAGAGTTTATAAAGGATGAACAGTACCGCTTACCGGAAAATCTCGAAGCCTACGAATGTGTACTGTAAATTCACAATCAAAACAAATCAGTTAGCCAAAAAAGTATATTTTATTTTTGAATAACACTTTTATTTAACCCCAACAATTCTTTCATCAAGTGTTTAATGTGGCCGCCTCCTAAATCATAACAATAAAGTGCCCTATCATAAATAGCTTCTCTCAGATACCCCCAAAGGAAAAAATCTAGAGGTGTAAGATCCGGAGATCTTGGTGGCCATTCTGTACTTCCCCTGCGATCTATCTATCGCCCAGGAAAGTTTTTATCGAGGAACTCTCTAGTCATGCGATCAAAATGGGGAGGTGCCCCATCCTGCTGAAATATGATTTAACGATTTTCAAACTCTGCCTGATTGTTTAATACAATTTGTCTTATTGTTCAATTTCAGTTTCTAAAAGATTTCTGTAAAGAACTCCTGTAAGATTGCCTCTGATGAAAATCGGTCCAACAACGCGATTGCCCAAAATCCCCTCCCAAACATTAACCTTTTTAGGAAACTGGGTATGTCCCTCTCTAACTCTCTAAAATATGCGGATTAGTATCGCTCCAGTATCGTACATTATGTTTGTTGACTTTTCCATTAAGAAAAAACGTGCATTCGTCTGCGAAACATACACGTTTCAGGAAGCTCCGTTCTCCTTCAATTGTTCTTGTTAACCACTCACAGAATTCAACCCTCCGTGAGAACATGCAGGATTTTCATTTTATAGGGATGACACTTTTTTTTTTAGGACTCTTTGGACACTTTTTGAACTTACTCCCCAGGATTCAGCAACTGCAGATGTCGACTGAGTTGGACTGATAACCATTTCAGCAACAATTTCTACCTTTTTTTTTCTGAAAGAGGCGATTTCCTGATCTTGGAGCATCTTTCAGCGTACCAGTTCTTCGGAGCTTATTTAAAAGTTTGCGCAAATATGACTTCGAAATGGGATTTTCGGGAAATCTATCATCAAACATACGGACTGCTAGATGATAATTTCTTCCAGCTTCTCCAAATATCAGAACTGCTTCAAATTTATCGCATAAAAGGATTTAGGCATTCAACGGACTATTTGACAATTAGCAGTTCAGTTTGACAGTAGACAAGATGTTACCGCGACAACGATTTTTTCCAATGCAAACTTGATTGAAAGCAACATTAGTGTTTTTGGTTGGGTTTGAAATGACCAAAATATCACTTTTCAAACGTTAATATTTCGAAAACAATTGAATTCAGGAGTAAAGTGTATGAGAGAAAACTGTTGAGAATTATGAGCAGATTTCGAAAAGGGAATGATATACTGCGTGTTCTATTTAAAAAAATTATTGAAGATAGCGCTTAGCCACCATTTAGAAACTTTTAGCTGCGATTTCTCAATGAAAAAGTAGGTTTTTATCTCCTATTTGAGCTCTCCAAATTTCGTTGCGATATACCAGGTGGTTCAAAGATTAGTAAGGGGGAACGGACTTTAGACGAGCACTGTATATGTATGTAAAGGAAGAAGCTCATGCACAAGGAAATCCTTTTTTTGGGCGCTCTGTAGTTATTTACTGCCTTTTATTATAAGTTATAGTATATCTCAGATTGTACATGTGAAATTGGCAAACAAATTGATTGATTGAAATTGATTGAATTATGGTCGAATTTTGGAGTAAGTCCATAGGACTTTGCATTTCCATCATTTGTACAATGATTGGATTTAGATTTACGCACAGTAATATCTATGTAAAGAAAGAAGGCCATGAACAAAGGGAAAAGTTTTTTTTGGACGCTCTATATTTATTTGCTGCCTTTTATTATTAGTGATAGTAAGTCCATAGAACTTTGCATTTCCAACATTTGTTCAATGCTTGGATTTAGATTTACGCACAGTAATATATATGTAAAGAAAGAAGCCCATGAACAAGGGAAAATTTTTTTGGACGCTCTATATTTATTTGCTGCCTTTTATTATTAGTGATAGTAAGTCCATAGAACTTTGCATTTCTAACATTTGTACAATGCTTGGGTTTAGATTTACGCACAGCACCTCCGATTCTTTATTTCTTCTTCCTATGAATTCTTCTCCTACTTTCATTACCCCAATAATAATTTGCTTTCTCGTAATTTTTTTCATGATTACACTGGCCTGCACATATTTTAGTGTTTACGATTTTAGACCTGATTTTAAGTACTCATGTCTAATAAGGTGGAGTTTTTTTTGTATCAGCTCTAGTTTATGAGAAAAAAAATGTATTACTAAAAAAATATGGCTTCATTAGAAGCATTATACATTGTTCCTGTAGGGATTTCCTAGAGTGAATTTATCTTAGGCAATAATTCCCCAGCATTAGTTAAGAGGCATTTCTTAACTAACATCACATAGCTTTCAGCCTTGTAATTTCCGAAGAAATTCTGTGCAACCACCACAAAATATTTTCACGGAGGTCGTTGTACTTCAGTCATAGATACCTTAAAATTAGTAGGTCCATCAAAAAATGTCTGATTTTATTTTTTCAACAGTTGATCCAGGAAATAACCCCGCACGAAAATATATGGGAAATTGGCTGAAAGTGGCTGAAATTTTATTATGGGTCATTAGAAAACAGTGTGAGTTCAAATAATTTTGTATGTTTAGTTTCTGAGATATAAGCGTCCAAAGTTCGTAAAAACGTCGTATTGGGGTAGGGTTGACAAAGAAAAAACTGATCGGAACTCATAAACATGTTCAATTATAATCTTATTGATGATAGTACATTAGGGTGTATACGGGGCATAGTAAAAAAAATCGATTTTCCGGATTTTTTTTCAGCACTATTTCAAAACCAACAAGTTATATTCTTCTCTATTCTTCCCTCCAGGATATTTATTAAGTAGGTTTTACCTCCATCTTGTAACCCCTCTTTATGACTATATTTTTTCTCTTATAGTTAATTTGTAACTGAAGATGAGTGCTTTGTACACTTGAAACATGTCTTACTGTTTTTTATGAATCCCGCTGGGATAATACATTTGTGGAGACGTTTTTGAATGTTTTTTCCTCCCCCCAAAAAAAAAAGTTATATTTTGTTAAGATATCATAGTTTCAGTCTATTGTAGGCGAAAAAAGGTTTTTTTCTTATGATTTTCTGTTTAAATATATATATATATATATTTTTACAATTGCAGATCATTTTTGATTACAAAAAAATAGAGTAACATTCTGATGAACTCAATTGTTCAATATTACCTTTCATTTAGATTACGGGCGTGTTACATTTTTTTTTAGGTCATTAACAATGATTTTAATGAATATCTAGAAAACTGTTCGAGTAATTTGGACCATATTTTACTCACTTTATTTTGAAAATGTTGACTATCATATACGATAGTTTTATCAACTTTGTATGTTGCGTTTCTAGGATATGCATTTTTGAAGTTTAAGACATTACGATATATGGGGTAATCTATCGAATTAACATTTTATGGAACCTTTCGACACATTCAATTATATCATAAAAATTTTTGAAATCAATCATTTGATACTATAAACAACACAAACCACACTCAACAACAATTTGGAATTCAACAGTATAGACTAAAAAAAAAATCTAATTATAAATAACGACTTCCAACATAAAAATCAATTTATATTATGGAAATTATAATATAACAAAAATTGAAACTAATTTGTTATAAACAACATTATTAACAATTTACATAATGGAACTCTCAAAAAACAAACAATAAACAAAACCCAAATTCGAATAAAATTAATAATATAGTTATTGATTGGTCTTTAATCTAAAACATTTCTCAATGGTTTATGGCTATAGGGTACTTTATTGTTTCTATTTGAAATTGATATGCGTAATCCTGAACCTGTACTATTACGCTGCCGCATAGCGTCCAGATTTAGGAATGCTATAAAGTATCAACTGTGGATATCCTTTAGTATTATTCCTGTTGCACCTGCAAATGAACGTATTCTAGGCTACTACTGTACCTGCAAAAGTGGAGCAAGAACAGTGGGATGCTGTTCCCATATTTGCAGCGTACTTTGGTACCTAGGATATGCTCGTCATCAAGAAACAATAAAGTACCCTAGCCATGAACTATCAAACAATGTTTTAGATTACGCAAATAGAGCAATAAATAACAATATTAATAATATTATTTGAATTCAAGTATTGTTTATTGCTTGTTTTCTGAGAGTTTTATCATGTAAATTGTTGTTTATGTTGTATATAACTAATTAGTTTCATTTTCGATTTAGAGTTCACTACTACAATACACTATAAGATTTCCACTACTTAAGGGTTCACTAAAGGACGACGCGTGTTTCGCTATACAATAGCTTCATCAGGTCCATTGACTTTTTATGTTAGAAGTCGTTATTTATAATTCGTTTTTTTAGTCTCTACTGTTGAGTTCCAAATTGTTGTTGAGTGTGGTTTGTGTTGTTTATAGAATCAAATAATTGATTTTGAAAAGTTTTATGATAGAATTGAAAGGTTCTATAAAATTTTGTTAAATCGATAGGTTACCTCATATATCGTAATACCGTAAACTTAATAAATGCATATCTTAGAAACGCAACATACAAACTTGATAAAACTATCGTATATGATGGTCAACATTTCCAAATAATTGTGAGTGAAATATGGTCCAAATTAACGGAATAGTTTTCTAGATACTCAATAAAAACATTGTAAATGACCTAAAAAAAAATTTAACGCACCCTTTATCTAAATGAAAGGTAATATTGAACAATTGAGTTCATCACAATATCACCCTATCTTTCATCCAAAGGGCAGTAGCAATTAATTCCTTTTTTTGTAATCGAAAACGATCTGTCAATTGTTTTCAGTATAGGGGTATACTCGAAACATAAAAAAATAAAATATTTCAAACAGAGAGAGTCATCAAGAAACAAAACACGTTCTTCCGCCTACAATAGACTGAAACTATGATATCTTAACAAAATATAACTTGTTGGTTTTGAAATAGTGCTGGAAAAAAAATCCGCAAAAACGATTCTTTTGACTATGCCCCGTATACACCCTAATGTACTATCATCAATAAGATTATAATTGAACGAGTTCCGATCAATACATTTCCATCCTTACTTTTTCTTATTTCGACTAAAAAAACTGTTTTTTTCTTTGTCAATCCTACCCCAATACGACGTTTTTACGAAATTTGGCCGCTTATATCTCAGAAACTAAACATACAAAATGATTTGAACTCACACTTTTTTTTAATGACCCTTCCTACTATAACATAATAAAATTTCAGCCAATTCGACCGAGACCCAATTTCCCATATGTTTTCGTGCGGGGGTTCTTTAACTTGTAAGATTTGATTACAAACCCACAGACAGACATCGGGACAGCTGAAACTAAATAAAAGCTTGTAAGAACAACTACTTCCCTGGCTAATGCCTCGACGTAGGTTGGATAACATCCGATGGAAAATACACATGATAGGTTTCGTCACGGCAAAGCTAGAAAACTTTGATTTTTCAAAAATTTTTTCCCAGCTGTTGAAGATGAAGTGAAAGAATAATTCACAAAAATACAGGAATTATTTCATTGGAAATGCAAATCCCAATCAAGAGGGGAAACAGATAAACAAATTTCCTGTGCCATGGAAAACGACGTTGATTCTGAAGATGATTTCAGGTCAATCTCGGGATATTTCTCAAGAGTTAATTCCGAGAAAACAGGTGCAAGACCTAATGAAGAAATGAAGTACAAAACATAAATAAATGTCTTCCATTGGCTGAAATTATTGTCTATTAATACTATAAGTGAATACATTATCAACTTGACAATATTTCTTTATATTAGGCTCCATGCTGTTTTATGCTTCGAAAATCCCATCGACTGACACTGAGGAATGTTGTGAATGATTTCAATCAATTTCAGTGGGAATATATTTTTATAGTTTGTCTCCTACGAAACTACTGATTGCATTCATCTGGTTCATGGATGCGGGCTTCTTGTAGATGGAATTGCAGAAATATGGCATACCAATCAGTTTTATGAGTTTGATATTTTCACTTTGGAAGTAACGTGGGAAAATAGTTATTTATTGGGTGTTATTAGTTATTGCGCATTTTTGGACAAGCAATTTAGAATTTTATGTTCATCATTGGCGCGCATACGGGTAATGATCTCAATTTTTTTAAGAAAAGAATGGTACGCCACTGAGATATTTCGAATTGTAAATAATTTTTTAATTCTTTGTTCAATTTGTGACAAACAATCTCTCTTGCCTTTTTTTCATATAGAGCGCCGTTTTTATGCAAAAAAATAAAATTTGTATTTTTCATTTCTTCAATACAATATCAAGAAATATCTAATACAATAACGTTAAACCAGAACAATAACAGAAAATAACGCTAATAAATAAATAGGCGCAAAGCTACAACAACTGTTCAAAAAGACCTCCCTCACACGTGATACAAGATTCAACTCTTCCCCTCATTGATTGTCGTATTCGCGCAAATATTCCTGGTGAATTTCTGATTGTCTCACGCCGGCTATAATTCGATTCCTCAGGTCTTCAACATTTTCGACGGGAGTGGAATGAACTCATGATTAATAAAACCCCAAATGCAAAAATCTAGAAGATGTAAATCCGGAGATCGAGCAGGCCAATGTTCCGTACCTCCCCTACCTATCCAACGATTTGGATATACTGTATCTAAGTGATTGTGTACAATAATGCCAAAATAGACTGGTGCACCATCATGTGTTGTCTCAGCTGTAGAGGAATTTCTTTAAGAAAAACAGGTAACTCTTCCTGTAGGAAATTAAAGTAAGAGTCGCCTGTCAGTCGTTGTGGGAGGAAATATGGACCGATTGAATGATCATCAAGTACCAAGCCATACATCAACTGAAAGCTGATGCTGAAAATGAGCTTCAAAGATTCCATGTGGATTTTCCTCAGCCCAGAGGTAATTGTTGTGGAAATTTCGTATACACTGTCGTCCAAAATTAGCCTCGTCAGTAAACAGAACGCCATTTAAAAAAATTTGGAATTTGAGCGATTTGATAAAGAATCCAATGGCAAAAAATTAGGCGCGGAAAAAAGTCTCTAGGTAGTAGGTGCACCATCATGCATGAACAAGAAGTGTTGTCTTAGCTGTAGAGGAATTTCTTCAAGAAGAACAGGTAACTCTTTCTGTAGGAAATTAAGGTAAGAGTTGCCTGTTAGTCGTTGTGGAAAGAAATATGCACCGATTAAATGATCAAGTACCCCAAGCCATGCATTTACTGAAAACGGATGCTGAAAATGAGCTTCAAAGATTACATGTGTATTTTCCTCAGCCCAGAGGTGATTGTTATGGAAATTTCGTATACCCTGTCGTCCAAAATTAGCCTCGTCAGTAAACAGAACGCCATTTAAAAAATTAGGAATTTGAGCGATTTGTTGAAGAATCCAATGGCAAAAACTAGGCGCGGAAAAAAAGTCTCTAAGTAGTAGAGCTTGCACACGTTGAATATGAAACGGATACAATTGCTGTTCTTTAAGAATTTTAAATACAGTGAAGTTGCTTACATTCAGTATGTTGGCAATTTTTCGAGTACCTGTTTCAGGTGACTCCGCAGTTGACTCGAGAACTGCTTCTTCTAGTTGCACAGCTCGTACTTCTCGAGTGCGCCCGCAGTCAGCCGTTTGTTTCTTAAATGTACCATTTTCGCGCAAACGTTGGTGAAGACGAGCATAAATTGTGTGATACGTCCTGGATACAACTCAGCATACAATCGTCGAGCTTGCCAACCATTTCCATTACTTCGACAATAGACAAAAAGCATGTCTGACAATTCCGCATTTATATAATTTTCCATTCTTTCGATAAAAGAAAAATGAATTACGTATTATCATTAATGTTATACCAAAGTAGAAGCTTAAAAATGAGGACACGCTGATTTGACATTTCGTTGAAATATTCGTATTTAACAGAATGTTGACAGTAGCCTACTAGCTTCGCTACTATATAATGAATTAAAGAAATGAAAAATACGCGTTAAGATGTTTTATTTTTTTGCATAAAAACGGCCCCCATACGAAAAAAAGGCAACAGAAATTTTTTTGTCACAAATTGAATAAGAGATTCAAAAATAATTTTTAATTTGAAATATCTCAGTGGCGTACCATTTTTTTCTTTAGAAAAATTGAGATCGTTACCTGTATACGCGCCAATGATAAACATAAAATTCTCAATTGCATGTCAAAAAATGCGCACTAATTACTTCTTGGAACTCACCAAATTTCATCTGCATATCTCGACCGGTTTCAGAGCAATAAATAAATAGTCAGTTTTTATGAAAAACTTTAATACCCCGTATCTCGGAAAACAAAGCATTTGTGGACAAAAGTTATATACCAAACTATGATTATTTTTTCATGCAGAATTACCCCCTGAAATTGGTCGCACTTATTCAGTAACACCCTGTATATGTTCAATTATTCTTGAATGGACCCGTCAATTCGAATTATTATATATTTCAGTTATACTTTGAATTAAATTACCCTACACTCAATTTCCTATGTCTGGTTTTTGAAACATAAATATTGAAAATTGTTATTCTATAGAAAATATGATCCAATCTTATTTTTTGATGAAATAAATATGAAGGTAGAAGTCCATTCTGCTCAAAGTGGAGTGGATGTTTGATGAAATTAAGTACTCGAAATCATCTCCAAGAAATTTATTTAAAGAAGGACATGTTTTGGAGCTTCAAAGCTCCATCTTCAGCTGATACTAAAAAATTTCATGGAGGAATAACAACACAAAAATGGTAATATATTAGGGTCAGCAAAGCATTTTAGCTTTGACCCATCCTGACCGGTAATTAGGATAGAACAGTACCACTCCATATAGAAGGGGCATAACATAGTTGGCATTTTGGATGGCCACGACATTTTTATATTTCATACCTTTTTTTTACATATAAAATATAAACATGTCGTGCTCATTCAAAATGCCAACTATGTTATGCAAACAATTACCATGCCCCTTCTCTATGGAGTGGTACTGTTTTATCTCAATTACCGGTCAGGATGGGGCAAAGCTATAATGCTTTGCTGACCTTAATATATTACCATTTTTATGTTGTTATTCCTCCATGATATTTTTTAAGTATCAGCTGAAGATGGAGCTTTAAAGCTCCAAAACATGTCCTTTTTTGAATATATTTCGTGGAGATGATTTCGAGTACTCAATTTCATCAAATAAATATGAACTTTCGACGCAAAACAATTGCGCCATTGAAAACCGCATGACTATAAATCGTGGGACTATTAACGGCGTGGCCATTGACACGTTGGTATGCAGTTTTCCACCTGCTTCACGAAAATTCGGTGTCCAGATCTATACAGTGCTCGTCTAAAGTCCGTTTCCCCCCTACTAACTTTCGAACCACCTGGTATATCGCAACGAAATTTGGAGGGCTCAAATAGGAGATAAAAACCTACTTTTTCATGGAAAAATCACAGCCAAAAGTTTCAAAATGGCGGTTGAGCGCCATCTTCAATAATTTTTTTAAATAGAACATCCCGTATATTATTTCATTTTTAAAATCTGTCCATAATTCTCAGTTTTCTCTAATACACTTTACTCCTTAATTCAATTGTTTTCGGAATATTAACGTTTGGAAAGTGACTTTCCGGTTTAAAATGACGTATGGATTTTGGTCCCTTGCGGTAAAACATTTTGCTAACTAAACGTTGTTATTTATTTGTAGTTAAATCTCTTAATGAATTCGACTAATAAGAGGCGTGAAGAGAGTTTATTAAGGATGAACAGTAATGCATAGCCGAAAATCTCGAAGCCTACGAATGTGTTCTGTAAATTCACAATCAAAACAAATTAGTTAGCTAAACAAATATAATTTATTTTTGAATAATACTTTTATTCAACCCCAATAATTATTTCATCAAGTGTTCAATGTGGCCCCCTCCTAAATCTTGACAATAAAGTGCCCTATTATGAATAGCTTCTCTCACGTTGATGAAAGTCTGTCCATCTATTTCTTCACATTTATTTATTATTCTGCGTTCCAACTCTTCAATTGTTTGGCATTCAGTGGCGTAGATTTTTGACTTCAGATACCCCCAAAGGAAAAAATCTAGAGGTGTATGATCCGGAGATTTTGGTGGCCATTCTGTACTTCCCCTGCGACCTATCCATCGCCCAGGAAAGTTTGTATCGAGGAACTCTCTAGCCATGCGATCGAAATGGGAAGGAGCCCCATCCTGCTAAAATATGATTTCACGATTTTCAAACTCTTCCTGATTGTTTAATACAATTTGTCTTATTCGAGGTTCAATTTCAGTTTCTAAAAGATTTCTGTAAAGAATTCCTGTAAGATTACCTCTGATGAAAATCGGTCCAACAACGCGATTGCCCAAAATCCCCGCCCAAACATTCACCTTTTTAGGAAACTGGGTATGTCCCTCTCTAAAAGTATGCGGATTAGTAACGCTCCAGAATCGTACATTCTGTTTGTTGACTTTTCCATTAAGAAAAACCGTGCATTCGTCTGCGAAACATACACGTTTTAGAAAGCCCCGTTCTGATTCAATTGTTCTTGTTAACCACTCACAAAATTCAACCCTCCGGTCTGGATCATCCTCCGTGAGAGCATGCAGGATTTTCATTTTATAGGGATGAAACTTTTCTTTTTTAGGACTCTTTGGACACTTTCTGAACTTACTCCACAGGATTCAGCAACTGCAGACGTCGACTGAGTCGGATTGATTACCATTTCAGCAACAATTTCTACCTTTTTTTCTTCTGAAAGAGGCGGTCTTCCTGATCTTGGAGCATCTTTCAGCGTACCAGTTACTTGGAGCTTAGTAAAAAGTTTGCGCAAATATGACGTCGAAATAGGATTCCCGGGAAATCTACCATTAAACATACGCTAGATGGTAATTTCTTCTAGCTTCTCCAAATATCAAAACTGCTTCAAATTCATCGTCTAAACTACGAGCCAATTTTCATAAAAGGATTTAGGCGCTCAACGGACTATTTGACAGTTAGCAGTTCAGTTTGACAGTAAACAAGATGTTACCGCAACAACGATTTTTTCCAATGCAAATTTGATTGAAAGCAACATTAGTGTTTTTGGTTGGGTTTGAAATGACCAAAATGTCACTTTTCAAACGTTAATATTTCGAAAACAATTGAATTTAGGAGTAGAGTGTTCCGGAAAAAACTGTTGAGAATTATGAGCAAATTTCGAAAATGGAATAATATACGCGGTGTTCCATTTCAAAAAATTATTCAAGATGGCGCTCAGCCGCCATTTTAAAACTTTCAGCTGTGATGTCATCATGAGAAAGTAGGTTTTCATCTCCTATTTGAGCCCACCAAATTTCGTTGCGATATACCAGGTGGTTCAAAAATTAGTAGGGGGGGAACGGACTTTAGACGAGCACTGTATAAGTCGTACTCTACGCTTCATGACAATTCCACGAATATCTATAAATAGTAATTATGAACCGTACCCAACGTGTCAATAGCCACGCCTGAAGAGTGTGGTTGGTTGATGATAAATACAACTTCCAATTTTACGAAATTGTATAATAAATATACTTGTTACAAATATGCACCAGCCTGATGACTTTTGTGGAAATGTCAATAATTTTTATTTTCTGTTCTGTCTGTTTGACTTTTCTCCCGGCAATTGTCTCACTTCTGGTTTTCTTATAGACACTCGAAACAACTTGGCGAGCTGTTGCCAAAAGTACAATACCGAACAACGCCGTTAATAGTCATACTTTTATGGTCATGCGATTTTTAACGGTGTTTTGCGGAAATCCGACTCAATAAGTCCAAATAAGTTAATTTCGAGGTATCAAGTCGGAATTATGAAAAATACTTTCAGTGGCTTTTTTTTCAAGAAATGTCCCATTTCATGAAGTTGTCCCAGCAAACACTTTCATTCACAGATATGGTTTGGTCAATTTTCTGAAATCCTTTTTACCGTAGTTTCTTCAGAGAAGTATATCCCGTAATGCACTTGAGCCATTTGAGCTTTTTTATACAGGGCATCAAAAACTATATTCTAGTAAAATTACAGCAAAATTAACCGACGCCAAATTCATCGATTTTTCCCGTATTCCTTCCCAAAAGCATGTCGACTTAGTATAATTTAATTCCGCTATGATATCAGTTGGGTTATAACTACCCACTTGAAGCTGAGAAAATAACACTTGTTAAAATTTAGACACTCAGTATATCTCAATGGCCATGCTTTTTGAAGATCGAACATTTAGCACCACACACTTCGGATCGAAGGTATGTTATTATGACGCGATGCCCTGATGATTTACACTCGATTAGACTATGTGAGAATAATATTAATAGTAAATGCCTATCAGCAAATGGAAATGATGGATTAATACGCACCTGCGTCGGGTAATATAGTCGGAAAAATGATTCGATTACATGATAATTACGTTGCTTTTAATGAAGATGATTACATATTTCAGTTCTTTCGCTGTTACGAAATCGAACCCAGTTACTTAAAATGGAAATCGAACGTGATATAACTTCAGAAAATTATACTGAGTGGGCAGGTACCCGAATGGCACTGTTCGTATGCACTGAAAGTAAAATTTGTTTAGGAATCTTTTCTAACTACTGAACCGATTTTTGTTTAAATAAGAAGAGTAGCATAAGCTATAATTCATTTTGATAAAAATAAGTTTTTCGTCGACCTCTACAACAAATGACATTTTACGTATTAATTTGCGAATAAAAAATCGACTATTTTTTAAGGCAAGTATTTTTCGTCCGCAAACTCTATTCGTCCGCTGTGGTCAGTATGATACGGCACGGTGCGAGAGCGGTGATTGAGTCATTTTCGTGAATCCACGATTTAATAAAAACATAGGCGCCTGTGACAATACTGTCATTTGCTGTTGCCAAATGAATTATTTACGAAATCCGCTAGATTTTACGTGTGAATAAGACCGTGCGTGGTGTGAATATTAGTGTTCATAATAATCAAGAATGGATAGTGATAGCGATATGCATATTAATCAGTAACACTCCTCCAGAGGCGAGAATTGGCAACTACGGCCACGTTGGATTCACTCCCCCAGAAATCACGAATTCTATACGAAAAACAAAACAACACATTCAAGAACTGGCATCAGGAACATAATGTCGAGAATCTATCAGAAAATGTTCCTCTGGTCTATTTTTCTAGTAAAGCTGGCAATAATTATCAGTTATCAACGCTATGGTCAATATACTCTATGCTCAAATCCACATTAGCCATTGAGGAAAACGTTAACATATCCAAACTTCCGAAACAAAGCGTTGGGTACAAAGCGAAAAAATCTAGAGTATTTAGTCGAGATGAAATAAACAGATTTCTTCGTGATGCCCCAGGCGAAACTTATCTTTTGCACAAGGCAAAATGTTTTAATTTATTTCGCTGATGTATTTATTGTTATATTATTACAGCTCTGTTTAATTATTGGAATTGCTGGGGCTTGTCGAAGAGACGAGCTACGTAAAATAACGACCAAAGATATCGTTGATCAAGGCGACATGCTTGTAATAACCTTTCCAGACTCAAAAAATGGTAAAAGGCGAGTTTTTACAGTTACAGACAAACTTTGCGACGGAGTGAATCCTTTAGAAATCTTTCGACAATACGCCAACTTAAGACCGGAGCATTGTAATAATAATATATTCTTCGTCAATCATAAATTAGGAAAGTGTACAGTGCAAGTGATTGGTGTGCATACATTTGCGAAGATATCTAGCTTGATCGCAAAATTTAGGAATGCTATAAAGTATCAACTGTGGATATCCGCTAGTATTATTCCTGATGCACCTGCAACTGAACAGTGAGGGGATATGTCATCAAGAAACAATAAAGTACCCTAGCCATGAACTATTAAACAATGTTTTAGATTGCGTAAATAGACCAATAAATAACAATATTATTAATATTATTTGAATTTAGGTTCTGTTTATTGTTTGTTTTTTGAAAGTTCAATTATGTAAATTGTTGTTTATGTTGTTTACAACTATTAGTTTCAATTTCGATTTAGAGTTCACTACTACAATACCCTATAAGATTTTCACTACTTAAGGGTTCACTAAAGCACGACGCGTGTTTCACTATACAATAGCTTCATCAGGTTCACTTCGATTTGCTATATTATAATTTCCATAATATTAATTGACTTTTTATGTTTATTTATTATTCGATTTTTTTTTTGAGTCTATACTGTTGAGTTCCAAATTGTTGTTGAGTGTGGTTTGTGTTGTTTATAGTATCAAATAATTGATTTCGAAAAATTTTATAATAGAATTGAATGTGTCGAAAGGTTTCATAAAATTTTGTTAAATCGATAGGTTATCCCATATATCGTAATACCGTAAACTTCAAAAATGCATATCTTCGAAACGCAAAATACAAAGTTGATAAAACTATGGGATATGATAGTCAACATTTTCAAAATATTTTGAGTCTTCTAGATATTCAATAAAAACATTGTAAATGACCTAAAAAAAATGTAACGCACCCTTTATATCTAAATGAAAGGTAATAATGAACAATTGAGTTCATCAGAATGTAACCCTACCTTTTATTCGATGCGCAGTAGCAATTAATCTTTCTTTTCGTAAACAAAAACGATCTTTCAATTGTTCTCAGAGTAGGGGTATTCTCGAAAATAAAAATAAAATATATTTCAAACAGAGAGAGTCATCAAGAAACACAACACGTTATTTCGCCTACAATAGACTGAAACTATGATATCTTAACAAAATACAACTTGTTGTTTTGAAATAGTGCTGAAAAAAAATCCGGAAAAACGATTTTTTTGACTATGCCCCGTATATATCCTAATGTACTATCATCAATAAATTATAATTGAACATGTTTATGAGTTCCGATCATTACATTTCCATCCTTACTTTGTCTTATTTCGACTAAAAAAACAGTTTTTTTCTTTGTCAATCCTATCCCAATACGATGTTTTTACAAACGTTGGCTGCTTATATCTCAGAAACTAAACATTTGAACTCACACTTTTTCCTACTATAACATAATAAAATTTCAGCCAATTCGAGCGTGAGCCAATATCCCATATGAAAGATAAACGCCATGTAGAGTGGAATAAAATAGAAAAAACCGAAGTACACAGTCTTCTTCACAACAAAAGTTCAATATAAATTGAACCAGAAAATGGTAGATCACAGGGGAAAAACAACTACTTTCCTGGCAAATACCACGCAGAACGTTGAATGATATTCACCTGTAAATCCATGCATACCTCCATATAAATGGACATTGAATGCAAATTTGCTAGGAAAGTAGTTGTTTTTCCCCTGTGATCTACCATTTTCTGGTTCAATTTATATTGAACTTTTGTTGTGAAGAAGACTGTGTACTTCGATTTTCCCATCTTTCACTTTCACTATCCCATATTTTTTGGTGCGGGGATCTTTTTCAAGCAGTCTTATCGAACACTCTTCAGGATTTTTGATGTGTCTTATGGTTAAACTAATAAAAGAAAAAAAAATTATGCAAGTGCAAAATATGATTGTGCTCCATGTGCGGGAGATGGTGCACTTTCAATTTCACTATACAACAAACAGACTTAATGCGTATTTGGTGGAATTCTATCGTATATCACCCAGTGTCGCTGCTGTTTGCTTTACGTCAATTCAGGACATTCATCATCCTTCGACCTGTGAGCACCTGCATCGCTTACTCAATATATCATCCTCCTATAATTGTTGAGAATGATTGGTTCGAACATGTGTTTGAGGATGGAATCACCGAAATTATTTTTCCTTCTATTCATGGTGAGAATTCGTTGGTTCACTAATTGTGTACTTTCAAATTATAGTATAAACCCAGGGAGACATAATTATCTTTACTTTTTATTGTTGCAGAGTTGTAACTTTCAAATTCGCCAAAGTTGAAGGCAGGTGCCACTACGAATTCACAATTATCCAGAAATAATCGATTGGTAAAACATTCTTAGTCACGAGAGCTCAATCAACATTCGTTTGAATGTTTTTTATGGACATAACGAGAGCTTGCCTATCGTTTGAAGTGCGAAATTCATAGAAATATTGTGAAAGGTGATTACAGAAGGTCTTCGAAAGGACGTCATTAGAAAGAGCGTCCTTTGAACTTCATGGACAACATCAAGAGGTTTGAAAGATTTGGGATAAGACTCAACGGGAACTGGAGAAGCTGTATTCGGGTCTGGCACCAAAGACTACGAACCCGTGGGTGATAATACAGGCAATCGAAAGTTTACCTTCGACATGAAGTACAGTAACAGGAACATTGCAAATAGGTTGAGACATGAATTTTTTTCAATCCATATTTGGAATATACGCATACGACTTTATCATTGAATTTTTTTTCTACGTTTCTCAAACAATTTTTGAGAATGTTACAGCGTTTTAAAAACGCCGAGTTTCAAAACGCCTCCATGACCTTGGAGAGAGAGCGTGACGTCACAATACTGTTGGCACGTTGATCCTCTCTTCTGCAGTAGGCTGCGCTGCCGCTAATATTGTGAAGTGTTTATTGTTCGCAACGTTGGTGCTATGTGCCTGGTTGTGAGAATTCAACAAGAAAAACACCTCTTTTTTCGAAAAAAAAAGTGGTTTTGTGTTGCCCGTCGCAATACATACCAACAAAAACACAATTAAGAAAATAAGGAACTTTGAAGTCTTCTTCACAACGAATTCAGTATGAATTGAAACAATTGGTACACCGCAAAAAAGAACTACTTTCCTGGCATATACCACGCAGAACGTTGAATGATATTCACCTGAAAATCTATGCAAACTTCCACAGAAAATGAAAATTGTGAAGGGTAATATAAGAAAATGAGGAACTTTAAAGTCTTCTTCACAACGAATTCAATATAAATTGAAACAATTGGTAGATCACAAGCAAAACACAACTACTTTCCTGACATCCACCACGCAGAACGTTGAATGATATTCACCTGAAAATCTATACAAAATTCCATAGAAAATGAAAATTGATTGCAAATGTTTCTTTGTGATAAACTCGATTATGTTTAATTTATGCCAGGTCCGCCTAACAATCCGCATACCGGTTTCAGGCTTTTGGCCCTCATCAGTAGTCACCTGTCCGTCTGCGTGGTATATGCCAGAAAAGTAGTTTCAATTTATATTGAATTCGTTGTGAAGAAGACCTCAAAGTTCCTTATTTTCTTATATTACACTTCACATGGCTTAATTTTTTGAAAAACACAATTGTTTCGCTGCGAGGACCATTTCAGTTCGAAGGATGATATGGAAAACTACAAATTAGAGTATTCATTAAAAAAGACGTTCTGCCCCACATTTTCAATGAGCATTTACAATGAGCAGCTTGATGCAAATTTGAGGCTGTAACTCGACCTTATAGCAACTCATGTCACAACAAAGAGTCGTTTTGAGACCTACTCGAAAGTTCTGCTAATCCACACAATTTGGGTGTCAAACAGTGCTCGCGAAAATAATAAATTCATCAGCGGAAGTTTGATTCGATTTTTTTAAATTCTATGACGATTTAATGAAAAGACAAACGCATGATTTCACGCTCTTCAATATGTTTTTCCTGAGCTGTCTCTAAAAATTCGCGTGAAAAGTTTTTTTCGCATCGTTTGTGTATGGGGCAGAAACAACAGAAGAATTATCGAATTCAGATACTTTTATGATTTTTGTTGTTGTTCCTACTGTAGACAAAACGGATTGTTTCCAATAGCACAGTACTTCGGTAACAGCAGGTTATTCGTTCCGTCGATATAACGACATTTAAAAAGCTATCGCATGTTTACAACCACCTGAAAACAAAAAAAAGACTGCTGCTTAAAAAATGTTACGAAAGTTACTGACAAATTTTATGAATTTTCAGGTTATTTCCGACAGCGTAAAAAAGAGTAGCGCAATAAATTTACTGTTCATATCATCAAACAAATCAATTTTCGTAGTCTTCCATGGTATTTCATTGTCTTCTAAATATATAATCTGCAGTCTTTATATGACACTGCAATGACATTTGCGAGAATCCAAATCCACATTTATTCTCATTTCACTGTAACCGATATAGAAATCAATCATTCATTTAAAAATAGGAATTGAAGTATTTGTTGAACAAGTATGACAATACAGGGATGCATAAATTGATATGATCTACACGCCTAAAATATTTTAGACGATGCGGCGTTGTCGCGTCTACTATAAGTATCGACCACTTTGATTCTTCAAATGGAACACCCTGTATATAATATCATATAATGATTTCTTATCTCTTTGTCAACAACTTCATGTACTATTTCCCCATACCTATCTGTTCCCGTTTAGAAGATATAAATTAATTTCGATTTTTGTGGAGTGAAGATCCTCATTCACTTCAAGTCATATTTTTATTTGCCTCATACAGGGTCTTTAAAAATTGCAGATACTTTGTTCACATGAAAAAATGAGTGGAAGTCAATTTTTTCAAACGGAATACCATCTATATTTCCACATTTTTCAGCTCTACATCCAATTTCAGATTGACTTTGTTCAGATAATCCTATTTCGATTTCGAAGCGTTTTCGAGATAAACTGTTCTTGTATTCACCACTTATTTTTGAAATTTAACATCTATTTTATAACGTAATATTTCTTTTCGATTTGGTTTTTCAACAGTCTCAAATCAGTCAATTCGAAATTGATATGTACCTCAGAAAAAGTTACAATTTGTATGCATTGAGGATCTCTACCGTACAACATTGCAAATTAATATGTTTCAATAGTGTGCTTTGGAAAAATGAATGATCCAATTTTGAAACGTCAAACTTTCGTTGGTGGTTTTGACTGATTGTGATACCAATTATAATAGAAAAATGTCAAGATTAGGTTACAGTAATGAAGATTTCTTGAATTTATTAATAATATATGGTAAGTGCAATAGAATTGCACGTAGATCATGCCGAGTATTTCATGAAAGATATCCACAACTTCCGAAGCCGAATAATAATGTGATGAATCGACTACTAAAAAACTGTAGGTTGAATGGAACCTTCCGTCCAAAAATCATTCGTAGAAAGTCTGAAGTGGATGATGATGACAATGGCATAATAGTTTTGGGATTGTTTCATGCATTTCCAATTGCTTCTCTACACGAGGCTGAAAGGGAGATAGGTATACCCTACGTGACAATTTATCGCATTCCTAATAAGCACAAATGGCATCCCTATAAATTCTACTGTGTCCAACATCTGAAAGAGACTGATTTGCCTCGTAGAGTGGAATTCTTTTAATGGTTACTTGTCAAGACTCAAGAGGATGAACATTTCCTTGACAATATCATATGGACAGATGAGGCCAAGTTTACAAAAAGGAGTTTTCAATAGACACAACAATCATTATTGGGCGCCAGAAAATCCCCATGTCGTTCGCCAAAGGGGTTTTCAAGAAAGATGGCAATTTAATGTATTTTGTGCCATAAAGAATGGGTCAATTTTTTATATCGAGTTTTATGATGATAATTTGAATGCAACAAAATATGAAGATTTACTGAGAAATGGAATTTAAATGATTTTAAATAATAGGCCAGGAAGAGAACGTGTATGGTACCAAATGGATGGTGCTCTCCCCCCCCATAATTCTCGTTCAGTAAGCGAAGCTTTAACTGAAAGACAGATGGGTTGGTAATAATGGACCTTTTCGTTGGCCTCCTAGAACACCAGATGGCAATCCATTAGATTATTTTGTGTGGGGTTTCATTAAAAATATGGTTTACTCCAACCCAGTAACAACAATGGAAGATATGAAATCGAGAGTTAGAACTGCTTCCAATAGTTCAACTCCAGACTCAATCAGAAGCGCTACACATGAAAATCTTTTGAAGAGATTACATGTTTGTTTAAGTAGAGGTGGGGATGTGTTCAAACATATTCTGAAATATACTGACAATTGAATTAACTTACTAATTCATGAAATTATTTTCAGTTAGTGTGTCAGCGTTAATAAAACTATTGTTTAAAGAGAAGTTTCATTTGGTGGTTGAAGAGTATTTCAATAATCATTTATTCATTGTATTATCTCTGACTGATGATCTGTCAAATTTCAAAAATAAGTGATGAATACAAGGAAACCACGTCAGTTTCTGTTTGAAACAGTTTATCTCGAAAACGGTTCGAAATAGGATTATCTTTACATAGTCAATCTAAAATTGAATGTAGAGCTAAAAAATGTGGAAATATACAGGGTCTTCCATTTGAAAAAATTGACTTCCACTCATTTTTTCATGTGAGCAAAGTATCTGCATTTTTTGAAGACCCTGTATGAGGCAAATAAAAATATGACTCGAAGTGAAGATCCTCATGGTATCACTCCACTCCATTTCTAATTTGATCATACCAGAGAGTTCAAGATTATCAGCGTTTATAAAAGTACATGTTTGGTAAAAAAAAAAAAAAATAATTTCTAAACGGTAACAGATAGTTATAGGGAAATATTACACGAAGTTGTTGACAAAGAGATAAGAAATCATAATATGATATTATATACAGGGTGTTCTATTTGAAAAATCAAAGTACCCGCTACTTTATAGTAGAAGCGGCAACGCCGTATCGTTTAAAATATTTTAGGCGTGTAGAACATATTAATTTATAGATAGTGTGAATTTTTCAGGTTGATCCGTTGTCTGGTTTGCCAGAAACGTCTAATTAACGCTCATCGTGAAAAGCCCTGTATATTACACAACCAAAATATCTCAAATTGTACGCCACTGTATCATAGTACGCTATTGCCCTCTTCACCCCCTCTCATGTGTACCCCTCTAATACCAAACAAATACTACATGATGCCGTACCTAGCCTAGCATATATGATCTAAGGGAGAATCCATCGGAACATGATACACCAATTAGTAAAACTCCCGTCCGTATTTCGCTAGGATAGAAATTCCTTGAATGGCATTCGGAGAATTCCTAGCAACACCTCCACCTCATATTCCATTATCTCATAAATACATATCAGATTTCAACATGCCTCGCCAATCATCGCCGCTTCCTGTAGAATCCCGTAAAAGGGAAATTTTTACCGAACGAGAAATGTTAGCTGCCCCGCTCTTATCACCGGATGCCTACCGATTTTTCCTGCAAGCATTGCTCGAATAAATTGCTTTTGTCCGCAATAATAACAAATCAGCGCCGTATATCAAAATTCTGAGTTATTGGCGCACGCTGCTATGTTAATATAAACTCGCAGAGCACAGTTCTTCGCTAATATAATTTCAGTCGGAAGCAAGATAGGCCGAATGGGAATCCATATTAGCAGAAGTTGACTGTATGCAAACGGTCAATTATTGCGGACCTCCTGCAGGAGGTTCTTTGTATCTCGATAATAAACTACCAGGACGCTTTGCCGTCTACCGGTTTATACGCTTTACGGAAACATCGCATTTGATTGGTATTACTCGGAGAAATATCAGGTAAGGTACTGTTGTAGCGGTAATGGACTATCTGAAGATTTCAAAGATTTTGATGGACTTTTAGTTAGGTAATGAAGAGGCTGGTTTAAGCTGTGAACAAGCCCTGAAAGATTAACGGTTAAAAATCCATTATACTCTGTTGCCTAATGTGAGAGAGTGATGAAATATAAATTTGCAATGACAGAACTCATTCAACAGGGTGGAAAACTTGAAGGTTGTATTGTAAACTTGCAATGATAGTTTTTAAAAATTCTGTATTATTGAATTAGGGCCACCTTGATTTGCATAACAATAAAAAGAGGAGTTTTTTGAATGAAATTTATTTGACACCGGCATAATTACAGGTGGTTTATTAGAATCATAAGTATTATAATAAATATACATGATTATAATTATAGAGATAGACAGATAATTGAGATATTAATTTTTCTAATATTAAGTAGATAAAAACATATAAACATTTTTTGTATAAAGTGTATAATTTTCTTAAGTTTGCAAAGCGCTTTCGACTTTCGTCATCTTCAGTGCTTCATGTCAGGTGCAGGAAGTAAACAATAAATGAGTACATTGTTAATCAAATGATTATAAATTGGCTACATTCAACATGTGATACGTTAGATTATCAGCCAATTTATAATCATTTGATTAACAATGTACTCATCTATAGTTTACCTCCTGGGTCCGATTCTTTTTAATATATATTTGAACGATCTCTATAAACTACAGATAGAAGGAGACGTAATTAGCTTTGCAGACGACACCGCAATCATATACAAAGCTGACTCCTGGGAAGCACTCAAAACCTCTACAGAAATTGATTTCAAAATTATTATGGAATGGTTTGACACCCGTCTGCTTTCCATTAATGTTGATAAAACTATTTACGTTCCGTTCACCTCATACGCAAAGTACTTACCCACATATTACAACCTGAACATTTCTACTAGAAATGGCAATTTTAATATAAACTCAGCTACAAGTGTAAAATATCTTGGTATTTATGTTGACAGTAATTTAAAATGGGACATCCATGTCAATTATGTCGTGAAAAAAGCCAGATATGTACTGTATAAGATTTTTGTAAAATATTCGATATTAAATACTTACGGATACTATACTATGCACTCTTTGAAACCCACCTCAATTATGGGATAATTGCATGGGGAGCTACAACAAAAAAACATATTTCGCAGCTAGAAATTATTCAACGAATGGCAATCAAGAGTATGTATAAAAATCCATATACCTACCCCACAGAGGACCTACAGAAGGATACCAAAATTATGGACATAAGGCAACTATATTTCTTCCAAACAGTAACTAGACAACACCTTAATAAACACGAGTTAATACCAATTAACCACACTCATGCTACTCGACACAGAAATAACTCAGTATGTGTACCAAAACCTGAAAAAAATATCTTACGACGGTCATATGTTCACTTGGGACCAAAACTATATCACTCTAGCCCACCGGAATTGAAAGAAACTAACTCTACTTCACTCTTCAAAAGACACTTGAGGAATTGGATGACACAAACAGACAGACTGAAAATCCATCAACTTCTTGACCTGACTTTAAGGTTGACATTCTGAAAAGAAATTGGAAATTTTCTGAATAGAGTGATAAAATTGTATAGTATATATGTTTGTATTTCATATTGTATTATTTTTATATTATGTGTATATTTATATGCAT
Source organism: Gonioctena quinquepunctata (assembly GCA_018342105.1). Classification (NCBI taxonomy): domain Eukaryota; kingdom Metazoa; phylum Arthropoda; class Insecta; order Coleoptera; family Chrysomelidae; genus Gonioctena; species Gonioctena quinquepunctata. The sequence continues at coordinate 382,229 of JAFIRS010001109.1, forward strand.
ATAATTTTTATGTAAATATTTGCTAATTAATGTATTCTCTGTATTATTATTGCTATTATCATCATTAATTTCAAAATAAGTAATCCCATGTAAAATTTTTCCTCTCTTAAATATTCCTGTACTATTCCATAAACACAGTTATTATTATAATTCCACCATGTACCCATGCTCGAGGGCAACCTTTTATGGGTTAACTATATTTATTCCTCTACACCCATATACTAATATGAACAAATGTATATCACTACCGAAGGGAAATAAATATATTATTATTATTATTATTCACCTGACATGAAGCACTGAAGATGACGAAAGTCGAAAGCGCTCTGCAAACTTAAGAAAATTATATACTTTATACAAAAATCTTTCATTTATTCTTCTCAAGTGTATTCAGCTTCCCACATTTAATATAAAAGTAATAATAATAAGAAAATAGATAAATTGAAATAAATTTCAATATTTGTAAAAAAAACTACTATTTACAATAAAACTTAATTTTTAAATTTTAGCCATCATATTCCGAGTAGTCCGATGAACTATCGTCGTTGGGTCAAGAGAAATAATAAGGCGCTCTACAGTGTTTTTCTTCCTTCTCTTGTAAGATGTTTCCAACGACACTTATTTTAAAAGTAGTGTTATGCCTTGCTACAAACTGTTTTACTTGCGCCCACACCAATTCTATGGTAATATACTTGAAATATCGCGTAAAATATCGGAACTATTAGATGTCACTAAAATCGAAAGGAAACTCCACGACCACTATGAAATTATCTTAAACACCCCGGAGGATAAGCGCATTAGCGTAGGAACTCAGTTTTTCCTATTCCAAAACAAATAACGAGAATAAGAGAAATTTCTCTTATCCTCGTTATTTGTTTTGCGTTACTCAGAACGCACTAGGAGTATGACTATTGGCCTATGCTGACATCTGTTGGTGACCTATTAATGTGCACGAAATTTCGTGTCATTAAAATTCCACGATAACAGGTCTAAGCTTCAACACACAGATTATAGGTGTCACTATCTATAATTTGATGCTTTTCACATTTTTGTACTTGCCGGTAGGTATTAGACTAGATATATTTGATACGAATTTGAAAGAGACCACAAGCCGTCCTGATGATTGGGAAACCATGAAACAGCTGTTGGCGGATGGTGGGCTCTCTTGGATTCGTAACAAATTTCTCTTATTCTCGATACCACTTAATTTTCAAATTTTAGCCATCATTTTCCAAGTAGTCCGATGAACTATCGTCGTTGAGGTCCAGAGAAATGATAAAGGGCTCTACAGTGTTTTTCTTTATTCTCTTGCAAGATGTTTACAACGTCTCTTATTTTGAAACTAGTGTTATGCCTTGCTACAAACTGTTTCACTTGCGCCCACACCAATTCTATGGGAGTTAATTCACAGTGATATGGCGGAAGGCAGAGTACCGGTATATTCGGTTTTGAAGCGATTTCGTCGACAACAAATTCCGTACAAAGGGGTTTATTCAACTTTACAATCTCCAGAAGCTCCTTTTTCAGCATATCTTTGTGAAATGGCTTCTTATTTGAAGAAAACCAATGGATGATTGATCATTTTTTTTGCAGGTAGACGTTGATATTTTTTCAGATTTTCTTGAGTGGTCTACCGGGTTATGTGGCCATTATTAACAAGAGACTCGTGAGGGAACTGGCCCTAATAGATTCATATAGTGTGATGTCAAATATTATTATTTTGTGATCCGGTTCATCCGCAGAATACTCAATGGTATTATGCAGCTATGACTCAAATTGCAATATTTTGTAAATTTGCATTGTGAAAAAGTCATTATTTTTCAATGGTCAGGTTTTGCACAAAAATTTGACAGAATATTTTTTATCGCGGAAACCTTTACAGATAGGTATGGAAAAGTATCAGAGAAAGTCATTATTTGAAGGTATTTTGATGAAATGTCTTCCAAATTCATGCGAATAGCAACGAACACCTTTCGGAAGCTCAAAGAATAAAATGATTTTTTCATATTTTCAGCAGAATCATCCACTTTTTCATATAGTTTGGGATTTCAAAACCATGATTTGGTGATATTCCGCCATTTTCTAATTAGCAATTTTCAAAATCAAAATGGAAAAAAATTGAAAATATAACTTTTTTGTATATATTTACCTCTCACTGTCATTGTGGACGTAGCTGTGGAGTCGATGAACATCTAAGTCCTTATGGTACACATTTTGAGTTATTAACTAATGAGAAAAATGATGAAAAAAGGATTTATTATATTTCGATTCTTTAGGAAAAAATCACAATATTCAATCAGAATTTGTGATTTTTATCATTTCCGAAATTGATTCTATGGAAATGAAAGGAATTTAGACAATTATTATGATAAAATAATCGATGAAAGAAAATTGTATTTCGTGCATAAAATAATTTATTGAAATCGTAGCAAAGCGCTTTCGATCCTTGGGTCATCCTCAGTGCATACCTGAAAGTAAGTAATATTGATAGAGAACAAGTTACTAAAAAATTTTTTTGGGAAAGAAAATTGATATATTTTGAATGTGAGCTTACTTACTCGTCAGGTGTACAGAAAGCCAAAAAAACCATGAAATATATCATGATCAATGAGTGTTGCATAAGTTTACGTGACAAACATGTTAAAAAATATATCCTAGGCCAGGATGAAAATTGAGATTACATTTCGATATCTTTTATAAGCCATTGGTTGGGTGTGACCCAAGTGACAAGATTGACAAGTGAACGATGAAGTAGATTGACATGGAACACAGAACCATGGAGATGTCAGAATCATGAAAGGAATATCCCTGTCATACGAAAAACACATTAGAAGATGATCAATCTAATGAGAACTGTCATCTGTCAAATATATGTTCCAGTATGCCAAGGAAGACCAGACAAGACTCTTAAATTCTCACATTTAAGTCATCGTAATTGAATAGAGAATAGAATAGAAGAATCTCATTTATTTCACAGTATCCATTATTGCGATTACATAGTTCTCGAAGGTATCACATATATAAATATAAACAATGGAAAAAACCCTAGTAGGGTGTAGGGAACAAAAATCAATATAACATGAAATCAACATATCTTAACGAATTTAACAAAAAAAACTATTATTAACACATATCATTTACAAATAGAATTAGATGATTGAATTATTTCACTTATAAAAATAAGTAAGGAAAATATAAAATTGTACAGTACATAGATCAATAGGAGTAGAAATAAAAAAAAAATCTGCATCCTGATGCCATCAGCGCACTTTTCAAAACTGACATTGAAATAATTCATCCATTCGATAAAAAACGTGTGAATTTAACAGCTTCTTCAGTTCCTTTTTGAATAATTCAATATTATCAATATCTTTTGTGTTCATCAATCTTGTTTCGTAAACACTGTATATTCTGATGAGTTCAAGGGAGAAGTCTAATTAGACCTGTCCTGATCAAAACAAACAATTGAATAATTCTGGTAGTGTCCAAGGACAATTAATTTAAATTTCCCTCATTAAGAATAAAAATGCTTGTCCACCATGGCTCAGTTGAATCGCAACTGGGGGATAAGAAGTGTGATACAATTCTAATGAGAACTTGACCCAACTTCAAGTATTTTATGAACGAAATACAATTTTTTTCATCGAATATATCGATACGTGTACACAGTCAAACTTTTCACTTATGATAAAATGCCTATAAACGTCATGACAATAGTATCGAATAACTTTCGAAAACTCAAAGAATCAAACAATTCTTCATTCATTTAGCAGAATCATCCACTTTTCGTATAGCTGGGGAATTCAAAACCATTTTTGAATCAAATTATGATTATTAAAATCTAACTATTTTTGTATATATTTACCTCTCACTGTCAATGTAGGAGTCGATGAACGTCTTAGTCCTCACGGTACACATTTTGAGTTATTAACAAATGAGATAGTAGGAAAAATTAAGAAAAAGGGATTTATCAGATTTCGAATTGTTAGGGAAAAAATCACAATATTCAATCTGAATTTGTGATTTTCATCATTTCTATTCGAAATAACAAAGTAGCTACTACTTTTTGATACAAGCGGCAATACTGTTTTGACGAAAATATTTTAGAACATAGAACATATTTGATTATCCATGCCCAAATATTTTCGAAAAGATCTGTGTTTTCGTTCTCCAGATACTTCCATCCATCCACCGTGATACACGGTGTGTATATATATACAATTTACATTTTATATAACGACACGCCACTGCAGAAAGAGTAAATTAATGGCTTGTTTTATTAGTTCATAAAATGTTGACTTTTGTTTCTAATTCTGATATGTGGCGGGAATAAACGATAAATAAACTTATTCAGGTTATATATTCCCATACTTCATTCCACCTAGCCTAATCTCCAATTTACTGGGCTGTGGCCATTAATTTATTCCATAATGGGCAACATTATATTCAGAGGAATCGGATTTATGCCATTTTGATTAGTTGAAACACGTATTTGACATCAGGGTCATTCAAGTCATCTAATATTTTTAAGTATTCAGTAATTGTTTGTTGTTTATAGCGCCAACCAGATATGGATGGAAGATCTTAGCGGTAAGAATGCTATTACTTGGATTGAACGGATCTCATAACCTGGTTATAATACTTTCCAACTTAGAATGAATAGATAGTCCTGCATTTCTATCCCCATTGGTTTTTATCTGGCGTAAGAGTTCATATTCCGTCCTTTGTCATTCCTTGTTTTCCCCAACTACTTCTCTGATTTTATCAATAAATTTATTTTAATTTTCCTTTCTCATTTTTACCGGCACATATTTTTGTATGGCATTCGATACTCATCTCCAAATCATTTTTTGTTTATCGGTTCTATTTGTAGATTTTGTCAGTTTGTTGTTACTTATTCCGTCCCTCCTCTTTTTGTTGTTTATTATCCTTAGAAACCTTATTTCTAGTTGCATACAACTTGCTTGTTTAACCATTTTTGACTATTCCAGTTTTATATTTTTTGACACTTCCCCATTCCCTGGAATGTCGTTTTCATCCCATTGAATAAAAATGTCACTCTTTCTATTCTCTCATTCATTTCGTTGTGTAGTTTTCTGTTCTCTTCTATAATTGAGCAAAAATGTAACATATCCAATATTTTTCTTGTGTGAAACGAATTCAGGGTTTTTGTTTCTCCAAACCCTTCAGAAAGCAAACAAGACACCTATTAACAATTTTTTTTCACTTTCTATTTTATCATTCATTTCATCGTGTAGTTTCCTGTTATCTTCTATAATTGAGCAAAAATGTAACATATCCAATATTTGTCTTTTGTGAAACGAATTCAGTGTTTTTGTTTCTCCAAACCCTTCAGGAAAGCAAACAAAAGACACTTAATTAACAATTTTTTTTACTAAACTGGTTCAACATAACCGCAACACGTGTGTTTCGCTATACAATAGCTTCTTCAGGTGGAGATAAGTGACAAAGTCTTTACCTGTAGTAGATTGGTTTATACACGGGTTGAAGTTCGATTTCCTATTTCTTTAGATTTCGTCCAACTGAAAATTCCTGACAATGTCAGACTATTTATTATTCATTTTTTTTCTATAGAAAACATGAATAAATTAAATCAAAAATACAAGGTTGTTAAAAAATTCAACAATAATTCATAATATTTCTCCCACCCAGTAATTACTTCTACGATTAGCTCAGATACGTTTCCTCGATACACCGTATGATTTCTTACATACACTATTCTAGTTTTTCAATTTTTTGCCGGGTATATGTTGATGACCACATCCTTCTGCCATAAACTTCGAGATCCATCTGGATCAACCATTATAACTACGTCTCACACTTGTATTCATTTTCCTCCGTTGTCTTGAAACCATTTAATAATAATAATAATAATAATAATAGTCCTCTACAGACACAAATCTATGGATGTGATAAACGGACATTTGAATAACGAAATCGACTTTTTGGACTAACCATCAGAGCAACGAGGTTTCCCATTCTCAAAAAAAAAAATTGTATCCACTTCTGTAGACTGAGATTAGAACATCCAAAACCTGAACTTTTCATTCACGGACATCGAACAAGCGTCAAAGAATGTATCAAAAATTCTAGGCATTTTCTTTGACAAAAAACTGTATTGGACAAAACACCTCAATCAATTAGTGGCAAAATGCCAGAGAGCTGTGAACATCATGATAAGGCGAATATTGAATGGGGAGCAGACAGATACATTCTTTTGAGCATCTACAGGTCGGTTATTCAAAGTCGATTTGACTACGGAGCGATCGTATACAATTCCTGTAGACCTTCGAGACTGAAACAACTAAATAGTCTCCAACTATCAGCCCCTACAAATGCCTTTCGAGCTAGTCCGGCAGCTGCAGTACTATGCGACACTTCCATCTTTCCTCTAGATCTGGAGAGGGATCTCCAAACTATTCCATACGCATCCCAAATTATCTCCCGGCCGAGTCATATACATCATGCCAATTTTTTGGACGATAATGAATTCTCCAACAGACCGGCAGTAATCCAGACCAGGACCAATTCGTTACCTTGAAGACTGTAACAAATACTCGATTAATGAGTACACAATAATTAGTTTTTCTAATTTAATTTGTTTTCCTTTATTTTACTTTTAGGTTCAGTTATTGACAATTTCCATACAATGTAACTTTTAAATGGAAATAGATTATTATTATATATTATACAGGGTGTCCCTGGACTTCCTCTTTTCCTCTCGGGAATGTATAGATGGGGTCAGAATATCACCAGTATTTCATATAACTTTTGTTTCTAAAAGCCTTCGTTACCAAGTTACGGGCCCTCAGTTACAAAATGAAAAATGTTTTTATTTGAGAACTTTCAAAGTGAATATTCAAAATCATCTTAATTTTGGTGATTGACTGAACAAATGAATTCCTTCGATGAGCTTTCATGCAGTTGTTTTGCTACAAAGTCAGGAACGGACCACCCCCGATGGTCCACACCTCAAAACTTTGAAATGACTGTCAATATGTTTTAACAAAACAAGGTTACCTGGACAATTTCCTGAATAAAAGTACTCGTGTGGAAAATCGATCGGAGCAACGATTTTTGATAAAAATACATTTTTGTTCGACGACATCCAACCTGAGATGTCTACCATTATTCGAAAAGATTAATTTGTAATGAAAATATAAATGATAGGTACAATGTTCATAACGAATTTTTATCATGCAAAAACGTTTACCTTACAAAACTCATGGTGTAAATAATCAATCGCAAGCATCAAGAGCAAACAGAAATGCAAAATCCGCTAAAAAAACTGATCGATATGACCCCCGTCTCTCTCAATACATTTTCTTAGTCGGCGCAAACACCCTCTCTGCACTTGAAATAGCATACCAGGGTCGTTTCGTATAGGTTCACAATGTAATGTAATTCTATTGAACAAGGCATCTCTGGTGTGAATAGGTGTAGCGTAAACGAGGCTTTCTAGATGCCTCAACAAAAAGAAATCCAATGGATTTAAATCCGGAGACCACGGTGGCCATGAATATGGCCCACCTCTACCAATCCATCTATTGGGGAGAATCTGGTTCAGATGATCCCGCACAATCAAACTAAAATGAGGAGGAGCACCATCATGCATAAACCACATATCTCTTCGGGTTTGCAATGGAACATGTTCCAAAAGTCCATTCAAATCGTTCTGAATGAACTCCAAATAACGTCCTCCATTCAATCGGTCATGTAGAATGAATGGTCCTATAAGATGGTTTCCTATGATATCTGCATATTCGTTGAATGCAAACTGTTCGGCCATATCGAAACACTTCAAACTGTTCTATTAGAATATTGACAATACAATGACAACGCACCACTCAACAAAACAAAATCGCATTCCAGTTGTAATTTTTTATCAACACTAATTCTATTTCTTTCTACAAGTTATTTTTGTCAACATCTGTGGAAGAAATGGAACGTAAGTTTATTCACCGGATATTTTTCACCTATTCATGTGCAGCCGTTTTTGTAGTTTATTCGTTTGCTTTTTATTAGTTATGTCTTCCGATGTGCGTTTTTTCAGCTGAATTTATCTTCAGGTTAAAGATTTTCTCCCATGAAATTATACTTACCAGTGAAACTCCTCAACATTTAAGCTGTGAATACGAATTTGCAACATCCAAATGTTGAGTTTAATGAGATTCAGATAACACGATACGAAACGTGCCTATTCCACGCGTACATACAAAATATGGACTGAATTCGATATTTCATAGTGGAGTAGCTTGTTAGTTCAAAAACACCACGAATCTACATAACTTGATATTTCATTTGGAAAAATAGCTACATTGTAAATGAAACTTTCAACTAGGTACTGTACTTTTTGTTCACGACTTTATTTTAGCATATTTTGTATTATCCTTGTTATAAATGTTGTTGAATTAACGTTAGCATTAGTATTCCTACTGTGAAAATTTTTCATTTCAAATAATGGTGGACGATCGTGTTTGATGTCGTCGAGTAAAACTGCATTTCTATTAAGAATCGTTGCTCCGATCGACTTTCCACACGAGAACTTTTATTCAGAAAATTGTCTACGTAACCTTATTTTGTTGAAAACTATTGAAAAATTATGTGTCATTTCAAAGTTATGGGGTGTGGACCATCGGGGGTGGTCCGTTCCTGACTTTGTAGCAAAACAACTGACTCATCGAAGGAATTCATTTGTTTAGTCAATCACCAAAATTCAGATGATTTTGAATATTCACTTTGAAAGTTATCAAAGAAAAACATTTTTCATTTTGTAAATTTGAGGGCCCGTAACTTGGTAACGAAGGCTTTCAGGAACAAAAGTTATATGAAGTACTGGTGATATTTTGACCCCGTCTATACATTCCCGAAAGGAAAAGAGAAAGTCCAGGGACACCCTGTATATAATGAGGGCCTCCAACCCCTCCTTTGCAACTATCTGTCTCACAATTGAAACTCAGATTATCCTCATGGAAGAAGGATGGGACATCAGCCTGTCCTACAGGTTTTTATTTAGATCTGAGCTGGAAACTTCCCAAAATAGCCTCATTATCTACACAGATGAATCGAAAACGAGAGACGGAGTCAACGCCGCAATGGTTGTAGAGGGAAAGGAATATAGTTGCGCCTTGAACTCCGACTGCTCAATTTTCACCAAAGAATCGAAGCTATATGGCAAACTCTTTTATTTTTCTCCTTTTATCATTCACGAAGCTGTGTTATCTGTTCAGACTCCTGGAATGCCATCCGATCACTAGAAAGAAAATTCACAAAATCCTTCTGTAGTCTACGAATTCTAGAACTAGTTACTCAGTTGTCGTCAAAGGGAAAGAAATGTACTCTTCTATGGATCCCCAGCCACTGAACATCCTAGGTAATGAGAAGGCAGACATAGCAGCACAACCTACAACTCTCTTTCCAGAAAGTGAAGGCATCCCTATCCCATCTCTGGACGTTAGAAAGGCCATTGGAGAAGTAATAAAAAAAACATGGCCAAACCGATGGTGGACACAAGTCACCCAGTTGAATAATATGAAACCAGATATTGAAAAGTGGACTTACCCAAGATATTTAAGTTATCATTTGTCGCCTGTGAATCGGACACTCCCATCTCACACATGTCTATCTCCTTGCTGTACCATTGCAAAGCCAGAGTTTCTCTAACCCACATATTCTCATTTCCAATTCATGCCCAGCTAAGGAATAATGTCGGAATCCACGTTTTTCTCCAATAATTTATGAAAAGGTTCCAAATGCGTTGACAACATGGGTTTAAATTTTCCGTAATAATTCAATATACCAAGGTACGCGCGTATCTGAGTTGAAGTTTGTGGTTCTGGGGCCTCTTCTATTGCTAGTATTCTATCCTCAGTTGGATGATTCCCCTCTTCATCTATCATATGCTCCAAGTATCCAATTCTATTCATATGCTCCAAGTATTCAATTTTCGATACAACTGCGATGTGTGAGACCCATTCGCTATGCCTAACAAGGTTTTTAGAATACCTCCTGAACCCTTTGTTCGATTTTTTTTAATCGATGGTTTGAGGGCATAAGGCATAGAATAAGCTTTTTTGACTACCGGAACGACATTTCCTTTCATGTTGAATTTGACATGGTAATATTTGATAGAACTACATAAGTTCGAATCGAATACACTTTTATACTTAAGTTTCAACTCATCTACAATATTGAAGGTATCTCCTTTCGAAATCGTATTAACATATTGACTATTTAAACTAAAATTGACTATTCCAAACAGGAAAAAAAACATTCAACCAATTCCTACCCAATAATGATACAAAATCGTTATTGTATACTTTCATTTCCTGACGCTCCCGCCAATTTGTTATGGTCATCATTGTAATGGTTTTGATAACTTATTGTTGATTAAAGTATATTATTACTATTATTTTATTCGTTTATTGTCAGAATTAAATGATGATTTTGATCACCATGCTTACGTCAACTTGACACTCACCCAAAGCATTGATACCCTGAAACTACATTCAGTTTATACATTACAGGTTCCAAAGATTAATTCAAAATACTCTTATTTTTATTGAAGGACAATACCAATTTGCATGCACCTGTCTACCTCAAAAGCTACGCTTTTACCATTCAAATCCAACCAGATCTGGAGAGATGAAGCTAAACTGACATGCATATTATTCAAATTGAACGAATCGCTGTTTACTTCTTCAAATGAGACTTCGTTCTGACCTTCTTCTCCAACAGAGTCTACTGTCATGGCTCTTTTTGATGGACATACTTGCTTTACACGCCCCACCTTGGAAGAAAAATAACATTTCCACCTTACTGCTGGACACTTATCTTTGGGATGACTTCCACCACACTATCGCACTGGATTCCTTTTTTTTTTCATGCAATACCAGACTTTTTATAACCCATATATTCTCATGTCCAATTTTTGCCCAGCTAAGGAATAATATAGCAAAACAAATTTCGATAAATTCAAAGAAGCTTCAACTCTCTCTGATTGGAAATCCATCCTTGATTTAGAAAAACCTTTCGAAACTTTTTATGAACATCTTGTAACACTGTTCAATAAATTGTTTCGCGTTCATGAACCCGAGAATAAAAGAAAAGAAAACCTTGGTTGACATTGGAAATAAAAACGTCTTCTTAAAATCTTAGATGTTTGCATTACACCAGAAAATACACAAATGCGACTTTTTTTCACATTTTTTTCAGTAACTATGGGAGGATTTATAGAATTTTGATCATAACTGCAAAGGAAAATCATTATAAAGATAAAATTAACGAATCTGATAACAAATCTAAAACTAGCTGGAATATCATGAATGATTTGAGAGGCGAAAACAGCAAAAATAAATGCGAAATAACCAGCAAACTTCCGACCAATTTCTCTTATACCTACTCCAGCTAAAATCATTATAGAGTTAGTTGAAAATAGAATAACAAAATTCTCTGAAAAATATTCCATAATTTCTCCAAACCAGTACCGTTTTCAGGAAAAAAAAATAACAGTGATGCCATTTTCTCTTTCCTTCAGGGAGTATACACAAATGTCAATGGTGGTGAAGTTGTTGCGGCAGTATTTCGTGATTTCTCGAAGGCATTTGACTGTGTTGATCACGAGATACTGTTAGCTAAGCTTACACTACGGCTTTAGAGAAACGACTGGATGAATTCTTATTTAACCGATCTCTACCAAATAGTAGGAACCACTACCCTGTCAAATAGTGCACCTGCTATTTGTAGTGTACCCCAAGGATCTATATTGGGCCCTACCCTTTCTTTGTTATATATTAATGATCTGCTTAGCATAAACATATCAGGAAAATTCACAGTTTTTGCCGATGACACTACCATTTTATGGCAAGACAAAAATGCTAACTCTCTGCAAGAAAAAATACTTACTGACATAAAATTGATGAAACAATGGTGTAATTCTAATCGTCTCATTTTGAATGTAACGAAAACCAACATTATATCTTTCAGGTGTAATAATAATAATATAAGTTTATTCAATTCAATTCAATTCAGCCTATCTAATATGATATCTATAAAACAAAGAACGAAGAATTGTATGAACTGGAAGTTTGGTGAAGTTGTTGTCACGTGATATACTCCGTGATATATATAGTATCAATACATAATTATAAAGTTATAAAATATAACATCGATTTCAAAAAAATAAATGACATATTATGGAATTGTGAAGTGTGAAAAACTTAGTTATAACAATATATATATACGAATTATATCAATAATAATGGAAACAATCGAACAACAGATCCGCAAAGCATTAATCTTGTCTGCAAATCTTGTTGCTGGATGTGATAGAAGTTGTTCTATTATTATTTTGTTTTATTTCTATTCGTATACACCTGATTCCGGCAATATCTACCAATTTAGTCGTGTAGTTATATTCTTGTTTGACATAAAGTAGAACACCATCGTTTTGGTTGATATTGCCTTCATTATAAATTTTGAAGTAATTCTTCAGATTGACCATGTGAGAGTTTTGTACTCTCCATGTTTCGCTTAAAACTATGACATAAAATAAGTCTTCAAATTGTTCTAGCACTATTACAAGTTCTAAAAAATTTTTTTGGACGCTTCATTATGTTTGTATGGAAAATTGAAAAGTTTGTACTACCCTTATTCAATTGAGAGTTTGCCACTTCAATGCTCTCAGACTCTAATGTGGTTATTTCAAATAGCTCAAAATCTCTTATGTATGCATTCATATCAAATGTTAATAGGTTTGTAAAGAAAAAAAAAAGTAATATAAAATAAAAATATCGATGTAGAATGAGAATGGGATTGTATTTATTTTATTTAAAGTTTCTATATACCTTTTTCCGGTTCCATTGTTCGTATGTTAGATAGCGAAGGCACATCGATGTACATTCACTTTTTACCGCTCCTTGTGTTTTTTGGAGAATACTGATATGTTTTCTGGTCTCTTGATTTGTTGTTCAGTTTCTTTTCCACCACCGGTACTTTCGTTTCTATTCGATTTGGTTTCTTCGAGTTGATACTGGTTGTACCCTTCTTTGAGTTTTTGTCGTAAATCCTTCCTTCTTCTGATGTGTCTCCGTTATCTTCGGTTTCCTCGTTTTGTTTTTCGATATTTCTGAGATCTTGTGGTGTGAATTCAGTTTCATTGACTATTAGTTTATATCGGTATATTGTGGTTCCTCATTTTGTGATCTGGCAATCTTTAGGTGTGTTTTCAGTGTAAGCTGGTCTTCTCTATCTTCTTGACATAGATCGTTTGCTATAGAAATCCCTTTGTCTTTGAGTCCTCTCAAATTCTCTCTGTTATGGAAAAGCGTCAGTTTTTTTAGATATGAGATGAATTCTATAATGATGGGCGATTTTTCCGTTTTTCCCATGGTATAAAAGTTGTTTACATCACTTTCCTGTAGATTTATTTCCAGAAGGGCATTCAGTTGGTTGAGTATACTTCCTAAAGAGTTGCTTTTTATTCCAAAAATGACAATGTTATTTTTCCTTGTCTTACGTTCCAGATATATACACCTTTTCTTCAATGTTTCAACTTCCTTGGTGAGTGTTTTTGTTTCCCTTATTACTTGTTGAAATTCATTCTTAATTTCTTCCGTTTGTTTTTTGTTTGCTTCTATAAGTAACATAAAAAGCTGTTGGTGTTCTGGTGCCAGTTTGTTGAGGCTGTGTTCATCCATTTCGTTATTATCGGTGAAGTGACTACGGCACAGTATATTTCAGACTATGGGCCGTTGGTGGCCAGGGACACTAACACTATTTAGTTATTGTTTATTTACGTACTCTAGTTTTTTTTGCTCAACTTGGAACTATGCTTTCTTTCATGTATTATTTTGTGCAATTGTTGAAGGATTAACTGTTTATAATAATTGAGAGTTTCATACGGAGCACTTGCGAACACGTCCACACTCTCTGGAGAACCACTAACTAATGGTGTGAACTAAGCAATATTAAATTGGTGTATGGTTCTATCGAGAGCCGCGATAACACCAAATTTCTGGGAATATTCATCGACAATAAATTGAAGTTTGAACGACATGTTTTCAATTTCAATAAGAAATTAGCCTCTGGATGTTTTGCTGTGAGACTTGTGACAAAAGAGCTCGGACTCTCAGTAGCAAAAACAAGTTACTATGCCTTGATAGAGTCCCACCTAAGATACGGAATTCCATTTTGTGGAGTATGCAATAACAATCTCTCACAAAGCACCATGTTACTGCAAAAACGTGCAATTAGATATTTATCTACAGCAAAGGCACGCGATCCCTGTAAACCATTATTTGTATCCGTTAAAATACATACTGTTTTCGCCATTTTCATCATTGAAACAGTATGCTTAATTGAAAAACATGTGTATAATTTTAATACTACTCCTTCCCATTACTCTATTCGCAAGCATATCAATTTACCAAAGACCATATTCGTCCTTAGTGAAGGACTCATTTATCTACAATGTTGCAGAATGTTCAACCATTTACCAGATTATATTAGGGATATTAACAACAATGATCGATCTTATTATAGCTTTTATTTATTTTATTCTGACACTTTTTAACCCTTTACTCTTCTACCTTTAATCTTATCAATTAATCTCATATACCAGCATCATACTCATGTTGCTTCGTTCTTTTTAGTGTTATGACCGTGTTATATATAGATATAATTTTAGATTTATATAAGTGCTTTGTCCATATGATTTTATTTTCTTCTTGACGACAATGATTTATATTTTTTTTCTCTCTATATCGCTAAGCAAACTGTTTACTATTTAATATTTTATCTTTTTAGATTGTTTCTTGTTTATTGATTGATTCATACTGTATACCTACATATACTTATTTATTGCGTTGTTCATTATTGTAAATTGTAAACTATGCTTTGTCAATGAGAATTTTATTTCTTCAGACAATAAAGTACATATTGATTGATTGATTGAATATATGTCGAAATATAACATGTATAAATAATACGATCAAAACTGAAGAAATCCTCAAAAACTCACCTTTATAACTAGAACACCTGAATATATACAACAAGATTTAAATAGGCAGCCAAATGATCTTAGCGATCGAAAGCTGCTCTTAAAAAGTACATTTTATGGCAAGGGTGCGAGTTATCATCAAACAGGAGGAGTAAGTGGATATGTGTTGTGTGTGGGGGGTAGGGTTATCATTGGAAGAATCCTTTTGTCACAGACTTTTGCTAGAGTATACTTCAAAGATCTAGAACATATTTATACTTTTCAAAAATATTACCAAAATATCGAATATAGCCTTATTCTGCATATCAAGCAGTTATGTTATATTTAACAGAACAGAGAATTTTAATAGATTATAGATAATGTGATGTTTTCCAATATTTTATTTTCCCCCTGGTGTCTTCATATTTTCTTAACTTTTTTTTTTCATCGGTTGTGATCTATTGATATGCTCTCGTTGTTTCTCCTTTATCTGGTTTTTTTTCTTGTGCTATTTGTTTAATTTTTATCTGAATTTATTGGTCATTAATGTTCATTTGAGATCTGCTTGCTATGCCTTGAGGTCATTGAAGGAGCACTGCAGTCAAAAATACTCCTCACTCTGTATTATGCGAATTTGCACTCTCAAATTCGATATGGCATAATGAATTGGGGAGCTGGCACTGATTGTTCAAGAATATTAATTTTACAAAAATCCGCGTTTAGAATCTTCTGTTATCTTTCCTGGGGACACTCATGCAGGGAGTCTTATAAAAATAATAAAATTGTAATCGTAGTTGATACTTACATATACGAAATATCGTGCTATGTTCATAAGAATCTTTCATTGTTTAGCTGCAATAGACCGAAGCATAATTACTCTACCAGATTTAAGAACAAGTTACTTCCGGCAAAGCACTCAACCAAGTTTCACCAAAGAAACTTGTACTACAATGGCTGCAGAATCTATAATAATTTACCTGAAGAAGTGCAAAGTGCGCCAAATATTCTCATTTTCAAAAATAGGCTCAAAGACTTCTTGACCCAAAAGAACTTTTACACACTTGACGAATTATTTTCTTAAGAGGTTATTGGGACCACTGTATGTCTAGTTGTATACATTTATATATCTGTGGTTCGTCGGTATTCGTGTTTTATTCATAATTTATGTTATATTTCTTGTTTCGTATGTTTACTGTGTATACTTTCATTTACTGACGCTCTCGACAATTTGTTATGGACATCATTGTAATGGTTTTGATAACTTACTGTTGATTAAAGTATATTATTATTATTATTTCGAAGTGTATTCAAATGCAAAAAAACCTAACTTTTTATTTTTCCTTGCCTTTTCCAACACCTTTTTTCGTTTTTAGTTCCTCTTCCGATAAAGTGGAATGCCTGAATAAGTTCATCTTTGTTGTGAGTCTTCATTTCCAGATCATACAATGGAAAATAATCGGAGTGGTATAATAATTTTCTGGTGCCGAAAATAGTGGCCAAACTTTCAAATTTTTCAGTGCTTGTCACTCCCGTAAATCGAGCTCCTTTCTTTCCTTCGAATCTTTTTGCAACTTATAACTTATATAGATTTATAGAAAGGTAAAAAAAATTGATGATTGGTGTCAACTATTTCCAAAACGTTCGCATAAAAATTATAAACAACATTTCTGAAATTCCATTGATGCGATTTCTCATAGAAAAAAACCCATATTTTATTTATCACCTCTATAATTACATGATACATAATTCGATATAATATTATTTATTCGTCAGCCAGATAAACATACACCTTGAAATTATGTACCCACATTATTCTTTCTCGGTGGTCCGTGAGGATCTCTCCACGAGTTGACTCTTCTAGGATTATATTGGTCCGGTTATATTTATTCGAGCATTAGCATAGATATATCAAATATGAGATAAATCACTATAATTGTACAAAATTTATGAGAATTTACACGTAGTATGCTGTAGAATAGAAAAAACGCTGGATATTAGCCTAATAGGACCACCTATGTGTCCCTGAATTCATTGGCCTACGTGTTCATACTACTACTTCGAATATTTGATACCGTGGTGGATGAATTATTAGGATACAAAAATGGGTGGGAGCTTTTTTCATGATAACTCCTAAATATCCTCAAGATGACATCAGTTTGCTCGTATTTGTTCAATCAATCAATCAATCACTCAATCAAATATGCTTTATTGTCCGAAGAAACAATTCTTATCGACAAAGTCATTGTAGAGGTGGTAAAAGTTAAAACTTAAAACCTAAAAACTAAAGAGAATGAAAAAAAAAAGTAATAAAAATAGAAAAAACATTAAAAATGCTAAAAACGGTAGTGATACAGGCGTTTTAAAATTTGTATAAGTTAAATGTACAACAACAAATGTTAACTAGTATGACATTTAAGTGAAATGATAAGCAGGTACAACCACATGATGCAAACATATTGAAATTGATACTCAGAATAAGGAGAAAAGCATATGTTAGTGCTGACGAAAAGGTTCACTATTAAAAAATTCTTCCGTATTGTAGAATGCATGAATAAGAAGCAATTCTTTTACAATTTTTTTAAATAATCCAAGAGATTCAATTTCCCTTAAATGTATTGGTAACTGGTTATACATTTCCAGACCGTTATAAATGAGATTCCTTAACAAGATTGTTCTCAGGATAATCTCAATTTTTGTGAGGATCGTGTGTTATGGTATTGCGACGTGTTTTGCTAGGGTTTGTTTTAATAACCCTTGAGCTCCTAGAAAATCACGTTATTTATGACGCCAGAATTTTAGGCAGGGAAATATTTTCCTTTCTCTATTTCAAATCTCGGGCGCCAGATTTTAAAGTGGTTTTCTCCACGCACTAGGGTAGCTACAGATGGAGATACGGAACGTCCAGGGGTCTGGTATATTGACACTTTTTGAATCTTTACAAATACTGTAGGCTCTAAGTACAAATTTTGGATACCGAACGCCGATTGCTTTTATGTCTCACAAAGAGACAGACAGACGGAAATGTCTTTGTTTGTTTTTTTTTCTTTACAAATTTCTTTTTCTACAACTTGACTGAATACGTCTGTTGCGTAACTTCAATACTTTATAGAAAATAGAAAGGTTTTTTTTTCAATGTAAACACAGTGTGTAATAGGCATTAAATTAACTGGTATATTCAATAAGATTTGGCACAACAATTTTCGTAATACAAATATTTTTGCTTAAAAGAAAATCGGTCTGGCATATTTGAATGGGGGTGATATATATAAATATATATATATAATCCTATTTATCAAATATTATCGAAATGATATTTACCTTCACGATAAATATAACTGGCCAAATGAACAGTAATTTATCGACAATTCAAGGAATAAAATGGACTACTCTTAAGGGCAAAGAAAAACTGTTTGTTCCTGAACACGGTTATCTGACTGACTCAGAAAGTGATTTCTCAAGTTTGTGACATCCCGATTTCCCCTTGTTAACCCTAACACAAAATTTGAATACTACGTGTCACTTGTATATTACCTAAGCTTCACGTTGGTAATAATCCCGGCTGTGATATTTTTTTCTCTGTTCCTTGAAATAGCCCTTTTCTTCTACGACTTTTCTCGTTAACAAGAATTATATTTTTTTCTTTGTTTTCCTATTGTTTACGCTCGGCGATTTCCTAGGCTCAAACAATATCAACAACTAGGCGTGGATACAGACGGCAAAGCATCACCGTATTTTCGTGTCATGAAATCCCTTATTTCCCCCTAATGTAATCAAAAATCGTTTATTTACTCAAATCACCTTCTCAAGTCGCTGAATGAATTATTCCTCATGAATATGACTATAACTTGTGAAATTCGTGAATTTTGTTTTGCTCGGCATGTATTTTCAGGAACAAATAAACTTTTCAACGCATTTATCGCGGCCGATGTTCCGATTTGGTTAGTGCCTGAATCGGAACAGCGGGAAACAATAATTATTGTTATGTAATTGGTTTATACGTCGATTGCTTAAATTCGGTGTTTTCCCGAACTTAAGACAATAGAAAATTTAAATTCACTGATTTAAGTGATGTAACTATTCGCGTCAGTTGTTTGCATTCGGCGTTTTCCCTGAACTCAAATAACTGAAAACATAACTCAATAATTTTAATAACGGGCAAATAAAAGAACTATTTACGTGAGATTTCCCTTGACAAGAAAAGAAAACACCTGCCAGAGCTTATGTGAAAATTGTTTTCCGCGGGGACACAAAATAAAATGGTCCACTTTATACTGTTCAATTTGGCAAATAAATCATATATTTTTACCCGTAAAAATAACCAATCATTGACTAAAATGTCAATACTACCCAAAATTAAGCACTCAATCGATTTTATAAAAAAAATTCGATTGATCCACCCAAAAATAAAATAACTCAATATTCACTCTGTAGTCTTCTGACCAACTTAAACGTTTTGGCAAATGCTCGAATAAAGGAGATTATAATAATGCAGAAAATATATTTAACTTCTCAGGTAACGAATTAAATCAAATAAAGAATACTTTGGCAGAACTAAACTGTAAATGCCAAAGATAATTATAAATAAAAATAATAATACATATAATAATATTTAAACTCCCAGCAAATTATTTGAATCAAATGGAATAATAATAAATGTACAAATAATAAACTTCAAGTGCTTCAGCACACGGAGAAACCCAGCTCAAATACAAATTATTCACTATTTCCAATTACGGATACCTCAACGCTTCTGGACCTCGAATCTCTTTTCACACTTTTACACTTTTACTTAACTTCGAACCGGACTTGGTATCACCACAGGACTCCAGTAACAAGTTACAAGTCTCACGGAAGAACAACAGGAACAAGCCCCGATGAGAGCTTCATAGTGCCCTTTTATAGATCTCGAATGTATGACCAAACTAGACGAAAAAGCCCAGTAAGAAAGGCGGGGTTTTTTGTCCGATGAACTGAAACTGGACCGAAAATCTGATGGATGATTTCGTTCCTGATACAAGAAATGATTTGGTTTTTCATTCAGTCATTATATTTGTGGCGATTCTTGTGTAAAAGGCAGGTGGTTTCTAGAATGAAGATAGGAGTAACTGTGAGGATTCTATGATTTTTGAATAGATTTCTGCAAGAATCACGCTTTTTCACTTCACAGAGGGCCCTAATGGCTCTTTTTTGTATAACCTGCACCATTTGTAGTAGTTGTTTGCTGCACACTCCCCAGAAGGCTATGCCATAGATCAGGTGGGACTAAATAAGGGCAAAGTAAGCTGATTAAGCAGCTGTAAAACTCAATTCATGTGATATTATCCTGATGGCGTAGCAACCTGATGACAATTTTTTCACAACTTCGTGACATGGTCATTGAATTGTAATTCATTATCAATATTAGTCCGAGAAATTAAGTGAGAGAAACATTTTCATTGTTATAAGGGCCTAGGCTCAGGGCAGAAAGCTCGCAGTGAAATGTTAATAGGTTTGTTTTAGTAGGGTTGGAGACCAGTAAGTTATCGTCGCACCAGGTTTTAGTTTGTTCGATGTCTTCTTGAATCTTGTGATGTAATGTTTGTTCATCTTTGCCATGCCAAAATATGGTGGTATCGTTGGCAAATAATGTATACCTACCAAATATATTAATTTTTGAGAGATCGTTTATATACAGTAGGAACAGTGTGGGACCGAGTACTGAACCCTGTGGTACGCCACAATGAGTTGGCTCAGTTCGAGAGAGGTGGTTAGTTTTCACCAATTGCGAGCGATTTTCAAGGTATGATTTGAACCATAGCTGGCTGATTCCTCTAAGCCCATAGTATTCGAGTTTGCTCAGCAGGATTTTGTGACTCACACAGTCAAATGCTTTGGATGAGTCACAAAATACTGCTGCAGCTGCCTCACCTTCAGTAATTTCGTTATAAACTTTATTAAGAAGGGAAAACATTGCGTCTTTAGCGTTCTTCAGCCTTTGAAAGCAAAACTGGTTCTCGGTCAGGATTTTATTTCTAAGTATATTCCAAAATTCACTTCTGAACTAATTTTTCAATTTTTTTAGCCAAGGTGGGTATGAAAGATATTGGACGATAATTTGATGGGTCTGCATCCCCATGGACTGAGAAATATGCAAAATGCTGGATATTCGCCGGGTACTTATATTATCATTTTGATTAACCATTTCTAAAATATCATCTTTCTGGTCTTCAGTCAGTCGCTCACCGGGTGGCGAATGGATGGCATTTTGAAAATAAACTTAAATCAGATTGAGTCTTTGTTAAGTAGTGTTTATTTTATATCTTATTGTTATCGTTAAGTCAAGTGAATAAAATTTTCTAGAAAACTAAATTTAGTATTTGTATGTCTGTAATTGCACCTACTCTCCGTTCCATTTCTCAAAATTACAGTTTTGGAAGATGGCTGTGAAACATTTTCATATATTTCTTATGGTGGCGGTCAGCAACAAACTTCGAAAATTGTGCCGGAAAATAAAACGGAGTTTAGTTACATCTTTAACATTTGGTCGGCTGCCTTCTTTATTGGATACGACATTCAAGTTTTTGTTTTACTTGTAGGATAGAAATCAATTGAATTTTAAATATTTTAACGTTGATCTTCTTCAATTAATTTTGCTCAAGTAGGTAATTAGTATTAGCCATCCTCCGAGGTGACAGGGTATCATTTTTACAGAACCAATTGAAACGTCAAAAAAAAACTAAGTTAGGACCTGTAATATCATTCTTTCAATCGAGTGAATAATAGACCGGGAGATTGTGACACAAAATATTAGGTCATTTATACCAGTATGGCGGTTCTTCATTAATTTAAAAAAACAATTCAACCATTTGTACCAGGCTAATTTTTGCGCAGCTAATCATCGTCGAGTAGCCATTTACGGAAATCACCTTGCCATACTTTTCCGACGGTTCCCAATGGCCGCCATACCACTGCAAGGAAGTAAAATTTTTTTTTTTTGCTAAACGATTTGTATTAGCCTAAAACTTTTTTTCACAGTTCTCTGTATGATCATAAATAGAAGTCCGATCATGCCATACCTGTGGGAGGTGGCGAATATGTACAATATTTTTCAAAATTCTAAGTTTTATTCGAATTAACGATTTGTACCAGTATGGCACTAATTTTTCCTGTAAGTTTGAGGTTTGCCCAATATAAATACAAAATTTCAAACACCTAGGTGGCGGCAATCTTGTCTTATAACCAGATGTTATGTCGTATAATATTGTACGGCTACCGGCGCTCGAAAGATTCCTCGAATTGTAGAGGTCTTGGCTCATCGTGTTCGTAAGACATAATAAATGGTTTCAAGATTGTATTGGTTGTCGACATATCAGAGCGAGTGTGACAGCTCCAGCCCCCTAATCACGGTATAGGCTTATTTTTCAACACCAAAAAAAATAATTCAGAAAATTATTTTTTTGAGTCTACCACTTTGGATAAGTACAGTGTAATTTTCCCAAAGCATATATTTTTTTCAAGTTTGGAGAATTTGAAATGCCATACTGTTACAATTCATTCCAATTTTTTTTTCATATCTTGCTCGAGTGTAACAGACTTCCGCCCCATAGTTACAGTATGGGATAAATTTTTTTAGGTTGAATTTTATCCAAACGAACCGAATACGATGATGCCATACTGTAACGAATGATTTTATGTCTTGTACCTTGAAAACGTGTCGAAAAAACAAGTTTTTCAAGTATGGCGCCACTTTTTCCCTTCACTAATAGTATGGCAAATATAATAATGGTCACATTGTATCATATAATTTCCAAAAATCCAAATGCCATACTGGTACAAATCATCAAATTTTTTTTTTCAACATCTTGGCTTAAGTCCGACAGTCGCCCGCCCCATGGTTACAATCTGGAATAATTTTTTTTAGGTAGAATTACATCCAAACGAACAGAATACAATGATTCCATGATGTAAAAAATTATTTTACGTATTTTACAGACGTATTTTCAAAACGTGTCGAATAAATAAGTTTTTCAAGTATGGCAGCACTTTTTCCCCCTACTAGACGTATGGGAAATATAATAACGGACACATTTTATCAAATACTTTCCAAAAATCCAAATGCAATACTGGTACAAATCGTTTTGCGAAAAAAAAAGAAAATTACTCCTTTGCGGTGGTATGGCGGCCATTTGGAAACGTCAGAAAAGTATGGCATGGTTTATTTCGTGTATGGCTACTCGACGATGATAAGCTGTGCAAAAATTAGACTGGAACAAATGGTTGAATTGTTTTTTTTTAATTAATGTATTCGCGTCGGTATGGCGGGCTGTAAGTCACACCGGAGAAGTATGGCATTACGCTACCGCCTACTTCTTTTTCCATCGACCATCGGAAAATACAAGCATTTTTGTGGAACAAATCGTTCGACACTCGTTATTCATCCGACACGTTCGATTAACGCCCACGCGATTGGGCCGCCGGTACCAGCGCTATGACCATCATTTTCTTTTTTGTCATTCCGTAATTAGACCCCTGAAGAACCGCCATACTGGAACAAATGACCAAATATTTTGTGTCACCATCTCCCGGTCTATAATACTTTCATAACGATTTTATGTTAAATAAATGTTTTTTTCTGATGTAGTGCTGTATTGGCCATAGTAGAAAAATATACATTTGCACTGTTTTCGAAAGTAATAGTTTTTTTCTATGTATGCCAAACAGCGTTTTTTTTATTTCGGTTAGTACCATCCGCTTTGACGTGGCGGAAAGAAAATTAGTTCAACTCGCTTTACAGGGTGTTGTTTTCACAGGATCAATAAAAACGTGAAAAAATAAATAAATACGGCCCTGCAGTTTCAACGGTTGATTGAGTAATACTTTATATCGAGTAATACGAACTTTCCTTATGATATTTGTTCAAAAATGATGATGTACTATCGATGTAGTGCCGCACCAGTCATAAGCAGAATGTGAATCCATTAAAATTATACTATTTTTAGAAGTTTAATTTTTTTCTGCAGAAAACAGATACTTCCGCGTTAAATTTTTTTCAATTGTTGCTTCCTCAAGCTTTGAAGTGAGAAAAAAAAATCTGATCTGGCTTACAGGGTGATGTCCGGACCTAAAATTGAAAATTTTTAAAAATCCATTTTATTGAGCCCAGGGAGTACACTCAGTGTGCCAAATTTCATATGTCTGAGTTCTTTACTTTTAGAGATATTTAACGTAGAATAATTCACATATTTTCAAATATCACCCTGTTTGTCCGCCAAAAACGCTACAAGGCATTTTTTAATACCAGATATGAAATGGCCTCGGCCCATAGTACTTATGGTTGGACTATGTACAATTCGTCGTGAATCACCCTGTATATTCATAAAATTCATGTCTGTCAAAATTATATTTAGGTAATTTTCCTCATCACATACAAGCGACAGACATCACTAGAGCTTCGTGATATTTTTCTGTTTATTTACTATTTTCTTCTCTCTATTGCAATGTTGCTGCTTTTTTACTAAGTAAATAAACATCATTATTATTATTGTATGAATCAATTCTGTATTCTTTCCGAAACAAGCTCTTCTCATATTGTATGAGTTTAGGCGAATGCATTTCAACATGGATACTCAGAAAAGTGAGAGTGAGGAAAAAAGAAAGTCCTACTGTCTAAAATTCTCGCAATACCTGCTCCATTTACTCCACCACCTTCTAACAGGAAATATCCTTTTTGTCGCCTAGCCGAGTTCCTTCAACTGTAACAATAAAATTCCAGATACCGTTTCGCCTGTAATTGCTTATTGTAACAATTAACTAATATTAAATATACGCCGCCGATATCTTTTCGACGTGATAACTATCTCAGATGAAATAATTGATTTCGTTCTATTGTTACGGAAAGTAATCAGGAGAGTTATCGTTCAGTTGGTGTCAATTACCTCTGCAAAAATAGGCAGACTGAAAGATATGTTGCAAAATTGCGCGATTATAATTTATTACTGTATATTTTTTCGACTCTATTCATATTTATTTCCGAAATCCAGAAGTTCGTTTGACTAGATCAATTGAAAAGAATTTCATCACAAAACATTCGGTTTTTTGGTAAGTGTATAAGTGTTTGAGCCATCTTTCAATGTTCAATTTAAACACGAAAAATGAAATGGATGAAATACAATGCCAAAACGTTACTGTCACAAACTGGTATTGTCTTTATTGAAATAGCCGTCTAATGATTTACAAAAATTACTTAGTTATTAAGACTAAAAAGGTTTATTTTATTTTTCGCTTTTTAGTTTATTTTTTCGTCTGTTTAATTTTTTGTTAAAAAGTGTTTTTGGGATAAACTCGGTCTTTAGTACACTGTAGTTTTCATTTCGTCTGGATTCTGTCACCTTTGATACTTGCGAAATTTCCGTGATTATTTTTTGACATTTCTAGAAACCAATGAAAACTTTCAATTCAAATCATCCACGTATGTTTTGGCCAATCGAAATATTATGACAGGGAGAATAATCTACCTAGAAAATTTATACAGGAATAATTTGAGGTATATTGTTTTTATTGTCTTACAACGTATATTTTTTATTTGACGTCAGTATCAATTCGCATAAAAAGTGGGAAATGAATCAAAAACTGTTCAGTAGATCGTATCATTTCGCGAGGAAATGTGTTTATGATTGTAACATAAAAAAATTATCTATTGAATACCACACGCGAGTTCGATGAAGTAGAAGATAATTCTCCAGATATTTTCTCAAACTTGTTGCCATTTGGCAATAGCCACTCAAGCCTATCGGGCTCTCGTGTCTATTGTCTGGCAACGAGAATTCGAAAATCTGTCGAAGTATTTAGACTCTCCTGTGATATTACAACTAAATATTTTCTGACAGTTCCAGCAGAATTTTGTAATTTTTTGTCATGTCACACAAATCACCCAATCATATCGACGTTTAACTGACAACACTACGGTTTTCAATCACTATGACACCAAGACTTTGACAGTTTCGTGCAAACTTTTACAAGCAAAGTACTGTTTTGTTTTGTCAAAACATTTCTGACCGAATATCCCTCGGACATTGACAAAAGTCTCATAATTTTACGTCAATCGAAAGCACGTTAGTAGTGTAACTATAGGGGTTCTGGAACAAAATCCCATGCTTTTTCTTATGAAGGTTCATTTGGGTACTTTTTGGTCCCGCGGCTATGATGTCCAGGTATATTCGGGGTGAGTTCTCCCATAGATGGCGTATATATCTTTCCACTGCTTCTTCTATTGATATCATCATTACAAGAAGTTATCTCTCCTACCTAGGATACCTGCTCACCAAGACAGACCCAACCGTGACCGTCCAGCCGGTCCGCGTGACCATCCATGACTACTGTGACCACTCGTGACCATTCATGAACATCCGTTACCCTTCGCGATCATCGTGAGCATATTTGTCCAGTCGGTCCGCGCCACCATCTGTGCCTACCCGTGACCACTCATGACCATCCATAAATATCCGTGACCGTCCGTGATCATCCTCGTGACCGTTCGCGGTCATACCCGTGACATCCTTGTCCAGTCGGCCTGCGTGATCATGCGTTTCCACCGTGAGCATCTATGAACATCCGTAACAGTCCGTGATCATCTTGTGGCTACTGTAGCCATCCAAAAAAATCAAAGTTTCAATAGTTTTCTTCCTTTTGTTGTCTCTAGTAGGATTCTTTAATATTAACAATACCTAACCAAAACTAACTGTGTCTGTTAAAGAGTTGGGATATATATTTTGATCGTTTGCTTCCGTTTAGATATCTCTACTAGTATCCTTCAATATTAACAATACCTAACCAGAACTAACTAAGTCTCTTGGAGAGTTGGGTCACATGTTTGACCGTTTGCTCTCGTTTAGATATATCTAATTATATTATTCAATACCAAGGTCACCAAACTGAATCATATCCAAATAATCTCAGTAAACTATTTCTACACTCGAGTTCCTGAATTTTCCGTAGGTATTCTGCTGTAGACGATATTTTGAATTCAATTCGTGATGATTATCTAAGAGCAAGGAGCGAGATGTTTCTCGTACGGAAAACTGATGAATAATGATTAAACTTTGAAGTAGAGTTACTTTTCATATCTACGATCGGGTATGATTTCGAATCCGAAGTTCCACGATAATGAACACCTGCAGACCGTAGATTCCCGAACATCATTATATAAAACTTGTGTAAGCTTGTTTGGACTTGTTGAGACTTGTTGTTCTTGAAATCATGGTGGGAATGTAAATGATAAAATCATATCATATTTTCTATTGCATGTGGATAAGTGATTGATGAATGCAATGACAAAGAAGTTATTTTGGGGATAAATATAGTATAACTCGTTTTGTAGATCTGAAAACAAAAGGGTCATGGAATTAATGATTCATTGAAATGGTTGTTGGAATCTGGCATAACAACCGGTACAAAACATGTGAAAAAAGCAGAACTCACTCTTAGTTCTGGTTGAACTATATTAAAAAATATCATCATCAATATAAAGCGAACTATCAAAACCCCAGAACTCGAGTGTAGAAATAGCTTACTGAGATTATTTGGATATAATTTGGTTTGGTGACCTTGGTATTGAATAATATAATTAGATATATCTAAACGAGAGCAAACGGTCAAACATGTGACCCAACTCTCCAAGAGACTTAGTTAGTTCTGGTTAGGTATTGTTAATATTGAAGGATACTAGTAGAGATATCTAAACGGAAGCAAACGATCAAAACATATATCCCAACTCTTCAACAGACACAGTTAGTTTTGGTTAGGTATTGTTAATATTAAAGAATACTACTAGAGACATCAAAACAAAGAAAACTATTGAAACTTAAATTTTTTTGGATGGCTACAGGTAGCCACGAAGATGATCATGGACTGTTACGGATGTTCATAGATGCTCACGGTGGAAACGCATGATAACGCAGGCCGACTGGACAAGGTTGTCACGGGTATGACCGCGAACGGTCACGAGGATGATCACGGACGGTCACGGATATTCAGGGATGGTCGTAAGTGGTCACGGGTAGTCACAGATGGTGGCGCGGACTGACTGGACAAATATGCTCACGAGGATGATCGCGAAGGGTAACGGATGGTCATGAATGGTCACGAGTGGTCACAGTAGTCATGGATGGTCACGCGGACCGGCTGGCCATGGACGGTCACGGTTGTGTCTGTCTTGGTGAGCAGGTATCCTAGGTAGGAGAGATAACTTCTTGTAATGATGATATCAATAGAAGAAGCAGTGGAAAGATATATACGCCATCTATGGGAGAACTCACCCCGAATATACCTGGACATCATAGCCGCGGGACCAAAAAGTACCCAAATGAACCTTTATAAGAAAAAGCATGGGATTTTGCTCCAGAACTCCCATAGTTACACTACTCACGTTGACTTTGGTAACAGCCCTCCGCCTTCGGCGTCGTGTATTATCAATGTCCTAGAGATTTTATAGCTGGAAACTTTCATGCAAAAAACGTTTATCCGGTGAAAAACAAACCTCTAGTATATTTATCATCAAAATTAATTGGTTTTTCTTAGAAATGCTTTTTTTTTATTGTTTTTTCTCCTTTCCTCAGTTTTTTCCGTTAGATTGGTCCTAGGCAATTCTTGTTCACAAGTTTTTATTGAGTTTCATCTGTCCCGGTGTCTATCTGTCTGTGATCAAATTTTGCATGCTTAATTTGACCCACTTCTAGTTGCCCGATTAACATTAAATTTGGCAGGTGTTCATAGTTCCGATGACAATGCATTATGCAGTTTTTGTTAGAGAAAAACAAAATGGCGGCTCTAAGATGGCGGATGAGATTTGTGTTTATGGTCCGATTCGACTCAAAATTGGTATGTTGAGGTTTTCGGGGTCAGAAATTATGGATCTATCGTCAAAATTCATAAATTCGAGATGGCGGCTCCAATATGGTTGACAAGTTTTGTGATAATGGTCCGTTTCTATTCAAAATTGGTATGTGGTGTTTCTGGGGTCAATTAATTTAAAATTTTTTTTTTAATTGAAGATGGTAGCTCCAGGATGGCGGACGAGTTGATCTTCAGATGGTCTTCTCATTGAAGAACTAGATAGTTCAGAACTCACAGGATGATGGCCCCATAATGACAATGCATTAACAAAAATGCATAGAATAACTCTTTCAGGTCCGAGAAATTTGGTGCAAAAATAGCCGTAGCAGTAAAAGATTTTTTCATAACTTAGAAACAGTTTTTTTCTCTACAATTATATTTTATTATGCTTAAAGGAACTCGAAAACTATTTTACAAAAAAAGATGTGTTTTTCATCGACAAAAAAAGGGTTATTTTGTTCACCACCGTACTATACAGAGAACTTATTGCTTGTGATAGTTTTGGAAGCAACTCTTGTTTTTCGATAAACGTGATGGTATTTTACATACAAAACATTGCCAATTTGTTCTCACTTCGTTTTTGTGTTACTGCAAAGTCCACACCTTCGCGTATTGGTTGGTGGGCACTTTGTGACTAGCGGATCGACTTGGGCTGACATGGTTTTCTCCGTTTTATAGGAACAGGCAACTCCTGAAGAACAGTATTCATCTTTGTAATCAATATATATATATCTGCTACAAGATGTTTAATGATATCACGACGAAAGTATTCTATTGACATCTCAGCATTTTCTGGCAATAAGTTATATAACACATATGCGTTGACGACAGAAGTATCGATGAGAAAAAAAAAAGATGCTGTGTCACCACTTGTGGCTTTTTTCATCGTACAGTAAGTGGCTTTTATTTGGTCGAATTTGTCTACGAAATTCATGTTTTCGTTATATTCCGTGACCATAACAGGACAAGTAAGTATTGAATGAATGTGGTTTTTTGTGGAGGAACAACGTTTCTTGACATGTTTTCTGGGTAACCTTCCACAGTCTGAAAATGAAAATATAATCAGGAAAATCTATACAAGTGTAGAAAGGGCAAACTAATTAGTTCACCCCGATAAGTTATTGCGTTCACCAAATTATATTTCCTATAGAAAAATGATTCAATTTGTCAATAACCTGTCGTTTTCTTAATTTGCCTATCAAAAATATTTTTTAAAAAAATTAAAAGATACTTTTCTATATAGTTTTTGCTTGACGTTTCGGGGACTATATCTGCCCCCGTTCTCAAAATCTTCTAAATCTCCTATAATTGTTTTGATAATTTGGATTTTTTCTCGCAGAGTCTTTTTCGCTCTTTTAACTGACGGATGTATAGATTTTCCTGATTATATTTTCATTTTTAGACTGTGGAAGGTTACCCAAAAAACATGTCAAGAAAGGACAAGTAACTTCTGGAGTCTTAATTTTTCCTCTTCAACTGTTTCACGGGGGTTCAGAAAATTGGAAAGAAGGGGGACACATCTTTCACCACGCCATTCAACAGGGGATAAACCAATACTGCTCTGCCAGCAGTCATATTCCCCACGTTGCAAAGCCTTGTCTGCTTCAAAATTTGGTAGATTTATTCTTTTGGTGTTGACTGTTCCACTGGTGTCTTTGAAAAGGTATTCCATCAAATTCACAGAACAAAAAAATTGTATAAGCGATGGTTGTTACGACCAGTGTAAATGTTGAAATCCCAGCATTATCCAATTTTGCTGGCCAACACCCATACTTAATACCCTCTTTTTATTGTTTTTTTTTTGGCAAATATTGTGTGAGTGTTGACCGTCCTTTGAATTTCATCATCGATTCATCGATCGCAACATTTCGGTGCATATCTGAAGATTTGTTTTCAACATATCTCATACTGGTGCCACCTTATACAGTTTATCATATTGCTCAGTGCCCCGTGGAGGCATTACACTGTTATAATTTAGATGAAAGTAACTGAGAAGCCATCCAAATCTGTGCATAGGCATTACTTTTGAAATTAATGGATCATGCAAATCAGAAGATGTAATCCAGTGGTCTCGATAACTGGGGTATTGTTTTATACCCATGAGCATGTTCACTCCTATAAATGCTTTCATGTAAGAATCAGTTTGGATTTCAAGAACATAAAAATAACCATGATGCTGTGTTTGCCTTTCTTTACGACGTCTACTCTAACATCAATGTCAGAGTTGTTGCAGCAGCAGTATTTTGTGATCTTACAAACGCTTTCGACTGCGTGGATTACGAGATACTCTTGCGGAAACTACATCACTATGGATGTGAAGGTGTGAATCTACAATGGTTCAAATCTCACCTCATAGTTCAAAGACAAACAGTGAAATTGAATTCAAATGAACACTCGAATCAAATTGAGATAAATTCTGTGTTGGGTCCCATACTTTTCTTTAATATATGTTAATGATCTCACAAATATTGACTTGACAAGTAAAGTAGCACTCTTCTCAGATGACACCACGATTTTGCGGGCATAGTAAAATAGTTGAGGATCTGGAGAAAAAAATATCTGTCGATGTAAAAAAGATCCAGTTATGGTGTGACTCGAATCTTCTTTCATTCAATATTAATAAAACAAACATAGTTTACCTTCAGATGCTGACGCGATAATTTTCCCTTAGATAAAGAAATCATTGAAAATAGAGACTGTTCCAAATTCTCGGGAGTCTTCATAGACAAAAAATTAAAATTTGTTAGACATGTCGAGCAACTCAAAAGTAAAATTTCCTCTGGATGCTATGCAGTGAGGGTAATTTCAATAGAGCTGGGATCCCAGACTGCTTACAGGGCATATTATGCCTTTTTTGAGTCGCATCTAAGGTACGGGATACCATTTTGGAAAGTGTGTAACCTGGACCTACTAGAAACTGTCCAGGTGCTTCAAAAAAGAGCGATTCGATAGCTAAACCACGAGACTCGTGTAGGCCATTGTTCAAAGAAAAGAAAATATTGACAGTGATATCTCTGCTCATTTTAGAGACCGTTTGCTTGGTCAGAAAACATATCACCAAATTTGATAGCGCCACACGACTCAGTACTAATAGTTTGAAATTGCCGATACCCAGCACGTCTTTAGTCAGGGATTCCTTGTGTTACAATGGAGTAAAAATGTATAACCACTTGCAAACCACGTTAGGGATGTACAAATTTATATTGAAATATTCAGGAAAACTGTCAAAGAACTGTTGAAGCTCCGACCATATTACAGCCTACAAGAATTCTACGATGACTCGTGTTGAAAACTTCTCGACTGTCCCTTAATATATAAGTATCTCTGTATGCTGATGCGTATACATGTGATTACTTCATTCTAATCAGGTTAACTCACATTTTAATGTCCGTGACTGTTTTTATACCTACGTTGGCTTCATCTTTATACTCTGCCAAAAATATTTGTTTGTTTGGTGTTCTTAGTATTACAACTGTGAATTTGTATCTATCTTATTTTATATATCATATTTTTATTGACTTCATGTTTTGTCGACAAGAAGAAATTCTTTCATGACAATAAAGTATATTTATTATTATTATTATTATCTTTTCTCGTATATCAGTTGATGCATAAGCTGTTCCTGTTTTCAGATATTCTTGTTGCGCATACAAGTTAGTTTGGAATACCAAATGAGCGAAAATTATATCAGTCAACTGAAAACTGAAAAGATCAATAGGCTCGTGTTTATAGTCCATCCAATATAAATTGCAGAAGCTGTTCCTATAGGGAGCAAATGAAAACTCACTTCGCTAACACGAGCGTATATGCGAAGAAACGGAACGAAAAATAATCTGTACTACTTGTATACAGTCTCCGTCGGCACAAAGAGCCCGCTGGTCAACGTGGACTTGAGTGACTGCTGTCTGTTCTACAACCGATTCGTCTGGGCCAATCAAGTCGGACATCAATGCTTGCAGGTATGTCTATACGATGGGAGGTCATAAATCACGCGTTATATTTGTGTTTTAATAGCTCTGAAAGATTAAAAACCAGTAACGTCTGTGGTCTTGGTGTGTGCCGATCGAAATACGTTTTAGGATATTAAAATATCTAAATAAAATTAGTTATCTCCGCCACTGCTGCTCACAGGATTTCGCCGCAAGACTTTTTTATGCTTCTGCAATTGATATTGGGAAAACTATACCAAGTTCTTTGATGAACTGAGGTATGCCACAACTGTCACAAACTCTTCAGGTGGATGAATATCATATTCGCACTTTTTCATACCGTTTTTTTTTTAAATGAGTGCCAGTCTTGCCAAAGAAATAAGATTCTCAGGTTCCAATTTTCCTTCGGAACTCTCAGGGGATGAGTGAAAAACATTTTCCTCATGTATTTCTGGAAAAAAAAAATCATCGTCCATATTTCCGTTCATATCTGCATTACTGTCATTCATTATCCGAATGACTATCAGATGGTAGAGGAGCAAAGTCACCATCTAGATTGTCAATTTCAGCATATAAATCCTGTAAAGACATGTCAACTAAATTGAATGACAATTCTTCATATTTTCTCCCATCCATCTGGTGGTATGGTGGGACAAATTTTGTACCTGGATAATTCAACAAAAATTACTTATCTTCCTGTTCAAATTGTCAAGATATTTTGTACTCACCTTCTTTCCACAATAGTATCCAAATGATTCCAAACAGCACTTTGTTAGAAAAACGCTTTGTTGATGACATATAAAATGCCCAAAATTACGCACAAGTTATCACCTGAACAGTCACGTTTGTAAGGCAGCAAAATGGTAAATGAATGCGTAGCTGCGCCATGACAAATTCAGTAACAGCCAATCAATCAATCAATACTTTATTTCCCTGAGACTTTTTTACAAGCATGGAAATCGTCAAATACACAAGTGAAAATAGAAGTTAAAAATCAAGTGACAGAATATGAAATATACATGTGAGAAAAAAAAAGTATATATTGAATGTACATAAAAAAATTATTCAATAGTAGTGGTAGAAGATAATCATACATCAATATAAGCTTTATATCACGGTGGTATAAAGGGAGAGGATAAACGCGGACGAGAGTTTTCAGGAAAACAAATTTGGGGAATATAGAAATTTGAACAGGACGTCTCTCAGGTCAGCTAATTTTAAAATATATTTCTCGGTTGTGGGACATAGAGAAACAAACTTCCAATATTTTTTCCATATATAGTCAAATTTATTTACTATTAACCTCGAGAAATACATTCCGGAACAACCTGTGCCTCAACATTCACTAATTAAATTGTTAATATCGACATTTTTCGACAAACACGACTTTTACATTATGTTTGAGTATAATGGAAAGAATATTATCGTGATACATTCATACAGTGAGTGGTATGTCGTAGACTAATGACATGTCAATTTAAAGACACACACTTCGTGCATGTCGAAAACAATAGAACAATATGTGGCTATTAAATTATTTATTGTATCACCCACACGTACGGCCGTCTCATACATTTTACAATGATATATTGAAATTACACCTTCAATTATAATAGTGTGATATGTTCTCGACATCTTATAGCACAGGTGTACTGTCTAATAATTTTTCAACTAGTGGTTTGAATATGCATTGAAAATATATGTTTCTCATGATGCAGAATGACTTTCATAGTCGAGTGTATTATTGTCGTGGCGCAAGTTGACGGTGAAAGGCCATATCAAGACACAAGGTAAAGATTATAGTTCTACGAATAAGATCCCGGCACAGTACTTTTGGGGCGAAACTGGGATGAAATCCTTGAAATTTAATACAATGTTTACATACGTTTTTTTCACAAATGCGTTTATGATGAATAATGTACAGTATTCCATGATTGACACAGTCAAAAGCTTTAGATATATCACAAAATACTGCAGCGTTCACTTCCTTCAAGTTCAAACTAGAATATAGATTTTCCAGGAAGTGAAAGATGCATCGCCCGTACCTTTATTGATTTGAAAGACAAATTAAGTGATTGTATGTAATTCACAACACTTTATAAAAGCATTATCCGTTCCATCATACGACTTCCATCATTAGCAAACGTGGATCCATCACGAGAACGTCAAATTCCTCAAATTATTTTCATAGTTGAATCCACTAGCACATAGGCATATTAATCTATTTCGATATTATAACTTGAATGGATTTCCCCGTGTATAATTGACAGTAAACTTATATTCCAAGATAAATATGGACCGAAATGATAAAGAATGAAATATACTGATTGTCAACGAGCATCAACTGCACTATAAATGCAGTGATCACCAAAAAAAAAATGTGAGGATTTCAATTAAAAGTATCTCGTAATCAATTTCCTGAATAATACAGTCCGTTAATATATTTTTGCACGACCGAGCGTAAAGTAGCACCTTACCGCCGGATTTGCGGGCGTAAAGTAGCACTTTAGTGCCCGCGGACTACTTTACCACCCGGCGGGCCATAAAATCGTTGAACAGGCGCTAAAAAGAATTTCAATCTCATATCGATAAAAATCTATATTCCGATGGATCATATAATCAAACCCAAAACATTATTAACAATAATATAACGAAAACAATGAACATAAATTAATTTAAAAAATGAATTATAACTTAATATTGACAATACAATTAGAACAGTTATTTATGGAAATATTTGGATTTGTTGTTTTCTGTTGTTGCAGATAGTTACTGATTTCAACTGATTCCTCATTACTAGAAGTCTGAAAAGAATGCATGTTATTATCTGGTATTTCAGAGTAGTGAGCAATATTTTTAGATTGTCTGCAATGGCTAGTAGAAGGCTCATCATTTGCTACAATTTTCTTAGCAATCTTCGGCTTATTTGCAACTGAATTTTCAATATAACCTTCCGCAACAGTCGTCGACTTCCACCCAGCATGTCTTTTAATGTTGATTATATCCTCGCCTGCATCTGCTAACATAGTTGCTGAGGAACGTCTGAAGCAGTGACCAGTATATTCTTTCGCATTAGAAATACCTAGGTGAGTGGCTATTCTGAATGGTATTTGACCGAATGTATTTTTTCCGATAACCTGTCTCGTACACTTGCCATTTTTATAATATAAAAAAAACTAGTTTTGATCATTCTGATCTCACAAGGAAGAATATTTTCTGTAAATATCCAAATAACTTGGTGATTTCTGTTCTTTATCGATTACAGTAAATACTCGAACTATCTTCGTTTTGGTTTCTCGTATAGTTATGAGTAAGAATGTCTCGAAATCTTGAATGTCGTCCACTGTGATATTTGCCAATTCTTCGCGGCGACATGCTCCACAAATACCAAAAATCAGTGCTACCTACAATAAATTCTCAGATTAACATACTGACTATTGAGAAAACATGAAATTAGAACTTACTTTCATCATAAGATACAAATCGTCTGGTGCTTCCCTAAAAAATAACTCGATTTCTCCTCTGCTTAGAATCTTCGATTTCTTTGGTTTATAACCATCAAATTTTCGTTTCAAAAAAGCTATCAATCTTGCGTATCTACTGATATCTATATTATCATGTACATTTAAAGTAGCTTTTAGCATGGAATAATATGACCACATGGTAGAGGGCTTACAATATTTAGATTTTTCCAGAAAATAGGCAAGAAGTACAGTCTCTGTGTATTTCTTATTTTTTATATTTTTCCCGTTGCACCACCTCAACAATTCTTCATACACCTTGTCGTATATTTTCTTGGATTTACTTGGCAATAAACTCAATTTCGCATCCTCAGCTGCTTTATTTATTTCTGGTGGAGTACAATTCACACTTTCTTCGTCACTTGAATCCATTTCAAAATCAGTAATAAATTATCTGTGATAACAAAAATTGACAGCAAATATGGCTACTAGCCTATATAATCTTATTTCGAAAAATTGACTGAGTTGCAATGGTAACATTCATTCCATCACTTCTTGATTTATTCTGTTTCCGATATGATATGAATATACATCCTCACGGCAGCCTTGATGTATTTTGTTCATGTTCTAGATATAAAGAGGTATCTATCTACATGACATCAAATATACCGGTCGTGCATAAAATTTTGTATGTATTTCGGGCGTAATTTGCTTTTATGGACCTAGGCTTGTTAATTACATACACGCTGCGGTCCATAGAAGCCTATTTTACGCCCTTGATACATAAATAACTATTAATTCTATCCATTTTATTGCTCTGGCAAATACAAAAATACCCGAAGCGTTTTCTCTTTTCAGACGAGTACAGTCTGTCACATGACTTGCTTTTCTGGCTCGTGATTGGCTAAACCAGAATCTCATCAGATATCGACTTTTATGAATAAAACCTTGAATGACTGCATTTGGGAAGTATTTCAAGGATTCCAAGACAATTTTACTATTTCATTCATGCACTGGGCAAGTGGTTTCTCTTGTCCTCACCGTGTCAAAGAGTAGAAAACAAGAGAAATCACCTGTAGCATTTACGAATGAAGTAGGAAAATCGAACTGGAATCCTTGAAAACGCAAGGATTCCGATTTCATTAATAAAATTCCCAATCTGTGTGGATTCTGGAGTCGCCAATCGGGAGTCAGAGACACGGGTCATATCCGTATAGTACTAAATTCTACCTTTGGTTCTATATTTTGCTTTTCAACTGTTTTTTTTTCTTCTGACCACATCTGGAGCACATATCATCAAATTGGTTGAAAGTTGCGTGCACCCACAACGCACTAAGCCAGTCTTCGATCAGACGGGAAATATAATAATTTTTTTTTGATTTTCCTATTCTCTGATGAATCGTGCACTACTGATTCTTCTTCATCTTCACTACTTTCAGATATTCCAACAATTGCTTTTATTTTCCTTGTCTCCATTTTATCGTGATTTTGCTCCAAAGCCTATATTCGCATTTGTTGCTGTAGCTGCCTTTTTCCAAGCCTTGTTGAGCAATTTTTCGAAATAAACATTTGTAATACGACGGCCAGTGTTTTGTTCCAACCAGAGTCGGTACTGTTTGTAGAAATGAGTATTTTATGATTCAAATATCGAACGATCTAACGGTTCGAAGTAGTGAGGCGTGTGATTCGGCATTGGTTTCAGGATTCCCCTCTTTCCTTTCAGTTGATACCGTGAATACGGATTCAGATTATTATTAGCAAGGACCAGGGCGGTTGTTTAGCTGCAGGCCTATGTTGTTTGTTTTGAAGATATATTTGTAAGTTAGCAGACTTTTTTATAGCATTGTATATAGCTAGGAAATTCTGACCTTCTCAGTATTATATCTGTGTTTATGCTTGAGAGCATTTGGAACAAATCGTCAACTGCGTCATCAATCGTCAGAGGGAAACCTTTCCTTTGCATTTATTTAATATGAATAGCCAGCGTTTTCTCATTTTCTTCCCCAAACCTGAGGGCTGGAGTGGAAGAAGTTTCGGGCTTTCGAAACCACTAGGCAAACCCGCAATAATTTTCCAAGCATAAATCCATGCTACAGAAATTTGCGCCCAAGAATAGCTTGCAAGAGGCTCCACGGGTCAGAAATCTATATCTTTTCAGATAGGCAAGTAGCACTCAAAGCTCTTAAGTCTAGACTGACTTGGGACTGCAAACTCTCCCTAAGACAACTGGCTATAAACAATCTGGTCGAAAGTAATGAGGAAGCTGTCTTCAGGACCTTTTGTCTCTCTGCTTGGTATAGTTGAGTACTTTGGTTTGATAACTTTTCATGTCCTAACCTGAAGTGAACTTTTGTGTGAGTGAAACAAATATTAACTGAAAACAGGTATTTATATTTGGAATAAATGAGAATACTAAATTCAAACATTCCTTTTCTCCTAGGTAGTAAGTCGAGTTCAAATAATAATTTCGATAAATAAAAAAGTTGTTGGTTGTTTTTGTTGAAAGTTTCAATTTCTATTGTTTCACTTCTAATATGGGTGAAAAAATGTCAATTTTGAAGTATGGTTGTACATAGAACTTTTAGTAAAGTAAATATTCACCTTATCAAAGGTAAAGGAGAGTGAAACTTTGACCAGGTACCAGAAAATTTAACCTGCCTTCTTCCTATTGGAGAGAAAACTTGTACAGTTCAATTTGTATCCTTAGAGATTATTTCCATTTCCCTGGTTTTGGTAAATCAGCTTTGACAAATCGACTTACCAAATTTTATAGAATGTTTGTTGAGGCAGAACAATATACAGGGTGATTCAAAAGTACTTTGACAAACTCCTGGAGGTGATTTCTCACAATATTCTAATATGAATTGTCCTGAAACGCTTTGTTTCCAAGATACAGGGTGTTAAAGTTTTGGAACGAAGTTCCTTATCGCGCGTTGCGAAAGGGGACTAGACAGAATAAATTAAGACCAAAAGTTGTAACGACACTTTTTG
Source organism: Gonioctena quinquepunctata (assembly GCA_018342105.1). Taxonomy (NCBI): domain Eukaryota; kingdom Metazoa; phylum Arthropoda; class Insecta; order Coleoptera; family Chrysomelidae; genus Gonioctena; species Gonioctena quinquepunctata. Next base: position 421,477 of record JAFIRS010001109.1, read on the forward strand.
CTGTAGTTGTAAGCCGTGCGGCGTGCGCGTGTTCCTCTGTCTGTCTCTCTGCCTGTCTCTCATAGGAAGCAAGCCAGTTATTTTCGTTTCGTCTTTCTATTTCGCATTGAACAGTGTGGTGTTGCGACGATTATTTTTGTTGAGTGTATACAGGTTTTTTGTACATAATAAATAATAATAAAAAATAATAACAATAATGAATCCTGACAGTGTTTTTGCACAAGTTCCGGATATTGCTGATGGAGTTGGGTAAGTAGAGATTTTATACAGACAATAATAAATGCTTATGTATTCTTAGCAAGTACGCATCATAACCTCTCTTTACTATTGTGCTAACCAAGTCATACGCGTTATAATCTCTCCATTATTGTGTGTTTAGCAAGTGTACGCGTCATAACTTTAATAAATTTAAAAGCAAATTATATTTTAATATTACAATATCAATGCGTATGTACTAAAATTGAGCTTACTGATTAAGTTTATATTACATTATATTTGTTAATAAAAAAAAAATATTATGACTTAAAAAAAAAATTATTACAATTCCTTCACTAATTAATCGAAAGGAACTTCGTTCCATCCGGGTGTCCCTTGACACCTCTCAACTTTTTTTTTCTATATTCGTTTTTTTTATATAACTTTCGAAATACTAACCTTAATTTTACGAAAATTCGTATTGAGAGGTTTTTCAGGGTGCCGAATTCGAACCTGATGTTGTTATTGCTCTTACTCGTCAAGTTCAGTCATCACACCCCTTCGTGATCACTTTGGAGACCTGCAGAACATCACTTTCCAAAGACTCGTTCATCCAACGAACAGCGAGGCTTTGGAACTCATTGCCTAGGGAGGTGTTCCCCGAGGCATACAACCTCCAGAAATTTATGAAGAACACCAACTCCTACCTTCTTTCCCTTGGTTCCCACGATGTTCTCTGAACATTACAGGATATCCCTTTTCGTGGGAACCAGAACATAAAAAAAAACCTATGCGTCTTTCTCTTTTTTGAAGATTCATAACTTTTTTGAGCGTACTTCTAGCACACTTTTCAGTGAAAAAATAAATTTCTCCATCAAATCTACGTAAAAAAGGTACCTATGTTACAAGTCGCTATGAAAAACCGTTTTCTAGATATTTGGACTTGAAAATTTCAAGTCGATTATTTGATAATCGATGAGTGTTGAAGTTATTACCATTATTTTGCATTTTACACGAGAATGCTTAGGAAATGAATTTGACGTTTAAGTAAGTAGTTTCGGTTTTTTGTAGGAGGTGCCACCTACTCTATTTATTTATACTCGTTTGAAATTGTTATTTTTGTATCAAGGGTGCAAAATCTGTAATAGTTATAATAAAATTTGCAAGAAATATCAACATTTTATTTCAAGAAATTTTTAAAATGTAGAATGAAATGAAATGAAGGAAACTCAATCGTATTCAAATAAAGCTATAGGCATTCAGTCTTCTAGTCATTGAATCTCGTACCCGAAAATTATTGGGGTGTTTCTTATTGTTTCACAGGCGTCTACTTTTCGGTTTCTTAGATCTTCCTCGTTTGCTACTGGAGTTTTATAAACAAGTGACTTCAAATGTCCCAAAAATGAAAATCTAGCTGGTTTAGATCTGGGGACCTTAGTGCCCACGCCTGGTTAGGTTCTTCTACACCCCTACCGATCCATCGATTTGGATAGACAGTGTTAAGGAATTCCCTGGCTACAACGCTAAAATGGGCCGGAGCCCCATCATGCATAAACCACATGTGGATACGAATTTCTAATGGCACATTCTGAAGTAGTCCCGGCAATTCATTTTCTAAAAAGTCTCTGTAAGGAAGAAAAGACCTATCATGTACTTATCAATTATTGCCGCCCATACACTTACAGAAAATGGATACTGATAATGTCTTTCACTAACTGCGTGCGGATTTTCTAGAGCCCAAACATGGTTGTTATGAAAGTTTGTGATAGCATTTCGGGAGAAGTTTGCCTCGTCCGTGGAGAGTACATATCTCAAAAAATTTCGGATTTCCAGCCAATTTTCTCAAAAACCACTGACACATAGTAATGCGTTGGGGAAAGTCTCGTGGCAAAAGAGCTTGTACCCTTTGACTATGGTATGGATGAAATTGTTGATCGTGGATAATTCTCCAAACTGTGGACTGAGTAGAATTGAGAGCTTCAGCAATTATTCTTGTACTTGTTTCTGGATTCTCCTCGAGAGCGTTCAAAGCAGCTTCTTCCAATTCTGGGGTTTGGACTGCTCGTGGTCTTCTAATAATATCAGCTGCCCTCTCAAAGCTACCTATTTCTGCCAAACGACGGTGGAGACTGGTAAATGCTGGATCTGAACGCAGTACTCGATGAGGAAATCGCTCCTGGTAAATACGTCTTGCTTCGCGCGCATTGCCAACCGCAAGGCCATAAACGAAATGCATATTGGCTAAATGAGCATTATTGTTTAAATAATCCATTTTTTCAAAATTAGTGTTTTAAAACTTACAGAAACTTCTACAAAACGTTTAACTGTCACATAATATGCTATTACCAAAACTACTTACTTAAACGTCAAATTCTTTTCCTGAGCATTCTTGTGAAAAATGCAAAGTATTGGTAATAACTTCAACACGCATCGATTATTAAATAATCGACTTGAAATTTTCAAGTCCAAATATCTAGAAAACGGTTACTTATAGCGACTTGTAACAGAAGTAGCTTTTTTACTGAAAATGTGCTAGAAAAACGCTCAAAAAAGTTATCAATCTTCAAAAAAGAAAAAGACGTGTAGGTGGCGCCCCCTACGAGTAAGAGCAATAATAACAACAGGTTCGAATTCGACATCTCAAAAAACCTCTCAATACCAATTTTCGTTTAATTATGGTAAGTATTTAAAAAAAACTAAATTAAAAATAAAATTTTAACACCCTGTATCTTGGAAACGAAGCGTTTCCGGACATATATTTATTTGGACAATTCATATTAGAATATTGTGAGGAATCACCTCCTGAAGTTTGAAATCACCTTGTAATAGCCGCTCCCCCAGTTCATTGGTGTCTCAGTGGCTCCTAAGTACTAAACTAATAAACCAACCAACTGGGCCGTGAATAAAGCCGGCCCTGATTCTCAACGCGCCCGATAGTTTATAAGTTATGCCGTTTGTTCAGTCCAATTACATAAAAGCAACTTAAAAGCTACTTGGAACGGATATGCATATATGCAGGCTTTCATTATTCTTAAAAGTCGACGGTATTTTGTTATACATACCACCTTCTCTCTCCCATATAAATATGAAAAGTTGAGTACAGATACACTGAATTCCTGAGACTAGTTATAAATCAGACGCATTCGTTATACGTATGCTGAAATATTTATTAATGACCATAGAAAAAGATAATATATCGTCCATTATTATGCTGTATGAAATCATCTAGTGATCTTGGAGCTAGAGATACTGATAGGCAAGGGTCAATAAATTCTCTATACAAGATGAGCTATAATAACTTGGTTGCTTTTTTTTTATTAATAACTTCATTTCAGCTCCAGTGTTTTTGAACGTAAGGAATCTTGCAACTCAAGTTTCTGCCATTTCCACAATTCTGATAAACATGAAATTCTACAAGATCACATTATTTGCATAAAAATGCAAAATGACGATATTTTTTAGGTTGGAAATTCTAACTGACGTCTCCAGAATAGTGAATGAATTTTTCCATTTACGATCCAGTGTCCTGTACCTGCGGGTAATAAAAGTCGCTCATTAGGAACTTCATTCACGAAATTCGTCATACAGTGCTTCTCAAAAGTCCCCTCCCCCCTCTTAGTTTTGGAACGATTATACATAAACAAGTGAAATTTGGAAACTGAATATTGAAGGTTCTAACCTTCCCTACTAGTGATGAAAGATGACGAAATCGTCAAAGATGACGTCACAAGGCCATTGTGACCAATAATTTTGAATGGAACCCTACGGCAAGCGACACCTGTTTCAAAAGGTATCGAAAAAGTCTATTCAATGATACTGATTTTGTTTGTGTTTAGGGCAGTTTTGGCAACTCGCTTTTAAAAAACGCAAAGCGGTAATGAATTAAATCAGTTATTACTAAAATTCCAAATTCAAGCTCCGCCTCTGGATAGTTGTCAAATAAGCTGACGTTTTTGTTAGTCTCCCTAATTCGACGTTTTTGTAATTGTCCAAGTTTTTGTACATTTAATAATTTGTGTATTGTTGATCGAACGTTTAACTGTTTTAGCAGCTTTTGGTAGTTTTAATATTTTTGTACATTTTAATAATTTGTTAAACTGTTGTGCTTCCAGAAGCGAAATGGTACGTGCTTTAGGTGATGAAGTAGCAGCGATCCTAATTCTTGGTAAAACTGGACAAAATATTCATGCAGCAGAACGCATTTTTAATGAGAGGTTTCCCGATCGCACCGTTTCGAGGACTTATTTAAGGGAGCTTCTTCGTAAGTTTGAAACAACGGGTAGTATTAATTATGCGAAACGATCTGGCAGACCACAAATTTCTGATGAGAAAAAAATTGATATACTGGCAGCAGTAAAAGTTATTCCTACTTCTTCAACAACTCACGTTGCATCTACCTGTGGAGTCAGTCGAAGTACAGTACACAGTTGAAAAAAAAACAAATTTCATCCATACAAATTGAAAATGGTTCATCAACTCTCAGACGACGACCCAGACCGAAGACTAGAATTTTGTGAAAATATGGAAAATAAAATTAACCAACAGCCAGACTATGTCAAAACAATTTGTTTTAGTGACGAAAGTACTTTCTATCTAAATGGAAATGTAAATAGACAGAATGTGAGGTATTGGAGTGACGCAAATCCTCACCTGTTTCGTGAAACACATACCAAATTTCCCCAGAAGGTGAATGTTTGGCCAGGTATCCTGGGAAACCACATCGTTGAGCCTCTTTTTTTAAATACTAATTTAACTGGCGAGGTTTATCTGGAGCTGTTGCAAAATGCAATAGAACCATTAATCCTTGAAATTTTGGAAGATAGTCCAGATGAATTCGGCAATTTGGAAATAACATCCCGGCAGGATGATGCTCCTCCACACTATTACGGTGCAGTGAGACGGTATTTGAATGAGGAGTATCGTGGTAGATGGATTGGACGACGAGGTTCAACGGAATGGCCAGCTCGATCACCGGACCTCACACCTTTGGATTTTTTTCTGTGGGGGTACCTTGAATCGAAGGCTTACGCCACTGAACCTGACAATATTGACGTTTTAAGACACCGTATTGTTGCAGAATGTGAGGCTGTTTCCGCAGACACATTTGCAAAAGTACGAGAAGTGTTTAAAAATAGGATATTTCACGGTCAGGAAGTAAATGGAGGTCACTTCGAGCAATTTCTTCAAGTAGATACCGATTCTTAAATCTGTAATTAATATCATACTAAATGGAATTTAAATTTTAATGTTTACTAATGAGCCATTAGAACTGCCATTAACACAAACAAAATTAGTATCATTGAAAAGGTTTTTTCGATACCTTTTGAAAGAAGTGTCGCTTGACGTAGGGTTCCATTTGAAATTATTGATCACAATGGCCTTGTGACGTCATCTTTGACGATTTCGTCATCTATCATCACTAGTAGGGAAGTTTACAACCTTTAATACTCAGTTTCCAAATTTCACTTGTTTATGTATAATCGTTCCAAAAATAAGGGGGGGAGGGTCTTTTGAGAAGCACTGTATGTTTTCTCATATACTAACTCGAATTTGGCCGGTAACATGTTAGATACTATCGCATTCGAATTCGATGATATATCAGATGTGGTATCGATGCCACTACCATGATCAACATCCATCTTATCGAAAATAACTCGGAATTGAAACGAATACATGGTTCAAAAGAGAATTGAATGGTTGAGAAGAGAATTGAATTATCTTTTCAACGATGTGTCACTTGACCCCCCTGCTATTTGACATTTTTAAGTTGATGCCATCTATCGAGCAATCACAATGTATTCAATTTCAGAAAGTAGTATCGGTGATATAATTCAAATTCGTCCCAGTATTCTACGCCGAACTACTCAAAAGTTAATAGTCAACTGTAATCATTACCACGTATAAAGCGTATAAAAATCAGAAAATATATTACAGAAAAATTACCTACTTTGGTGAAGAAACTCAAATTGTTACAGTATCGGTACATTTTCTCAAGCTAGATACCTAACCAAACTTCATGAAGTTAGGGAAGCATCCCACATTTTGTGAAATCAGATATCAACATTCTTTTCAGAACAAATTAGCAACATATTCTTTGTTTTGGGCGAAGTTTAATTTAATTTGACTCCCGATAAACAAAGATGTTAATTATCGTCTCAAGCCGAATGGCCATCTTCTTACCACTCGCGCACGATTATCATGTTATTCACAACGGCAATGGTCAATAAAATTGGCCTTTTCGCTAAGATATCTAATTCGTAAATTGCGAACGCGACAAGCGCATCTTGGCCACAATATTGGAGATAAAGGAGGAAACGTATGGCGTATCCAATATCCGTTCAAAATCTCAGCGAGGAACATGTTCCTAGAGAATGGCACATAAAATCCTAGTTACTTGATAAGACGAAATACACGACTGATTGTAAATCTGCGAGTCGTCGAATAAAAGAGATATCCGTTTGAGAATGATCACGTTACACGGAGATGTTGGGAGTTATTGCGAGAAATCGATGAAAAATGATTTTGAAGATGCCCTGTTGACTGTTCGTTGGAGAGAGACGGTATATATTTTCATAAAAAGAGGCAATGGCGCGGTCAGTCGCAAGGGTGGATTTCAGAATTCTTTTATTCATTCTGAAATTGTCAACCCATTAATAATTGGAAAACAGAAACAACATTTCTGTTTTTGTATTAACCTTGAATTCTTTGATCAAAATCTGGTGAAAGCAAATCTCTCTAAAGGCTTCCTAATGTGAGCTGACGCAGTGGCGGATTTACGTTCGCTGCCGCCCTAGGCCCCGTTTGATATACCGCCCTTCATGCCATATGAGAAAGTGATCATTAAAATGAAACATCTAATTTTCAAATGTCTAAATGACTATGTATTGAATTTTATTAATATAAATATAACTCTTTATTGGTTTACATATATTTTTCTTCAAATGCAGCTTATACAGAGTGGGCCATTGAAAACGAAATAGCGGCTCTGTAGGTCGGCAGAACCAAATTATATAAAAACGCTAGGACACATCAAGTATATTTTCGAGGGAGACATCGTTCGCGATGAAATTCACCCGATATACTTTCCATCCCTCGGAGCTGTGCTCACCACCCCTAAATTTTTAAATGGCAACATATGGCAAGTAATACCTCATTTGAAACGTATTTTCCTTCTCAATATCAAACAATAAAAATAAATTAATTCCACCGATTCGTCTTCGAGATATAGGAACTTGAAGTTGGGAAATAACTTTTTATTCACTCAATCAATAAAAACAATATCTGATAAAGCAACTATCGCAAAAACTAATATTCTGTTCAAAACGAGACCTCACATTTCGTAGCATTTCCGGCGTTATTAGACGGCATTCTTAAATTTTTTTCGATCAAGTAAATGAGGATGAAATAAAAATTTGCAACAGAATTGCATGTTATTTGTTGGTAAACAGTTAGATCATTTGATTCCTTGACAATGATAATTATCTTTGAACAGTTGCATTGTTAGATGTTATTTTTATTTATTGAGGGAATAAAAAGTGATTTCCCAAATTCAAGTTCCTATATCTCGAAAACAAATTGATAGAATTAATTTATTTTTGTTGTTTGATATCAAGAAGGAAAATACCTTTCGAATGGGGTATCACTTGCCACATGTTGCCATTTAAAAATTTAGGGGTGGCGGTCCCAGCTCCGAGGGATGGAATGTATTTCGGGTGAATTTCATCGCGAACGATGTCTTCCTCGAAAATGTAGTAGACGTGTCCGAGCGTTTTTATTTAATTCGGTTCTGCCGACCTATAGAGCCGCTGTTTCGTTTTCAATGGCCCACTCTGTATAACTTGAAATAAAAATTTTTGATTCAGAAATCAAAAATTTTTTTTTTTTCATCACTTGTTACATTGATTTTTCCTTACTGGATTTGGTTCGCGCGAAAACATCGATTATATCTTCATAATACATTTTTGCACTAATTGGGCTTTTATAGACAATAATGCAAGGGCATCAAGTCTACCTTGGTCCATATTTGCACGCAACCCTCTTCAGGGTAGAAAAAGATCTTTCTTCTGAACAATTCTTCTTCTGAATGTAAGAAAAAGCCACATGAAGGGAGAGAAAATAAGAAATGGAATGCATAAAGCACACAAAGTCGTCTTCACAAAAGGTTCAATATAAATTGAAACACAATTGGTAGACCGACATGCGAAAACCAACTACTTTCCTAGCAAATACCACGCAGAACCTTGAATGATATCCACCTGACAATCCATGCAAACTTCCATATAAATGGATATTGTTCAAAAATGTTTGCTAGGTAGTTGTTTTTCGCCTGTCGGTCTACCAATTGTGTTTCAAATTATATTGAACCTTTTGTGAAGACGACTTCATTTATGCATTTCATTTCTTAAATTCTTCTTCTTCTTCTTTTTCTTTTCCGATAAGCACTCATATCTAATTAAAAAATTGAATCGGAATTGCGACAATTTAAAAAAAAACGAATTCAAAATAATAAATCAATTTTTCTAAATGTTAAGAAACACAATAAAAGAAGTCTGGACTCATACACATGAAAAGCATTCGTAAGACTGAGAATAAGACTTCGACTTTTCGACAGCACGTTGCTTATGTTTCATATGAATTATACGATAAAACTAGTCAAAGTCAAACTTGTCAATTCCTGTTAACCGCAGGGCCGCAGAGCTCTCATTTCGTTAAAGTATATTTTTTGAATTGGGTTACAAATACAAAGTCCTATATTAAAAAAACCTTAAAATCTAAAAAAATAACACAAAAGTACTACAAAATAACTTATATCTAGAAACTTTATTTCTCCTGCAAATCATCTTGTTAAAATGAACTATTAATTTTGAACACATACCATCAATTATTATAGGTGATACAGACACATACATCGAGAGAACAAACATAAAACCATTAAAAAATATTAACCAAAATCAATTACAGTAACCAACACCTATGAGTTACCGCTCAAAATACAATAACTTTTTTTTTTTTTTTTTATATGTTCCGGTTCCCACGAAAAGGGATATCCTGTAATGTTCAGAGAACATCGTGGGAACCAAGGGAAAGAAGGTAGGAGTTGGTGTTCTTCTTAAATTTCTGGAGATTGTATGCCTCGGGGAACACCTCCCTAGGCAATGAGTTCCAAAGCCTCGCAGTTCGTTGGATGAATGAGTCTTTGGAAAGTGATGTTCTGCAGGTCTCCAAAGTGACCACGAAGGGGTGTGAAGACTGAACTTGACGGGTTAATCTCGAAGAGACTGCCAAAGGAGGAACAATTGTTGATATTTCAGAAGAGCATCGCCCATGAAAATATCTATAAAATAGAGACAAATCGCCAACTTTTCTACGGTGTTCCAGACAAGTGAGCGAGTTTGTAAGCGAGGCATCACCGACGAGACGAATTGCCCTTTTTTGGACAGAATCCAATAGCTTCAGGATATGTTTAGGTGCCGCACTCCAAATATGGGAACAGTATTCCAGGACAGGTCGGATCTGTGCCTTATAGATCATAAGCAGCTGACTGGAGGTGAAATAGCTCTTGGCACGAAACAAAAACCCAAGTTTTGGGATGCACTTTGGCAATGGACCTCACGTGATTTTCCCAGGAAAGGTTATTGCTGATAGTAATACCAAGCATCGATATGGATGACTTCAGTGGTATGGTTACTCCTGACAAAGTTATGTTAGGCACAATGAGATCGGCTTTTCTAGAGAAAAGACATGCTTGTGTTTTGTTTGCATTGAATTCTACCAAGTTATTGGATCCCCATTCGAGAATTGTTGCTAAGTCCATATTTATATTGTTAACATTTCTTCCTCGTTCATTTCTGGTTTCACGGGCTGATATAGGGGCCCTGGAAGAGAAAGCGGTATGGAGGGTACTATCATCGGCAAAGCTGTGTACGGGACATGAAGTTGCTTTCAACAGGTCGTTGATGTGAAGTAAAAATAGTGTTGGTGCTAGAATGGATCCTTGCGGAACACCAGCATTTATGAGTAGAGTGTCAGATGAAACTCCATCGACCACTACATGGAGAGACCTGTTTGAGAGGAAACTAGCAAACAGAGAACACAGCTGAGGGGGCAAGCCATAAGATGGAAGCTTGGCGAGGAGTCCCTGGTGCCAAACTCGATCGAACGCCTTGGAGATATCTAATGCCACAGCTAAAGTTTCTCCATACTTTTCAATGGATAGCTGCCATATATGTGAGACGTATGCGAGCAGGTCACCAGTTGATCTCTGATGGCGGAAGCCATATTGTCTATCATTGATAATTCCTGAGTCTTCCAGATATTTCATGAGCTCGATGTTGATGGCTTTTCCATGACCTTTGAAATAATAGATAGCAGTGCGATAGGTCTGTAATTGCTAGGTAGGGTCTTTTGCCTTTTTTAGGACTGGCTGTACTTTGCAATTTTCCAATTGGACGGAAATACTCCCAAATTGTAAGAGTGGTTGAACAACTTGCAAAGAACAGGTGTTAGTTCGGGGGCACATTTCTTGAGAACAATCGGCGGGATTCCGTCAGATCCACAGGCTTTGTTGGTGTTGAGACCCAGCAAAATCTTTCTGATAGTACGTTGGCGAAAGGTGATCTCGGGCATGTGACTGTCAATAGGTGTAATGTTCGGGGGTTGTTTTCCCGAAGAATCCAGAGTGGAATTTCCAGCAAATAGGTGCGCAAAGATATTGGCTTTTTCCTGGGCAGTCGTTGCTAGTGTTCCATCTTCTTTGGTTAGGGAGGAAAAGAGCTGGAAGTGAAGTTTCTTCCCACAGCTTTGGAAAGACCAAAATGAACGGGATCCGTTGGGACATTCAACAAGTTTTGATCTTATTTTGGCATTATGAGCATCTTTTGAACATTCTATTGTCTCTTTGCATATGCCTCTAGCCTCAACATATGCTGCTCTGGTTTCAGGTCCCGGATTTTTTTGCCATCGATGGTATGCTGCCTATTTGGAAGCCACAGCTCTAGAGCAGTTTCTGTTAAACCAGGTCTTATCGGATGATGTTCTTCTTTCGGTATTCGGTATGTAAGTTTGCATCCCCAACATGATGATTTCAGAAATTGTCTCAGCACATCGTGTTGGATCTACTGAAGAGAAACAAACTCTTCCATGGAAACGCTGAGAAAACATACGAAGACCTTCCCAGTCGGCCGAATTGTAATGCCACATGAGACGGGGTGGTATTGTGCTGCTCGATGGTAAATGGAAAGAGCATGTTGTGGAGATGAGGGTGTGATCAGAGTTTCCAAGTGGGGCACAAACTTCTATTCTATACGGGTCAGGATTGGTGGTGAGGAAAAGATCTAGTGTATTGGCAGACTGGTTGTTGACATCAGGGATGCGGGTTGGTAGCTCGACCAGTTGTTCTAGACCATGAGTGATGGCGAAGGCCTCAGCTAGACGACCTGCATCATCTGTTTTGTTAGAGAATTTGAGCCAGGCAGCGTTATGTACATTAAAGTCCCCCATGATTATGGTTTCAGCTGTTGGATGGTTCTCCTGAATGTAGTCCAGTTTGAGTGATAAAAACTCAAAGAGGTTGTTATATGAAGGTTCATTAGGTGATAGGTAAAGGCAGCAGAGGAACTTAGTCACTTTGGTATCAGATAGCTTAAACCACATCACATCAAAGTCTTTCGGTTCCAAACTCTCTTCACGCTGGCATGAAAGGTTAGCCTTAGCGTAAAGGCAGACTCCACCTTTGAACCTGAATCGAGAATGGAGATCGTAACCAGGACAAAGCATATGGACCTTGTTGGTAGACGAGTTTACTTGTGTTTCTGTTAGAGCCAGAATATCCGGTTTTTTCGTCTGTAGGTGATGGTGGACGTCATTGATGTTCTTGTTGAGTCCACGGATGTTGCAAAAATTAATCTTTAATGTTGAGTCCCCTCGAGTACCTCTCGCCCGGAAATCCGAATGGAGAGGTATTTTACTTCCGGAGTGTTTTACTCTAGGAGACTTCATCATTATTACTATAAGGATGCACCTGAAAATAAAGGAGGAATTGGGGAAAAGGAAAGAGGGAGACCGGAAAGTATCGACCGAACACTGAAACATGGAATGATCCATTTCACAGCACACAAAGTCGATATGGTGGTATTTCACCGGGCAATGAGACCATCTTCCACCTACGGTTATCCTTTTAGTCGCCTCTTACGACAGGCAGGATTTACCCTGGGGCTATTCTGAAGCCGACCTCATACAGCTTGATGCTGTTGAAATAAAGTGAAAAAAAAATAAGCCTCTTTCAAGGCGTTGGTGATTAATATGGTTGGTACATTTGTTAAGCGTGCTTTTTGGAGGGGGTCGTGTCGTGAAATGCCGCATTTGGTCTATTTCAGCAAATTAATGTTAAATATTATTTTTCATTTCTCGTGCAGTCAGATGAATGAGGGTGATAACATTAACATATCCACAACTATGTTTTCTATTTGGCAGGATAAATTTTTTGTATGAAAATGAACATAGACATCTACAATGAATTTATATACGAGAATGTAATAGAAAACTTATGCTCGTTCTCCTCTAATTCGGCGAGCCAACTGGATGTCTTTGGGCATAATGGTCAGTCTCTTGGCGTGGATAGCGCACAAGTTGGTGTCTTCAAACAGACCTACGAGGTAGGCTTCACTGGCTTCCTGAAGAGCACCAATGGCAGCGGACTGGAAACGAAGATCAGTTTCGAAATATTGTGCTATTTCTCTCACTAAGCGTTGGAAGGGCAGTTTTCTGATCAACAATTCTGTGGATTTTTGGTATCTCCTGATTTCTCTGAGAGCTACTGTTCTTGGACGGTAACGATGTGGTTTCTTTACTCCTCCTGTTGAAGGCGCAGATTTTCTTGCCGCTTTGGTGGCAAGTTGTTAACGAGGAGCTGTTCCTCCTGTAGATTTACGGGCAGTCTGCTTGGTACGGGCCATTTTGATTCACGATTCTTTCAACGATGAAAACAATTCAGAGAAAATACAACAACCTTCCTTACCGTGTGAAAGTCAGCAGTAAAATAGTAGCAGTAAAAATGAAATACACTTTCCCGAACTCCTTTTGAATCTCAATAATCGCATGCGCATTATAATTCCAGCTGATGCTGAGTTGAGTGAGTAAAGGTAATATCGCGAAATATTTGAAATAAAAATTACGTAAATTATCGACAATAATTAATTTCCTTTTTTTCCACTCTACTTTATAAATCAGCAATATAATATTTTTTTATTGAAAGGTAAATGAGCATTATCAGTGGTGCACTTTTGAATTTTCCAAACTTAAAATTTTGGCGGCCCGAAAATTTTGCCGCCCCTAAAATCATGCCGCCCTAGGCACGGGCCTTATGAGCCTAGGCGTAAATCCAACACTGATCTGACGTAAATCAAAAAGATCATAACAAAACTGGGTTTCTTTCGGTTCGATTTAACTATATAATTGATGATCTATTATCATTATTGGAACTATAAATGCTATTATTATTTAATGAAATGCCCACCTTTATTCTTACATAACTTCTATATGATATCAACTACCAACTCATATACATATCTTGGGGTTTTATTCAAATCCTCTTTCCTTTTTCGTGATATGGCTACAGAACTCATAGAGTGGTCTAGTTTTCCTAAAATAAATGGTGTAATATATATTTTTTGAATAATTTTGTAGCTGATTGTACATTTTGAGATATAACTGAGTTTTAGTGATTATAGCCAATCATGTTATTGATTGGGCAAACCGTTTCCAGTGCAAAAATTATTTGCAGTGCATTGCTAAAGATATCAACATCAACACTACAATGGAAAAATGCTATAATAGTTTTTGACAAATTGAACGATGCAAGATTAGAGTCTTATCGATATTCGATCTTTTCAAAATCTGAATGGATAGTTTTGTGAAGATATTTTTATACAGGGTCACCACGGTCGATGTTTAAACGTTTACAGAGAACGGGACATAGGGTTATTTTGAAAATTTAGTTTTTCTAATAATTTTTTCTGCTCTATCGATCTAAATTTAAAATATATTCAGCGCTGCGGGGTTTCCGCTTTACATTGAAAGAGCAACTACTTTGACATTTTAAAAAGACACACCCTGTATATTAATGCATTTTCACTTTTGCTTTCCGATTTTACACGCTTTATATTAGCTTCACTTGTATGTTTGTAATAGACTCCTTTTGGACTTGATTTTCACCCACGTCCAGACGTCCGAATGATTTGAAATTTGGCAGGTGTACATAATTCCGAGACAAAACATTAAGACATTTTTGTGTAGAAAAAAAATGGGCTCCAATATGGCGGACGAGTTTTGTGGGTTATGGTCCGATTCGCTTCAAAATTGGTATCTGAGGGGCTTGGAGGATATGGCTGGTGTTTTCAAAGCCCTTTAAAAAAAGCTACCGCCACTCTTTTCCCCAACCTTTCCAATACCGGTTTGGGCCCAAAGCAAACTTAAAGGGTGACCCCCTTTGGGCCCCTTGTCCTTGGTATTATGTCCCACCCCCATTTTTCCCCCTGAGGGCTGCTTTTCCCAATCGTCGTGCAAAAATACACACACAATTTTAAAAAAAGTTCTTTCACTCCCCCTTCCATACACCGGCTATGCAGCCCGAATAGAAAAGTTGTTTCTTTCAAACTTTTTATATAACATTTTTTAAAAACGAGCTGGCAAAAAAATCTTCGAAAAAGAACGACAACCCCTTTTTTCCCAAAAAGAACCCAAAATTACCAATCTACCCCCAAAATAACCCAACCGATTTTAAAATTTTTTCGGTGGTATTTGGGGGAAACCCTTTTCCCCAGGAAATATCAAATCCAAAAAGAAATAATTCCCCTTTAAATT